>VWZW01007316.1:332673-381582 GCA_013397115.1 Edolisoma coerulescens | reverse complement strand
GTCCCGGTCCCCGGCCTCGGCCCCGCGCCCTCCCGGTGGTGCCGCCGCCCCCGCTCCATTCCTCGTGCCCCCCACTCCCACCCGGCCCCGGCCCCTGGTCCCGCCCCGCGATGCCCTTGCCCTCCAGTCCCCATCCCTTCCCCTGTCTGTGTCCTCGTCCCCCGGCACATCCCCTGCCCTGACCCTGCCGTTTTCCCCACAGCCGCCAAGGCCAAAGGCAAGGGTGTGCCGAAGGAGGCGTTGAAGGGGCCGGAGGTGTGCACGGACCCCACCATGCTCGCCACCCACGCCATGGGGGTCAACTACTTCAAGGAGGGTCCGGAGGTGGCCCTGAAGCCCGACTCCGAGTACCCCGACTGGTGGGTGCTGCCCCGCTCCCCTCTGTGTCCCGACAGAGGTGCCATCCCAGAGGCACAGAGCTGTGTAAGAGGGACGGGGAAGTGCTCTGGGAGGAGGCAGACTGCCCCTCTGCCACCCAGACACCTTCCTCAGGGTCAGGAGAGAGGAGTGGGTGCACTGTGGGTGAGGGGTTTGCACATTCCGGTCACTCGTGTCCATTGCTCCATCCCGTGCTTGTCCCTTTGTCCTCCTTCCCACAGCCTCACATCCTCTGCATTCACCCCCAGGCTCTTTAAGATCCACCTTGGGCCCCCCAAGAAGCTGGAGGAGCTGGACCCCGACTCGCTTGAGTATTGGAGGCGCCTGCGGAAGTACAACACGTGGCAGCGCAACAAGTTGAAGAAGGGCAAGAAACTGTAGGTGCTGCTGAGTTTGGGGCTTCCCCGTGTGCCAGCACAGGTGGCACTGTGACCTGCCCTGGCTTTTGGTCTCTTCTCCTTGCTGTAAATAAGAAATAAATCTCTGGTGAGGCTGATATCCGTTATAAAGGCTGTGACAAACCCAGACCCTTTGCAAGCTTGGCGCAGGTCCCCTCCATGCTGGGGGCTAAGGCAGCACAGGCCACAAGGTCTCAGTGTGTTTGTTAAGACAGAAGCTCGGGTTTTGGGTCATAGAGGGAGCCCACAGTGCACACGGGTCCTGCTCCCTGCTCTGTCACCAGCTGTGCCACAGCGGCTGGGGCTGAGGGCTCCGTGGGCACGTGGGGTGGGGAATGACCCACCCGTGTCACTGCGTCCCTGGCCGGTGGATCTCGGGGCCTGAGCAGCCTGTGCTCCCCAGGAGCAGAAGGATGTGGGCCAGGCTTTGGCAGTGCTGGGGGTGCAGGCGAGGTGGGGGAGGGGACATGGTGGCTCTTTGCAGTGCCACCCCGACACCATGCTCTCCTTTCCTCCTCCAGCAGCAGGAGCAGTGGTGCTGGGATGCCAGGGCTTGGCTGGGCTGGATGATGAAGGCAGGGTCTTCCCCACAGCAATGGGGGCCTCGCTGCCCCATCCCTGATTCTCCTTGGGCAGCTTCAGCCTGGCAAAGCCCAGCAGCTTCCCCTGGCCTCGGTTCTGCCTGGGTGCTGGGCACACCTGGCTGAGAGGTGCCTCTGTCACCTCAGTTCACCTCCACCCTGGACTCGCTGCCCTGCAGCTCCTTCTGGGCTCGAGCTGGGCTCTGGAGAAAAGAGGCGCCTGTGGGTCCCTGCAGTGAGGAGGGGGCGGTGGTGCCTGTGCCAGGCCCGGCGGTGTCCCCGGTGCCCTGTGCCCTGTGACAGTCCCCCGTGGGCGGGGGTGGCAGCTCTGCGCCCACGTGCTGCACAACAGGAAGGAAGGCGGAGGGAAGCAGAAGTGCTGTGCTGCAGCACGGGGGCCTGGGGGAGATTCTGGGCTGAGCCTTCATTTCCTCTGTGTGGGGCTCAGTGCACACCCTCGAGCTGATGGGGCTCGGCCGTACCCCGCGGTGAGTGCCCATCCCCGCCGGGCCTGCAGCTCATCCTCCCCTCGCCACCCCCAGCGTGTCCAGACCCCAAATCCAGCAGCAGGGGAGCAGACGGAGCACCTGGGTCCCTGTCCTTTTCTTGGAGCCCCCTGCTTGGGTGAGTGTCACCCAGCTGCTCTGGGCAGCTCAGTCCTGGGGACAAGGGCCCTTCTGGGGTGGGTTGTTGGGAAGGGACCTGAGGGGAGGAGGAGGGAGCTGCCCCTGTCCAGGTGGTTCATGTCACACCAAAATCTTTCCCAGGATTCAGGGTAAGCTGAGCTGGGTCCCAGTCCCAAGACCCCCATGTACCCTCTGCTGACCCCCCTGTAGGCCCCTCGTGGTCGCTCCAGAGCCACCACCCAGAGGCCTGGAGACAGCAAGGGGGCTGCTGCTGCCCCACTGGGCCCTCTGCCAGGAAGAGGGGTACTGGGGCCCCATTCTCTGTGTCACCTGACCGGACAGGGAAGGTGACAGGGGCCATCCCCTCTTTCTAGTTCCATGGACCCCCATTCCATGAAGGTCCCTTTCCTGGGGCTGGGTTAAAGTACCCTGGCTCCTTGCCCAAGGCTGGGGGAATGAGCAGGGTCCCCCGTGCCACCCAGCTCACAGTGGGACTGTGTGTCATTCCTGGCTGGCTGCCGGTGGCCAGATCCAGCAGCACTGCCCAGCCAGATCCCAGCACCTCCTCAGGCTCCTGCCGGGAGCTGTCCTGGCACCAGCGATCTCACTGCTCTCCCCCCTAAGCCACCCTGTGCCCAGAGGGGTCCGGTGGGGCGCGGGTGCCTGTCACCCCAGGACCCACTGACAGCTCGTCCCCTCGGCGTCCCCAGGAGGGATGGGGGACTGGAGCATGCCCATCGGCTCGCTGGGCGAGGAAGCGGTGGCCCGGCTGTGTGAGCTGCTGGATAACGCCGGCCGGGGCTGGCGCAAGCTGGCCGAGCTGGCCGGGGCCGAGAAACGCTTCAGGTGCAGGTAGGGCTGGGGGAGCACGGCCGGGGGCTGTCCCCGAGCGGGTTACAGGCGCACGTGGGCACAGCTCTGCCGTGGGCCGAGCGAGGGGCGCACGGGGCAGTTCCCTCCCCGGGCTGGGCACCGCCGAGGGAGGCGGCTGCGGCTCTGACGGCTGCGGGCGCTTGCAGCGCGGAGGAGCTGGAGATGTGCTCGCTGAAGGTGCTGGAGCCCCGCGGCAGCCCCACACAGTGCCTGCTGCAGCTCCTGGCCGAGCGCGACTGCACCCTCAGGTACCTGCTGGGCTGCCTGGAGCGCATGGGGCACGAACAGGCCTGCCGGGTCCTCAGCTCCGCCGGTACGGACGGGCAGCGGGAACCGGGGGGCTAGGGGGGAGCACCGGGGCCAGGGGCTCAGCAGGAGGAAATGGGGATGGGGGTGGAGAACAGCAATTCCTGNACTGAAACGAGATGGGGTAGCACTGAATATGCCAATGGGACAAGGTAGGATGAGACGGCTGGGACAGGACAGAGGTGTGGGATGTGATAGGATGGGCTGGGCTGGGAGAGGTGAATCTGTTGTGGGTGGGGATGGGACTGGATGGGATGGGGTGGCACGGGACAAGGGATTCAGCCAGCCCAGGCTGGTCTCTCCTCTCCCGCAGTCCAGGACATGATCCGCATCACGGTGCAGCCGGAGTCGCAGGTGGTGGCGGAGGGGACGCAGGTGTCCCTGACCTGCTGCGCGACTGGCCCACCGGGGCTGGCGTACCAGTGGTTCTGTGGGAGGCAGGAGGTGAGGTCCCACTGTGCCACACTGAGCAGGGCCCCCACACCCTGTCCATGGCGAGGGCACCCGCACGGGTAAGAGGGAGCCCACGACTCCTTGGCCTCCTCCTGTCTCGTAGGTGCCTGGAGCCACGTCCCCAGAGCTGGTGATCGACACGGCCGCCCCGGCGGGCCAGCCCGAGTGGTACATCTGCCGGGTGAACTGCGGGGCCACCTTCACCTTCTCCAGGTGGGCTCATGTCCAGGTGGAGAAGAGCAGCAGCCCCAGCTCAGGTGGGTCTCGAGATCTGTGTCCCTGGGCTAGCAGCCACGGGGCACCACTTGCCCCATTGGGATTGGGACATCTCCTGCAGGGCACCTCTCACTCCATCAGGGCAGGGGTGAGTCCTGAGTGGCATCATTTGCCATGTAATATTCTGGCTCAGCTGCGAAGGTCTCTGGGCTTGCCGGGGTGATGGTGCCCACAGAGGAGCCACATGTTCTGTGTCCTCCTCATGCCTTCTGCCTCATGCCAGCCATGGGTGCCAGGGCCCGTGGGTGAAGGAGCTGGGGCCTGGGGGAGCTCTGCAGAGTGCTGCCATGGCTGGGTGCCTAATTTGCCACCCTGTCCCTTCCCCAGCCAGTGGCTACTGCCTGACCATGGCGGGGCTGCAGATCCTGCGGCAGCCGCGGCCGTGCCGCCTGGCCGAGGGGGACACGCTGGCACTGGAGTGCAGAGCCATTGGCAACCCCCCACCCCAGTACCAGTGGTTCAGGAACCGGCGCCCCGTGGAAGGGGCACAGGCACCCCAGCTCCAGGTACGGAGGGACCTCTGGCATGGCATGGCATGGCATGGCATGGCATGGCATGGCATGGCATGGCATGGCATGGCATGGCATGGCATGGCACAGTGCAGCATGGTCTGGCACACTGCCCCAGCCTCCTGCTCCGTCCTGCTGGCAGGTGAAGCTGGTGACAACGGCCGAGCGGGGCAGCTACTCCTGCCGCGTGTTCAACCTCTTCCACGAGGTGTGGAGCCAGGAGGTGGACGTGGAGATCGGTGAGGGCCCCAGACAAACCTCTGTGACCCTGCACCTGCTCTCTTCCCAGTAAATCCCTCATGGCTGCTCCACAGTTTTGGGGGGACTGCAGCCCATGCTGGGAGGTGATGCCATGCATAGGGTCCCTGACATCCCCTCTGCCACAGGCCCGCGGCTCTTCACCTCTGGAGGCTCCTGGCAGGAGGGGGATGGAGGTAGGTGGGGGCAGAGCAGACAGGTCTGTGCTGCTCTGCTCGCCGTGCTCCCCTGGCACTGGAGGGCCATGGCACAGCATTTCTCTCTTCCCAGGCTCCCTAGAGCATGACAGCCCTGGACAGCTGTATGGTAAGAGCCTGCCCAGGACGGGCTGGTGGCCTTGGGGGGCTCTGACTGTCACCAGTGTCACCATTGTCACCCCATAAGGCTTTACTTGGCCAACATAATGGGACAGTGAAACAGCAGCCCAACCCCAACCCGAATTAGAAGAGCAGATCAGCACCCTAACCCTCGACCCAAATCCCCAACCCTAACCCTTAACCATGACCCGAGGGTTCAGGGATCAGCGAGGCAGAGATGCCACAGGGTACCTTGGTTCCCAGGAACAGCGATGCTGGCCAGAGTTGGGTGTCACCTCTGTGGGCTGTGGGTGACATGGAGAGCAGGAGTGTCCCACTCCACAACAACACCTCCCTCTCCCGTCCCTGCAGCCACGGACAAAGTGGCGCTGCTGATCGGCAACATGCACTACCTGCACCACAAGCAGCTGCAGGCGCCCATAGTGGATGTTCACGCCCTCGGTGCCCTCCTCCGCCAGCTCGACTTCAAGGTGGTGTCACTGCTGGACCTGCGCAGGGCTGAGATGCAGATGGCCGTCGATGAGTTCCTCCTCCTCCTCGACAAGGGCGTCTACGGTGCGACAACCCCCACCAGGGTGGCTCCAGCCCAGGGGGAACTGGGTGGTTTTATGCTGGTGGAGTCTTGGGGTGCAGCCAGGCAAGAAGCAGGTGCTGCCAGGTCAGGGGATGCCACCATGTCACCTGCCCTCTGTTCCCCCAGCAGGTTTGCTCTACTATGCCGGGCACGGCTATGAGAATTTTGGCAACAGCTTCATGGTGCCCATTGATGCGCCCAGCGCCTACACGTCCGAGCACTGCCTGTGCGTGCAGCGCGTGCTGCGGGAGATGCAGCAGCGCCGCACCGGCCTCAACATCTTCCTGCTTGACATGTGCCGCAAGAGGTGACCCGGCCCTGCCACCCACCTGGGGACAAGTTGCCACTCGGGGAGGGCCCAGCACAGGGACCTGTGGGTGGTGGCTCCCAGGGGAGGGTAGCAGAGCACCCCCAGGGTCTCACCTAGACCCACTGTCTGTGTCTAAATGCCCCAAAACCTCACTGCCCCTGTGAGCTAGCAAACGCTGTAGTGGGTGGGCAGAGGAGCACAGAGCAGCCCTCCAGGTCTGGTGTGCTTTGGGGTGGGTTTTGGGGGAGGACAGGTTCTCACTCTGTCCAGCTTCTCTTCTCTTGCAGGAACCTCAACGATGACGTCATCCCGCAGGTTGGGGCGCTGGAGGTCACGGCCAACATCGTCTTTGGCTATGCCACGTGGGTCCCCTCCCACCATCCCCTGGCACAGGCAGTGGGGCTGAGTCTCCCTGCCTGGCTCAGGGTGGGGCAGGGGCTCAGACCCCCATGCCTGCATCCCTCCACCCTCGGATGTTGGAGGGGTTGGGCAAGCGGCAGCCCCCAGTCCCTCACAGGGCAGGGAGGTGCCCATGGCACTGCTCGGCTTTGGGCAGCACCTGCTGGCATGAAGCCCCAAGACTCCTCCAGAGCACAGGGGTTTGGGCTGGTGATGCTTTAAGCATCCAGGATCCGGCCATGCTCTCACCTGTCCCCAGCGTGGTGGCCTGAGGGGAACAGGAAGAGCTCTGGGCACCTAACTCTGGCTTCCTTCAGGCTGTCATCCTGTTGGGGGCCAATTCCCAGGGAGTGCCAGACCCCACGACAGATCCAGCCACTGCCCTGTCCCCACAGGTGCGCGGATGCCGAAGCCTATGAGCTGAGCCAGGGTGAGCTCTCCAACGGCATCTTCGTCACCTTCCTCAAGCGCTGGCTGCTGGAGGATGAGAAGATCACGGTGCTGCTGGACAAGGTGGCCGAGGGTGAGTGAGGAGCAGTGGGGAACAATGACCCCCCCGGTGGCCCCTGCCGACCCCCTGTGCCCCCGCAGACATGGGCACTCTGGAGATCACGCGGGGACGGCAGGCACTGGAGCTTCGCAGCAACCTCTCAGAGAGACGGGCTCTGACAGACCCCATCCGCCCCCCGGGCCAGGATGAGTCCTCTGCCAGGAACCTGCAGTGGGCCAAGGCTCACGGTGAGTCATGGCCACCCTTTCCCAAGCTGGCAGCTAGAGGGGGGATAGCCCAAGGAGCAGAGAGAGGCTGCGAACATCTGCTGGGTTCCTCCCACCTGGAGGAGAAACTGCCGGCACAGAGCCACCAGCCTGCAGACAGGAGCACCTCGCTGGCACCCCTGCTCTGGGGTGACCCAGCGGCCACCTCACCTGTGGGTACAGCTGCAGCCCTGAGCCCCTGCAGGTCCCAGCCCTGCGCTCCCTGTCCCCTCCCCAGTCCTGCCGGAGAGCCGGCACCTCCGCTTCGACTGCGGTGTCACCGTCCAGCTGGGCTTCGCCGCCGAGTTCTCCAACATCATGATCATCTACACGCGCGTGGTGGCTGCCCCCAAGGACATCACCAAGTGCGAGGCCCGGCTCACGGATATTCCTGAGGTGGGAGCAGCTGCCAAGGCCGCCACCAGGGCAACGCTGGGGAACTGGGGGGAAGCTGGGGTGGTTTTCACGTGTACGCCGTCCACAGCAGGAGCTGGATGTGGACCTCAAGTGCACCAACAAGGAGAGCCCAGAGGAGGTGGGCAGCCCGCTGGCGCCCGTCTGGAGCCTCGGCTGCCCCTCCTGCTGCCTCTACAGCCGGATCTGTGGCTTGCAGAAGCTGCGGGTAAGAGCCATGGTGGGCAGGGGCCGGTGTTGGGGCACAGCGTGACCATGGCCGTGCCCGGACAGGAGCCCATGGTGCTGGTGTCCCCCGCAGCAGGAGCTGGCCTTCACCATCTGCCTGCAGTACCGCTACCAGGGCATGGACGACTTCGTGGAGGAGCGGCAGCGGGTGAACGTGGGGCGGCCGCTCATTGCCAAGCTCAACCTGCAGCGGGCGGCCTCCCCCTCGCCACCCCACAGCCCCCTCTTCTCCTCCCCCCCTGGGAGCTGGGGGGTGGTGGGGAGCTCGTGGGTCAACACCCCTGAGGAGAACCTGAGCCCCGAGGGCCCCAGCTCCCACACCCTGTAGAGGGACAGTGTGGCTCCCCCGTCACTGCAGTCCCCTAGCACCACGTCTGTCCTGCTGGCGGCCAGGGGATGGAGGGGGTGGAGGTGACGTGCACGGAGGCTGAGCTCCATCCTGGCCTGTGCCAAGGGGTGCAGGTCTTGCAGCACAGCATGACTGGGACTGTTGGCCCCAGCCGCACGTCCCCTGGCATGGCAGTGCCACCCCCACATCTCTGGGCAGTGCCAGTCCCACATCCCTGGGCATGGCAGTGCTGCTCCCACATCCCTGGGCAGTGCCCAGTGCCACCCCCACGTCCCTGGGCAGTGCCAGCCCCACATGCCAGGCCACCGCCGGGCAGTGCCAGGGGCAGAGTGCCCAGAGACCACGGCTCAGCGGGCTTGAGGTGTCGTGCCAGGGCAGGGCTAGGTTCGTTCAGGCCTGGGAGAAATAGAGAGAAATAAGCAGCTTAGGGGGCAAATCCCGCGGGAGGAGATTAGAGGGGGTGGGAGCGGGAGGGCTCCTGTTCGGCCACGAGGGGGTGGGAGCACCCCCCGGTGCCCCCACCGCTCCCAGTAGCGCCCACTCCTCGCAGTACAACCCCAGCAACCGGCCCCATCTGGGCAGTGGGCGATTTCAGGACAGGCTTGGGATCTAAGGGGGAAAAAAATGCATTTTTTTGCTTGGATTTTTCCCACACAAACCCCCACATGCTGGGGCAGGCTCCAGTGGGTATCCACCGGGGAAAGCACCAATAAAGTGGTCCGGCCATGCGGCTCGGCCCTTCTGCGCCCTCCCTGCGTTTAAATGGCATTTTGGGGGTCAGAAATCCCGCCCGTTCCTGCAGGAGGTGCAGCGCAGCACCGGGGGCACCCACGGGAGGGAAGGGGGGTACCAAGCGAGGGAACCCCGACATTCCCCGTGCCACCCGGTGGAAAACAGCTCATTTCCATAATTCACACAACCCCCAGCCCCAAGGACCCGGGGAGACGCATCCTCATCCCGGGGCCCCTCCGCGCTGCCGGGCGGCGGTTGCGGGGCCGGGCCGGGGGAGCACCCTCGCCCCAATTAGGCTCCGATCAAACGGGCCGGGGGTGCGGCGCTGCCGCTCCCGCGCCAGCCGGCCTTTGTTGGCGCTCGGGAGGCCGAGGGGTGCCCCGGGCTGGCGCCAGCCTCGGCAATTATGTCATGTGAAAAGCGCAGCCCCCATTGAGCGCGTCCCGTCCCCCGGATCAAACCCCATTACTTCCGCAGCCGTTGCTTCATTATCTGCCGGCCGGAGCGCGCCTCGGCCGGGGCGCTTCACCCCATTAGCTGGGCCGGGGAGCCGGGGAGCATCGATTATGCGTTTAATGGGTTGTTAAAGGTTTAATTGTCGCTAACGAAACAGACGAGCAGCAGCAGCCGGGGGACGGGGCACAAGGAGAAGGGTCTCGCCGGGGTCAGTGCCTCGCCTGGCCCGCTGGCATCCCGGCCAGACCCGCCCGACCCCGGGGCTCCGGGGACGTCAGAGTCCCGGGGGGGTTGGGTCGGGGTGAGACCCCGGCCTGGGGGGGGCTGCTGGCACTGAGCGGGGTCTGGGCCGGGGGGACGCGGTGGGGATGGGGCTGCCACAGCACAACCCGGCTGGGGGCTGTTGTCAGGTCCCAAGTGGGAAGATTTTCTGGGGAAACGTTTTGGTGGGGGGAAGGTTGTCCCTCGTCTGGCTCCTCCAGGGACTGGGGCACCCCAGGAACCTAGGACACCTCGAGGCATCCCAGGGACCCGGGGCACCCGCTCACCCAGGGATAAGCCCCTCCTGTCTTGCTGTCCCAGCTGTGCTTAGGCACCTCAAAGCCACTGTGGACTCAGCTGTGTGCTGGGGCCATGCTGGCCTTTGCCATCAGTGAGGGTGCCGGTGATGCTGGCTGTGCCCCGAGCTCCGGCGGGTGGGCAAATGGGGTCGCCCCGAGCTGCAAAGCCACTCTGGGGACCCCTGAGGACACGGCACCTTGTCACAACCACCCAGCTCCCACCTGGCAGGAAACACTGGCAAGGGGTAAGCCAGGTGTTGGTGTGCCCCAACAACCCCGTTGTGGTGACCCCAGGGCTCACAGCCAGCCCCCTCCTCTCACCAGCCCTGGCCAGGGGCCTCGGGGGTCCCACTGCTACCCATCCTCCCACCGGCACAATTCCGGCAGCTCTCTGCCACTGGCACCTCTGGGAGTGTTAGGGCAGGGGGCAGCGGGCACAGCCCCTAAGGGACAGTCGAGCAGGTGACCTGTGACAAGCTGCTGAAGCCACGGTACAGCACAAGCCAGTCCCAGCTGGGGCTGGACCACGTCACCTGTGCCTGGACCTGGCCCAGCCCTGGACGCAGCGTCCCGAGGGAGCGCAGGGATGCTGCTCCCGTGCCCTCACGGAAAGCTCCTTCCTGGTAGAGGCTTGGCAGCCCCACAGTGCTAAGGAGGGCACGGCATGGCACGGCACGACCGAGGCCTAGGCAGCGCCCGACTCCAGCATGAGGCAGCCGTCCAGCTTATCTCTTTACTCACATTACACCCGTGCTCTCGGCGCTGGCGCATCTCCTGGCACACCCGGCGGCGTGCCCCGACGCAGCTAAAACATCCCCCCAAGTACTCCCTACAAAACTAGAGCTTTCTGTTCGGTTTTGTTTAAATCTGCAGCATTAAAAAAAAATTAATAATAATGGGAAGGGGAGGGAGTGTGGAGAAAGGAGGTGTCCAACTGGAGTGTGGTGGGTGGCCCGCTGGCACAGCGGGATGCCTGAGCCTCAGCCAGGTCCTCAGCTGATCTTGGTGCCTCAGAGAGGCAAAGGGGCTCTCCTGGGGTGCTTCCCCCCAGCCGTGGGGTCCCGCCAGCACCCCGACTCGCTCCCTTGACACCGCTGGTGCTGGGTCAGTGTGGGGAAGACGCAGCCCGGCATCCCTGCCCAGTGCCAGCTTTGGTCCTGCTGAGCACCCACTGTCCTCCCTGACGGCCACGGGGCCGAGCCAGCACCGGGGGCAGGAGCGGCAGCCGGGGGGCTCGGAGGGGAGCGTTCATCAAATGGGCTGCCAGGTCTTGTCAATGGTCTGAATGTGCTCCTTGGCTTTCATGCGGAGCGAGGCGATGCTGGAGCTCCTCTGGTCCACCTCCTCCAGCGGGTACTTGTCCACAAAGGGGGTGCCGCACTGGTAGGGCGCGGGGGCCATGGGCTGCATGCCCTGCGCCATCGGCGGGGGGGTGTTGAGGAAGGAGTGCCCAGCGTAGGGGGGCTGCAGGGCCTGGGGGGCTCCCATGAAGCCGGGGATGCTGTGGACCGTGGTGGCGCTGGAGATGGGGGACGTCAGCCATGGGTCGAGTGGGAGGGAGTTGCTCATGGGCCCCACGTTGGGGGTCATGGGGGGCCGGTTGAAGGAGAGCACGGGGGTGTCGTGGAGCTTCATGGAACTGGCCTCCATCTTCTCCTGCCGCCTCCACTTGGCTCGTCGGTTCTGGAACCAGACCTGCAAGGTGAGAGCCAAGGTGAGCTCACTGTGCCCAGCCGGACCCCTGCAGTGTGCCCCACATGCTGTGTCCCGTGCAGGGTGCCCCGTTCTGCAGTATCCATGTGGGGTGCCCCACAAGGAGTGCTCGAGGTGGGGGTGTCCTGTATGGGGTACCCCATTCCACGAGGGCTGCCCTGCAGGGCTCCAGCAGTCCCAGCACCTCTGCCAGACCTCTCCCACAAGCCCCAGAGACCAAGGACATCTCCAAGGTATGGAAAGTGAGAAGTGTAAGCACCAGCCCCTTCTGCTCCATGGAACATGCACGCTGGCCCTGCGGACTCCCAGCAGTCCATGGGACAGTGCTACCTGACCTTCCCAGCCCCTTGGTCACAGCTTTTATAAGTTAAACAGCCACAGTTGTGCCAAAACCCAGCAGGAATGACAGGGACCGATCGCCCAAATCCAGCGGTGATGTCTGGCCCCATGGGAACTGCTCATTAAAGTGCTGATCCTCCTGTCCCCAGAGCAGCACAGGGCACAGGGGTCTGCTGCAGGAGGCAGAGGGGAGGAAAGATGAATGGCTGGGTGGGAAAGGGAAGGGTTCCACGGGCTGGTCACGGCTGTTGGTGGACACTGGGCTGCACTGGTGCAAACTGTGTGTCCAGAGAAGGGAACAGCACTGGGGAAAGGGCTGGAGCACAAGTCGGATGAGGAGCAGCTGAGGGAGCTGGGGGAGCTCAGCCTGGAGAAAAGGAGGCTCAGGGACCTTCTCACTCTCCACAACTCCCTGACAGGAGGGGGCAGCTGGGGGGGTCGGGCTCTGTTACCAGGGAACAAGGGACAGGAGGAGAGGAAACAGCCTCAAGCTGTGCCAGGGGAGGGTTAGGTTGGATGTAAGTGGAAACTTCTTCCCTAGGGCAGTAGTGGAGTCCTCATTCCTGGAGGGAATTACAAGACGTGTGGATGTGGCACTTAGGGACATGGATTAGTGGTGGCCTTGGCAGTGCTGGGGGAACAGTTGGACTGGATGGTCTCAGAGCACTTTTCCAACCTGAATGAGTCTGTGATTCTGTGAAACTGGTTGTTGCTCAGAGAGCTCAGCAGAGGTGTCTTTATGGTCTGGACCCCCACAAAAAAGGCTGCATTGTCTTGACTGGGGCTGAGGCCTGGGGAATTCAGTTCATTTGTATGGGGGTTACTCCTTTGGTTCACAGTGGGTTTGTCACTTCAGCTCCCTGACCCCTTCTCCCTCCCTGATTTCACCCTGTCAGTACAGGTACGGTGGGGAGCAGACTGGTGGGACCCCAGGCTCTTCCCAGGCTCTGCTGTCCCTCCATGAGCCTTTTGCTGCAGCCTATGGGGCAAAACCTCCCCAGCCCCACTGCCCTCCTGATCTGCCCTGCTCCAACAAGCTTAAAACTCTCAAATCCATGAGGATCTTGTGGTTTCCCAGCCCAAAAGACCTGGAAGTGGCCACAATTGGCCAAGGTGGGTTTTTTGGCCACTTTCCCATGTGATCAGCAGGAGGGATGGGAGCAGCCACCACCAGAAGGGGCAAAAATTTCTTAAAACCATCTCTGTGCCCTAAGGGAGCCTCTGGCCTATGGGCCCAACCGGGACCTTGTGGGTCAAACTGGGACCCCATGGAGGAACAAGGCTCAGCCATTAAACCCTTTCCCTGGCTTTGTCGGGAGCAGCTGGCTCTGCAGAGATGCCGCTCCCATCTCAGGCAATGGGGAAACTGAGGCACAGAAGGAGGCATTGGCAGTAGAGCTGAGAGCTGAGCAGAGCTCTCCAGCACCTTGGGGTCCCTCTGACACTGCCCAGGGACAGATCCAGGGTGCTGGGGTGCTGCCCTCCCTACCTGCACGCGGACCTCCGGCAGGTTGACCTTCATGGCCAGCTCCTCGCGGCTGTACACGTCGGGGTAGTGGGACTTCTCGAAGGCGCGCTCCAGCTCGTGCAGCTGGTACGTGGTGAAGGTGGTGCGGTTCCGCCGGTGCTTCTTCTTGGGCTGCTCCTCCTCGGCGGCGGCTGGCGGGGTGCCCTCGCCGTCCCCTGGCTTCCGCAGCTCACCCAGGTCCCCCTCGCACTTATTCAGGAACATGGTGGCACCTGCAGGGGCACCGCAGAGTCAGAGGGGTGTGGGGTCTTTGGGCCCCGCACGTGTCCCCAGTCCAGAGATGGACGGACAAGTAAACGGAGGGATGGGAAGACAGGGTGGCCCTAGGAACAGGTTATGCAAAGGCATAATCCTCTCTGCCACAGCAGAGGATCCCAGGGCTGGGGTGTCCTGGGGGCTGATCCACAGTCCTGGGGACTGACCCAGCATCAAAAGGACGCCTCGCGCTTGGCTCTGCTGTCAGATGCCACCAGGCCGATGAACCCACTGGTGCTAAAAGTCAGATTTCCTCTAAAGTGGAGGATTTTATGAAAGTGCCATCACAGAGAGCCAACCTGATCTCTCTCTGCCCTGGCCTGGAGGGGACCAAGCCTGGGTTAATTCCCTCCTTCCTGCCCAGCTCCTCTTGTCCAGCCTCTTCCATGGTGAAGGCTGGCCCTGGAATGCTGGAGGACTCAGTGTCAGTCCCCAGGCTGGGCGGGAGTGACCTGGCACTGTCCCCCGGCTAATAACCATTTTGGTGACGCTTATAAGCATTTTCAACCCTCGCAACGTTTCATCTTTAAGCTTTTTATCCGGCATCTGAAATCTTCCTGCAGTATTTGCAGGGGATTAAGGGTCTCTTTCCACCGTGAGGATGTCGGCAGACATGGAAATGGGGCAGAAAACCATAATCCTGGGGTGAGGGGAAGGCACTGCATTGCCCAGACCCGCCAGCAAAGATCCACCTAATACCTCAGTGGGAGTGGGGAGGGAAAAGGAATGTGGGTTCATGCTGGGAGGGGGTAAATGGGGGTCTTAGAGGGCAGCAGGCAGGGGGCGGGTGTCGGGTGTTGCCCGGGCTGTGCACACGGGGTGTCTGTGCGGGGGTGCCCGTGTGCGCAGTGTGCCCGCGGCAGCCGCGTCTGTGCCTGCACCGGGGCGGGTGCCCAAGGGTGCTCAGGGGTGCCCAGGGGTGCTCAGGGGTGCTCCCAGTGGGGCACAGGTGTGTGGGGGGGATGTGTAGTGGGCTGAGCATGCAGTGGAAGGTGTGCAGCATGTGCACAGTGCGGGTGTGTATGTGCGGGGCTGGGGGTGTGGGGGTGGTTTGTGCCACACGGGAGCAGTGCTGCGGTGCAGTGCCTGTGCGCTGTGCATGCAGCACACGCCGTGCAGTGTCTGCACTGCTGCGTGCAGGGCACGGTGAGTGTGCACAGCGCTCGTGCAGGGCGTGCACAGCACCGTGGGAGTGCAAGGAGCACAATGTGTGAGGGGCATGCACAGCCTGTGGGCATGGCACGGACCCCTGCACAGGAGCTGTGGGCACACAGCACGTGTGCAGTGTGTGCAGTGTGTGAGCTGTGTGCAGTGTGTGCGGTGTGTGTGGTGTGTGAGGTGTGTGCAGTGGGTGTTGCACGCCCCGTGGGTGCTGTACTCACACAGGGGCTGTGCACATGCAGTGCAGCGTGTGCAGTGCACATGGCACAAGCAGAGAGGTGCATGCAGCGCCTGTGGCACACACCGTGCAGTGCAGCACATGCAGTGTGTGCATGCGTGCGGCAATGTGCAGTGTGTGCAGCATGTGCTGTGTGCAGTGCACCCAACGCGAGCAGCGTGTGCCTGGTGCTGCTGTGGTGTGCTCAGAGCGTGTGCCAGAGGCACGTGGTGTGGGCAGTGTGTCCAGTGCAGTCGGTGCATCCCGGGGGCTGTGTGTGCAGTGTGTGCAGTGTGAGGTGTGTGCACTGTGCAGTGTGTGCAGTGTGTGCAGTGTGAGGTGTGTGAGGTGTGTGCACTGTGCAGTGTGTGAGGTGTGTGCACTGTGCAGTGTGTGCAGTGTGTGCACTGTGCAGTGTGTGAGGTGTGTGCAGTGTGTGCCGCGTGTGCCGCGAGTGCCGCGAGTGCCGCGAGTGCAGCGAGTGCAGCAGGTACAGCGGGTGCAGCGGGTGTTGCACGCCGCGTGGGTGCTGTACTCACACAGGGGCTGTGTGCATGCAGTGCTGCGTGTGCAGTGAGTGCAGCACGGCGTGTGTGCCTTTGGGAGCTGCAAGCCCCCCCCCCGATGCCCCACGGCCCCTCGCGGGGTGTCTGTAGCCCTGGGGGCTCTGGGTCCAGCCCAGCAGTCTCAGGGTGCCTCAGGGGAGCTGCAAGTGGGGGCAGGGGTGTTGGGTGCTGCACCCTGGCGTGTCCCGAGGCAGCGGTGAGGGGGGGCTGGGGGGAACAGGGGCCTCGTGGTCACTGTGTGAGCATCACAGTGTGTCCTGGAGCTGGGGACACAGGGAGGGGATGGGGTCCCCCACTGCCACCCTGCTCTCACTTACCCGCTTCTCATTTGCGCAGCTCCACACCTGCAAGGAAAGGAGAGAGGGGGGCTGAGCACCCAGAGCACCCTCCTGGGGCACGGACCCCCCAAGGGACCCAGCTCCCCATCAGGATCCCCGTCTGCCCTGCCCAGCCATGTCCCACGGTCCCATGGAGCGATGGGGGGGAGCCGGAGCTGGGGGGGAGCTGGAAGGAGCTGGGGCAATGGGAATGGGTGAGATGGGCACTGGGGGGATGAGTGAGAGAGGCTGGGGGGGCTGGGGATAAGATGGTGCAGGTGGGAGAAGAGGTGGGGCAATGGTGGGGGGACAAGGATGAGGTGGGGAGATGGAGCCCCATGGTTCCCCCCCCGACCCCATCAGAAAGCAAAGGAGGCAAAAACTCCCCAGGGAGCAGCAAACCCCGACCTGGGAGCACAGATGAGCCAAGAACAGCAAAATACCGGAGCAGCAGTGACCCGGCAGCAGGGCGGCAGCACCGGACCCTGCGGGATGGGGGCAAGGGCTGGACCCCCACCCCAATCTGCCTCGGCCTGGCCAGGGGCACAGATGGCCCTGAGTGGGGAAGGGGGGACCATTACAGGTCAGGCTGGGGGGATATCAGCACCAACCACCCCATATTCCCCATCCTCCAGGGACTGGCCTCGGGCATCCCGAGCCTTTGCCACCAGTGTTTTGGGAATCCTGCCTGGAAAGGGGCCACGCTGAGCTGGGGGCGGGGGAACTGCTAAACTCCGGCTCCCGAAGGACATCTTCCTGCAGCCACTGTCATGCTAGCAGCAATTTTTGGGTTTAAGCCCCTAAGCTGCAAACCTGTGCTGGCAACCATAAGGACCCAACACCTCGGGAGAGTTTTTCCCCCCTCCCCTCGATGCCTCAGCCCACGGTTTTCCTATGGGGGCTGCTAGCCGGGGGGAGGGGACAGCTGCTGCTAAAGACGCCCAAAAAAGCAACAGAAACTACACTGAGCCCTGGTCAAAGTGGGTAAAAAACCTCCCTTCCTCAGTGCTGCAAAGCAGCAGAACATCAGTGAAGACAAGTGGCCTCCCCTGGCAGCAGGGGATGTGGAGGAGACAGCCCAGGGACAGCCCCAGCTTCCACTGGGACCCTGTTCTTTGCCTTTGGAAGCCCATCTGAGTGCCAGGATTTGGCTCCCTGGGCTCAAGCCACCTGGGACGGGTGGAAGGAGCATGGGTGGCTCCTGCCCCTGGCCCTGGGTGATTCGGGGCAGGTGACACTGGCAGGCGCCCGCACCCGCTCCTGAGTCCCCAGGGAAAGGTGCCAGCCCCGTCCCCAGCACCAACCCCGGGCACACCCTGGGGACACCCACTCCCTTTCTCAGCATCTTCCCTCAGCGCTTTGTCCCGAATTGGAAAAAAACGGCGTTACCTGCTGGGCCCAACTCGGCTTTTCCAGGAGTATTTAACTTTGCTGGTCCCTCCCGGGAACCAAACAAGCGGCTCAACCTCACCAATCTCGCAGCTTTGGCAGCCAAAGTTGCCTCTAGTCTTCTTATTTGTCACAGAACCGCCGTGCTAAGGCTCGGGAGAATCTTTATTTAGTGTTGCAGATGTCACCAAGGCACCGCAGATTGGAAATGAGTCCAAAGGATTAAGACGAGGTTATTAATTGGAGGCCTTCCCCTTTAAGAATGATTGACAGTTACTTTCTGGACAAGTAATTGCTCTAAATGTCCCCCCAGCACGGGTCCGGGGGGGCAGCGGCGGACAAAGCCCCGAACTGCCTTCCCCACTCAGATTGTCTCCCCACAAAGGCGTCCTGCTGGAGTTTGCCGTGTAATCCCCTCATTACGGGCGAGGAGAAAGAATTAGAAACAGGGGGAGCGGAGAAGAAAGGATGGAGGGGGAGGGGGCAGGATTTCCTTGGGCTGCGGAGGCTCTGCCCCAGGGATGGGGTCCGGGGCAGGCGCCCCAAGCCTCAGTGGGATGGGTGGTGGGTGTTATCCCCCCTGGATAGGGATGGCGAGCCTGGGGGTGGCCCTGTGACAGCGTGGGTGGCCCTGTGGCTCCCAGTGATGCTGCCTGCACAGCCCTGCCCATGTGGGGAGCAGAGATGGGAACAGGTGTGGGAACAGGGATGGGGATCAGGCGTGGGGTCCAGCTGGGAGGACCCAGGGTGCAGACACGGTCTGGGGACCTGCTCTGGGGTCTGGTTGTGGGCCCAGGTATGAGGACCAGGTGTGGGGACCAGCCATAGAGGCCAGGCCTCCTGAACAGCCTTGGGGACCTGGTATGAAGACCAGGCAGGGGGAACACTCACAGGGATCAGAGCAGGGGACCAGGCAGGAGGGCCAAGTGTGGGGAGCAGCCACGGGGCAGTGCCCGTGGGACCAGGCATGGGGATGAGTCATGGACATGGGACTGAGCACCGGGGCCAGGCATGGGAACACCCTGTGGGGACCAGCTGTGGGATCCAGCCAAGGGGACAATCCCTGGGGGCTGCCCATGGGCCCTGGCCTAAGGGGGCGTGGGACAAAGGCAGCTGGGCTGAGGGGCAGGACTGCCATCCCTCTCCTCCCCACTCCCACTGCTGCCCCTGGGCCCCGAAGAGTGATGGAAACACCGTGGTGGGGGTCCTGGGCTGTGCTGGGGGATGTGCTTGGTGCTGCCCACAGCCCCTCTCATGTGGGGTGGATTTTGCCCTTTTCTTTCTTTGCTCACTTTTACTTTCTCCCAAAACCATCTTCCTGCCACCTGCAACCACTGCCGCCCCCGGACCTGTCTAGGCTTCCTCCCACTCCCTTCCCCTCCTTGCCACAGTTCCCCTTTCAGATGGCAAATGCCACTGCGGGGGTTTTGGACCCCAGCACCCTGTTCCAGGTGGCTGCTGGCCCCTGAGTGGGGTCTGTGCCTTCCCCACCAGAGCTGCCGTTGGCGAGACCCCGCAGCCCCCTCTGTGTCCTGGTGTGGGCCCCAAGGCCATCCCGTTGTCCCCCACTGGGGTTGTGCAGCTTCACCTGCCCTGACACCTCTTCGGGGACAGTGTGGTGTTGTCTTGGGGATGGCACGTCACCACCCTGGGGACAGTGTGCCACCGCCCCAGGGACAGGCTGGCACTGCCCCGGGGACAGCAAGACCACACACCAGGGATGGCATGACACGTACAGGTGGGCCATGCAGCCCCTGGGGGTGGGGTGACACCCCCATGCCGTGCAGCACTGCAAGAGAGTGCAGGGGAGAGCAGGAAGGTGCTGCCTCTGGGGGTACAGGGGACATCCCTGGGGCAGGGGCGATTTGTGGGGCCAGGGGTGCAAACAGGCACCCGGACCCCACTCGCCCGGGTGCCCATGCTTGGCCACCGTGACCAGCGCAGGAGCCGTGTGCCCCACACTGATGGCCCTCGGCAGCTGTCCCCGGGGTGCCCCACTGGCCCGGGGGTGCAGGGAGGTCCCCAGAGTGCCGGGTTTGGGGGCGGGGGGCTGCCCAGCTGCCCGGCCCCGGCGCTGTGTGTGCCGTGCCGGCCCCGCGGCCGCCGCAAGGTGTTGCCTCGCCCGGGGGGAGGCAGCAGGCTGATTTGCCAAATGATTATAATTGCCTTTTAGGAGCAGATAGCAAATTGATTTGCTTCCTTGTCCAAGGCCCGTAATCGCTTCATCACTTTAAAATATTAATGCTATACTTCTTTGCTAGTTTCCCAATTACCCTAATTGAAGGCAAATTGGTTAAGAAGGTGCAATGCAGAGTATCAGGGGGTTTAGTTCACTCAAATGACAGTTTTAAACCTCCCTAATCCTATTAGCGCGCAAAGCTNAGGCCTTGGGCAGGCGGGGAGGCAGCAGGGGTGACCCAAAAGGGTGCTGAGCGGGAGGCAGGTGGCAGCGTGGGGAGGGCGGGGGGGCAGGATGATTAGCCAAGGAGACCTGGCGGAGGGTCCTGACCCGAATCCCAGCTGGCGCTGGGAGTCCCCATGCAGCCCCACTGGGAATACTGGGAGAGGGCAGGATGGGGCCCTGATGTGGAGCGGGGATGGAGAACTGAGGTGGTGGTGACAGAGCTCGTTGGGGACCTCAGTGCCACCATCCCAGCAGCTGGCACTTGGTGGTGAGCCCAGCCCAGTGATGTGGGGTGGGATCAGCGTTGTGCTGGGTGCCATGGCTGTCACCCTGTCAGGGACCTGGTGAGGGACTGGGGTGGCACAGACGGTGCCATCCCACAGGTGGGGTTTGTGCCTGAAGGGAGATTTTCTAAGTTCTGAAGAGAAGCTGGTGAACGGGGACAGGAATGGTGGCAGAAACAGCAGGGATGATGAGGACAGCAGGGACAGTGGGGCCACCAAACATCAGGAAGCTCCCCGGTGTCAGGCCCAGCCGAGCCTGTCTCACGCTCCCTGGGATGCTCCAGCAGCCACCGGCCCCTGGACTGGTGCCCGGAGGGGTTCCAGAGGGAACTGGGCACCTCGTGCATCCAGGGACCTCCTTGCTCCGTGTGCTCCAGCGGCGGCGGCTCAGCCCGATGGCTCTGGTGACAGCGCCGAGCTCGGTGACACAGCTTCCAGCCCACCTGCGCTGGATCCGGCCGCCCCCTCCCAGCCCGGCCACCGCGGCCGTGGGCAGCCCGGGCAGGGCCGTCCCCGCAGCCTTTCCGGAGCAGATGGCAGCGGCGTGGGGAGCACGGAGGCGGCTCAGCGCGTCCTTCCTTTCATGCACACACAGCGTGATTCCCGGCGGCTCCGGCTCCGGCGGGAGGTGCCGCTGGGGCCAGCGCTGGCCGTACATTTTACACGGGTTCAGCGAGCTTAGTCCTCGGGGACAGGCGACTCAGGAAGATTAAACCTCGCTAAAATAGGCAGGTATTAGTGATCTCAGCAGCCCCCGGCCTTCCGGCGCGGCGGCATTTAAGCCAGCGCTGCTGCCGAGCGCCCAGGAGAGAGTCCCTGGCGGGGCAAGAGGCAGCCGGGCACCCTGGCCCAGCCAAAGGGATGCCCCTGCTGCCCGCACTGGCAGGGGATGCTCGAGCAGGGGAGTAAATGCTCCACACCCCGGCTGCAGCGCTGTCATCACGTCCCCTCACCAGCCAGGACAGGCACTGTGCGGGCGCGGGATACGGCAGGACGACCAGAACGGTGCCGGCAAATACTGTGTTTATTGAGCCAAACGGTGCACGGCGCCAGGGCTGGTGCGGGGGGTGGCAGTGTCAGGGACCTGTCCCGTTGTGGGGGCTCACACCGGGAGCACCACGAGAGGGACCTGACCATAACGGCTGGAGGGGACCCAGGCATTCTGCACCCCAGCACGCTCTGGGAAAGCAACTGGGAATGGTTTTAGGGGAGAAAACCCACGCCCAACATGTGTAATTGGGACCCCCATCCCAAGTAAAGGCATGCAGAGCCTCCGCATCCCGGGGCTCCCGGGGACGGGGGCTGCCGGTGTCACCCGCCGCGGGGCGGGCAGCGGGGCTACATCAGGGCGCACTTCTCCTTCACCCGCTCCGCGCCGCCCCGCGCGCGGCCCCGCAGCGCCGGCAGCTCCACCTCCCGCAGCTTCGCCAGGAAGGCGAAGGCCCCGGCGCTGCCATCCTCCTCCTCCTCCTCCTCGCCGTGCACCATGGCTGCCAGGTCCTGCGGCAGCTCCACCGCACCTCCGGCCACGTGCACCTGGGCATCGTCCCGCTCGTCCTGCACGCGGGTGGGAGAGGGTGTCGGGTGGGCACGGACGCGGTGCCTACCACGGTCGGGCGGGGGACAGGGGGCAGAGAACAGCCAGTCCCAGGGTGCTGGGGACACGGGGGATTCCAGGACTGTCCAGTGCCAGACTCGGACGCTGGATGGACAGTGGGCGGCAGATGGTCAGATGGAGACAGTGGCCGTCTGCTGCCCTCTTCAGGAATCCCTCCCATGCAGGGGAGCACGGCAGCCGTGGGCCTGGGGCTGTTCCGGGTGATGTAGGGTCAAGGGGAGCCCCCAGGTCCCACCGCAGACAGGCTGGTTCCTACCTGGGCCAGGTGGTACTTGTCCCGCAGGTGCATCCGCACCGTGGCCCGCTCTGCCTTCCTCCGTGCAAACATCTTGTCCCGCTCGATCCTGCAGCAGGTGCCACACCATCACCCCCTCCTCACCGGGCCCAGGACCACCCCAGGACCACCCCAACATCACCCTGGTCCTCCTGCAGAGGAGGTCCGAGGCAGGAGGGAGGAGAAGGTCTGAGACCCACAAGAGGGTTAAAATGGGGGCCCGGGAGCAGGAGCCACATCCTGCCCACCCAGCCCCAGCACCCAGATTCAGAGGTGCTTGATGAAGGTGTCCATTGCAGGGACTCGCTCCTCCTGCAGCCTCTCATCTCCCTGGTGCTGAGCCACTGGGTTCCCACAGCACCCGGTCCTGGGGAGGTGGGACCTTAATCCAATCCCCTGCTGCCCCCCCATCCCTTGGCTCCAAGGGTGCTGGGCTGCAACCACCCTGGGGCTCTGACACCTGGGGGTTCCTCTTGTCACCTGTGGTGCACGAAGGCACTCTCACAGCCCTGTGCCAGCCCCCCCGTGGACCTCCCATGCTGTGGGGGAGAGACACTGAAGGGCGCCTGCTCTGCACTTTCTCTTGCCCCAGCTGCCTCCCCGTCCCTGTCCTGTGCCACCCCGGGGAAAGCCCACAGCAGGTGGGATCCTCTTTCCGGTGTGTTGGGGGACCCTAGTGACCCGCCCAGCCCCAGCAAAGCCTTACTTCTCCTCCAGCAGCTGCCGCTGGTACTCCTCAAACTCCTCGCGGGCCACGCCGCTGGGCAGCGCAGCTGCCTTGTCATCCTTGGGGGCCCCCTTGGGTGACTCGTCCTTTCTCCCCTGGAAGCTCTTCAGGGTGGCCGTGAAGAAGGAGGCCATGGCGGGTGGTGGTGGCAGCTCGTGCCCCAAGGTGCCCACCAGGTCCCAGTGCCTGCAAGGTCAGTGGGACCAGCCCCAGGGGCACTGCGGATCAGGGGCGGATTAAGGCATTAGGAGGGGAAGCCACAGGTGGAAAGACCTTCCCTTCGCTGCACCCAAGGGTGCTTGCAGGGGACAGTGACAGTGCGGGGGGACAGCAGGTGCTGCCACATCAGAGTGATGGGGAGGTGGAAGGAGTCATTGAACTGCAGCACACGCTGGGTCAGGCTGAAATACCCCCCATTACATGGATCCCAATTTGGGGCAGCACCATGGGCTGGGGCCAAGCCCTGGGGAGAGCCCCATGCTGTGGGCACCCAGAACCACGCACACACACCACGATTGGAGGTGCAGGAAGTCAACACAGAAGAGACACAAGAGGATTAGCCGAAAAAACCCAATCGAGGGTCAAAGGACTGGCAGCAGACGAGGCGGTGGCGGGCGCACACCCACCCGCGCGCAGCCTCGTGCCCCCGCTAATCCCTGCTCCACCGAGACTCGAGATTGCTCGGGGGCCTGCGGGGCCGGGGGCTCCCCACCGCTGGGGATGTGCCCCGCGCCCGTAATCTATATGCAAGCAATTCCCATACAGCCTCTGATTAAAGGCTGTAATCCCCTGCTGCACAGAGCCCCGACAGGAGAGGGGCTGGATGGCATGGGGGACTCTGAGGGCCAGAGCTCCTGGCCCCCTCAAAGCCTTTCATTGGGCTTTGTCAGGCCCCAAGTGAGGGATAGGCCTAATTTCACCCCAGAGGCTTAAAGATGCTGTTGAACGAATTTCTTTGGTTTAATCAAAAAGCCCAAATCCATGTGGTTTAGCTGGCTGTGCCGGCATCCCCGTGCGGGGCTGGGCGCTGGAGCAGGGCTGAGTCAGGGTGGGGTCTCATCCTCCAGTGAGTGGGGATGTCCAGTCCCTGTCTCCCATGACTGGGAGTTGCAGCTTGAAGGGACCCCACACGCAGCATCCGCTCCTGGGGCTGAGCACAGGGGGTGTGGGCACGGCTCCCTCAGGGTCTGCACTCCCCACTCCGGTGGGCCAGGGGAGATCGATCCCATGGCAACCTTCTCTGGGCTGTGTGGAGGGTAGAAGGACCATGCTGGGATGGAGGGAGGCTGCTGCCCCATCTCCACAGGGAGAGAGCAGCACCACAGGCCATCCTGTTCCTGGCCCCTATTGCCCTGCCACTCCTAACCCTGGAGGGTCCAGGGGCTTCAGGTCCTGGGTCCTGGTAGCAGGATGGAGGTTAAATGTCCCTCAGGTGCTTCAGCTCCTTCTGCAGCTTCTCAGTGAGTTTCTTGAAGGACGGGCGCTTGCCTGGCTCCAACTCCCAGCAGCTCTTCATCAGGGCATAGACGGTGGGTGGGCAGCCCTCGGGGGGATCCATGCGGTACCCCTGCTCCAGCAGCTCCGTCACCTCCTTCAGGGCCTGCCAGGATGGAAAAGCCCGCTGGGATCCCCTTCCCTGCTCTGGTCAGGGAGCAGGGGGATGTCCCTGTCCCATCAGTGCCAGTGGGGTGTAACCTGTGGTGTTCCCTGGTGCAGTGCTCACCAGCTTGGGGTAGGGTGCCCGTCCAAAGGAAAAGGTTTCCCACAGGAGGATCCCATAGCTCCACACATCCGACTTGGAGGAGAATTTCTGTGGCGGCAGGAGAAGGGGAGGCTGAAGCCAGCTGAGACTGCGCTGGGTCCCCGTTGCTTCCCGAGGTCACGACAGAGGACAGTGACTGCCCCCGGCCCCCCTCAGCTCCCCAGGATGTGAACACCTCCCAGTCCCATCGTCCTGCCCCAAGTCCCACTGCACGCCTGCTCAGGACAGAGCCAGAATTTTGGGAGATGCAGGGCTGACTGTGCCAGAGGCCACTGCAGGGCAGGGATGGGTCAGTGGGAGTGAGAACAAGCAGGGGCAACCCAAGGGGGTGGGTGAGATGCTTTGGAAGGACCCCCTGGCCAGCCCCTTCCCGCTCACTGTCGCTCACATTGTGTTTCAGGGCCTCTGGTGCCGTCCACTTCACAGGGAGCAATGTGGCATCTGCACCCTTGGGGTTGACCCGGGCCAAGCCGAAGTCGCTCACTTTGGCCACGTTCTCCTCAGAGATGAGGATGTTGCGGGCAGCCAGGTCCCGGTGCACCAACTTCTTGGACTCAAGGTAGTCCATGCCTTGAGCCACATCCCTGCCACAACCGAGTGAGACAGAACCGTGTCACCGTGCGTCCCCTGGGGCTGCACAGGGGGATGCAGAGCCCTGGATCCCAGCCCAGAGGAGAGAGATGGACTTACAGGGCGAACAGGAGGAGCTGCTGGGTCGGGACGAGCGCCCGGCCCCGCGTGCGCAGGAAGTTCACCAGGTTGCCCTGACAGAGGAGGATAAAATGAATCAGGACCAACAGGATGAGGATACAGGAGACTTTGCCTTCTGCAGGTGCTGCAGTGCCCAGCATCTGTATGACTCAGCTCCTAGACAGGGATATTGTCCCCAAATCTAAGCGGTGATGGGTCCCACTGGCTAAAGAGCAGCCAGGTGCTCTCACCTTGCTCATGAACTCCATGACAATGTAGAGGCCATTGTGCAGGATCACTCCCAGCAAACACACAAGGTTTTTGTGCCGGACCTTCCTGGAATGGAGGGGATCCGAGTCAAGGAGGTGCCTGCTCGTCCCGGGCCACAGGCAGGGTTCGGCCACACCTCCATGGGGCACTCACGTCATGGCAGCTGTTTCAGCGAGGAAGGCCTGGGCAGTCACATCGCACTTGATGTTCTTCACAGCCACCCTCTGCCCCATGTACTCGCCCTGCAGCACATCTGGGAGAGCGTGGGACGGTCAGGCTGAGCCCCACACCTGGTCTCCTGCACCCCACGCTGAGCCCCTCATGCCATGAGATGGGGACAGGGATCAGGGGGTGCCATCTGGGGAAGCTGCAGCTGGGGAGCCTCCAGCTCCATCCTCTCACCTACCTCCGAACTCGCCTTGCCCAATGCGGTCTCCCAGCGTGAGGTGCTTCAGGTTCAGCAACCAGCCAGCTGGGCATGGGCACAAGGGCAGGTTAGCAGGGCCACCAGTGGGGCCTCGTCCCTAAAACGCAGCCCCCTTGCACCATCCCCTACCTTTGGCCAACTCTTCCTCAGCTGACTTCATCCCAGATTTTGGTTTGGGCTTCACCAGCTTGGTGCAGATGGCTCCCTGCTCCTTCATGTAATGCTGCCAAGGGATGAACAGATGGAGGTGATGCCAGCTCTTACCTTCAGGCTCGGGGTGTGAGTCCAGGGAACAGCTTTGGGATGCTCCACAAGACCCCACCATGGCCACCCTCGAGGGCAGCCCATGTCTCAGCCTTGCTCTCCTCGGGGCAGAGCCAGGGGAACACCAGGATGGACCACAGGGGATACGGGATGCTACCGGTGGGGTTGAACCCCCGGCAGGGGCTGCAGCAGCTCAGGGCAGTTTGCAGAGGCGATGGGAGCAGAAGCAGCCAGACAGGATGGGACAAGATGGGACAGGATGGGATGGGACAGGACAACCTTTGGAGTTTTAAAGTGGGGCAGCTGAGAAGGGAAAGGAGCCACCCAAAAATAGTTGTGTCTAAAAGGAAAACATGAGAGTGCAACTCCCTGGAGAGGAGACAGGGTGAGGATGGACCACCAGGAAAAACTCCCTGGAAGGGCGAGAGCTCACACAACAGCCTGGGAGCCCTGTGGGGTCAGCAGGTGAGAAGGGGCTTTGAGTGGAGGGAGACACAGTAAAATGCCTCAAAGTCCAGGGGAGGCAGAGGCCACCGGGGTCTTCCTGCTGTGTGAAGCACTGAATAAGCAGGGATAGGGATGTGGCCCTTGGCCGGGGACTGGGACTGCAGGTGGCACAGCTGGTTTGCAGAGACATCCTTGGGATATCCCAGATCTGCCCATTGCACCCCAAACTGAGTGGGAACCACGAGCCTTTGATGGGGACAGAGAATTACACCAGGTAACAAACACCAATGAAAACCACACAGAACAGGACAAGGACCTGCCACTGCTCTGTGTGAGCCCATGAGGTCCTTGCCCTTCTCTGGCACTGGTGGGACTCTGCCTGGGGGTCTCACCTCAATCATGTCAATGAGGTTGGAGAAGTACTGCTGGCTGTCGATGCTGAGCGTGTTCTCCTCGTGCACCACGCGGTAGTGGATCACCTCCTTGCCGAAGCTCACGCACAGCACGTAATCACCGGGGTGCCGGACAGACTCACGCACCAGGAACAGCCCATCCTCAGGGGGCTGCAGCTCCTGCACTGCCTCCAACCCTGAGATCTTCCCGTGGAACCAGCTGAGGAGAGGGGCATTGGAGAGGGGGCTGAGCCAGGGCCCTTCCCCCAGCGGCAGCAGCAAGATGGGGAAAGCAGAGCCCCTGCCAAAGCTACACAGACCTGCATGAAACCCCTCTCCATCAGGTCCACCCAAGCTGGGTGGGCACAACCAGGGGTCTTTAAAGCCAGGTACCGGCCCCAGAAAATCCCTCCATTGTAGGGCATGGCTACGGGATGCTCTGTCCCCAGCTGCCCACCCAAAACATGGATGGGGGCAACACACTGGACTCATCAGCTGTTGCAGCTCCCAGGGGCTCAGCTGGGCCCCCCCAGTTGCCCCAGCTGTACTCACGGCATGAGGCTGAGTTTGGGGTCGGCACGGATGGCCCCGCGCTCCCGCAGTGCGCTGGCTGCCAGCAGCCCCTCCTGCCCCGTCTCGTTGTGCCTGGCGCGGTACCAGCCTTTGCCCTGGGGACGAGAGGGTCTCAGGGCAAGGGAAGGAAAGGGGGATCCCTCTGGGAAGGGAGGGACTCTGGAAGCTGAGCTGATGGCACCAGAGTCCCGTTCTGGCCATGCCCTCTCGGTGCAGCGTATACCTGAGCACCCATAGCTCTCACCTCCACGGCCTCGATGATGGTGACCATGTCACCCTTGCGGAAGGCCAGCTCCCGGGGCTTGGGCTTGGTGTGGTCATGCTTGGTGACACACTGCGTCCCGGGGGGCCAGTGCTTCTGCAAGGAGAAGGCGGCGTCAGTAGGGACAGTGAGAGCTGGACCCCTCTGCTTCCCACAGGCACCAGGGCCAGCCCCAAGGACCATCTGAAACCCTGGCTGGGGACCAGGGGCACTGGGCATGGGCCCTCCTCCACCCCACTTCGGTCCTGGGGGCACACATCACCCCGGTGTCAGCTGGAATCGCTGGTGTCCCTGTGCAGCCCCGCTCACCCCAGACATGGCCAACCGTCAGCGCATCAGGGACTCCCTGTCCTCTCCTGCTGCCACCTGCAGAAGAAACCAAAGGGGCTGTGGAGGGACAGGGCTGAGCTGGCTTGTCCCAGGTCACGGCTGCTGTCCCGGGCCACCGCTGCTGTCCCACAGGCTCCCCCGGCCAGCGCAGCTCCTGCCCCTCACTCAGCCTCGCACCACGGGATGGAGGAAAAGGCTCAGAGCAGGCTGCAAACCCTGCCTGTGCCGGCTGTGTCCTGGGGACACTCCTGTCCCACACACGGATGGGAGCAGGACCCAGCACTCCTGCTCTCTGCCTCTGCCACCAAAGAGGGCCCCCAGCTCCCAGCAGCTCTGCTGGCACAGCAGGAGCCCAGCCCCACAGCTGTGGGGGAGTAATGCGGTTTTACCAGGAACTCGCTTTTTCACCTCCTCTTTCAGGAGCTCTGAGTCACCAGGGCCACAAGAGGCACCAGCCATGGCCCTGCCGATGTGGGATGCAGCAGGGCTGATGTGGGGGCTGCCTGGCAGCGGGGACACTGACAGGCAAGGCTGGGCTGAGGGGGGACTGTCACATGCACTGGCTGTGGGATGATTGCACAATGGCCCTGTGCTGCCCTTGACACCAATTGGTCATGCTGGGATGCGTATGACAACTTTGCAATTTTAAATTGTGTGTCTTTTCCTCCTGGAGTTCTTCATCCTCACTGTCACCTCCTTGGGAGGATCATAGAATCAAGGAATAGTAAGGTTTGGAAGGGACCTTAAACCCCATCTCATTCCACCCCCTGTCATAGGCAGGGACACCTTCCACTGTCCCAGGCTGCTCCAAGCCCCATCCAGCCTGGCCTTGGACACTGCCAGGGATCCAGGGGCAGCCACAGCTGCTCTGGGCACCCTGTGCCAGGGCCTCCCCACCCTCCCAGGGAACAATTCCTTCCCAATATCCCATCTGTCCCTGCCCTCTGGCAGTGGGAAGCTGTTCGCCCTTGTCCTGTCCCTCCAGGCCCTTGCCTAAACTTCCTTTCCAGCTCTCTTGGAGCCCCTTTAGGCCCTGCAAGGGGCTCTGAACTCTCCCTGGAGCCTTCTCTTCTCCAGGCTGGACAACCCCCAGCTCTCCCAGCCTGGCTCCAGAGCAGAGGGGCTCCAGCCCTCAGAGCATCTCTGTGGCCTCCTCTGGCCTGGCTCCAGCAGCTCCACATCCTCCTGATGTTGGGGGTCTCAGAGCTGGAGGCAGCTGTGCAGGTGGGGTCTAATCAGAGCAGAGCAGAGGGGCAGAATCCCCCCCTGCCCTGCTGCCCAGGCTGTGGGATGAGCTCCTTGGAGCAGAGATGACTTTGCTCCATTCCTCCTTTGGAGGGTGAGTCACAATCACTCCTCTGCATCACTGGTGGTAAACTTGTCTCTGTGGCAGTGTGGATCCAAGGACTATCTGATTATGCCAGTCCCTATCCACAACAACAAAACAGGGACGATTGCAGCTGCCACAAGGTTAGCATCAGAAGGCAGCAGTTTTGTCTCTACCAGAAGCCATCGTGAGCCAGCACTGCTATCCCCTCGCCCCGCGGCCCAACCCTGGCACACAGATTGTCTTGCTGAAGTTGGGGATGCAAAGGCAGTCACTGTGTGCCTGTTCCCCAGCAGGCACAGCCAAAGGCTGACATGACTGGGTGCAGCTCAGATCACTTTCAGGTTGGTGAGGACCTCATGAACACCAACCTTCAGAACACGGTCCTCTCCATACCCCTGCCGTGATACATCCTGGTCTGAGGAGGGATGTGCTGGCTGAGCCAGGAGAGCTGATGGCAGCTCTGACAACTGTCCTTCATTTTCTGTTGCTCCAGGACAGAAATTCTGGGTGAAAAGCAGCAACTGTTTGGTCAGTCCTGCCCCCGTGTGCAGACAGCAGGTGGTGCTGGGAAGGGACGGATCCTCCACTCAAGTACCAAAGGGAAGAGCTTCTCCTCTGCCCAGCTGGCCCTGGGGCTCGGGGTGCTGGACACGCACCCCCACATGGACACCTGCCGCTGGCAGAGCCTGGACACCAGCCAGTGCCTCACCAGCGGGGACAGCAGTGAGTCACCTCGCTCCTGGTGACACTCACATGCCTTGTCCTAAAGCAGCTCTTTCTTCCTGGAGGTGTCTGATCCATGAGGTTCCCATCACTGGAATGAATGTTCCTACAAGCAGAGTGTGCAGGCAGAAAGCCTGAGAGGAGGTATTTGCCCCCTTCTTTGTTTTGGGGCTGTTCTGTACTTTTATGGATTGGTAAACCTGAGTAATTGCAATGAGGTTGAGAAGCACAGAAACATGGTGGGGGTTGGTAGAGCTGTCCCGACCCTGGACTGGAGAGCTCAAGCTTATTCCCAGTGCACAGAGTTACCCCGGCTGAGGAGGTGCCAGACCTGAGAGCACCGTGCCAGGAGGGGACACCTGCGGGGGCTGCACCTCTGGCTGCAGTGGGGCCGACACACTGTGCCCTCTCCCCTCTGGAACAGACACCCGGCTGCACCGCTGTCCCTCGGACAAAGGGCAGCTGCAGCTCCTCTGCTGGAAAACGGGTGACACCCGGGCATGCCCCCACTGCCCACCACGCTCAGCCCCGCGCCTGCCCCTCCCTGCTGCCAGAGTGGACAGGAGGACGCCTCGTCTGCCCGCGGCACCTCTCGGACCTCGCTCTTACCTCTCAGCGGTGGCCATGCGGGGCTGGGGGCAGCGATGTCAGGGGAAGCTCACAGCTGAGCCTGGACATGGATTCCTGAACTCCTGGAGAGTCTCTTTCCTACACAGAGCCAAGCTCGATGTTCAAGGGTAGCTCCCAGACAGAGCCGGGGCCCAGTTTCCTGCTTTCTCTGCTGGCGAGGCTGTGATGCAGCGTGCGGGCGGTCCCTGTGCTGGCACCGCCTGCGCCCTCCAACCTCCATCAGAAATGACTCATTATTTGACAACACTTAGAGCAACTTCTGCCCTTTGAGGGCACAGTCACACACCCTTGCTAGAAGGGAACTGGAGCTCACCAGATCCTGTCCCCTGTGGCACTGTGGGCGAATCAGTATCCCCCTGCAAACAGGGACAGTTGCTGTCGCCACTGCTGGCCCGGCCAGAGCAGGGACCATGGAGTGGGTGCCTGTGGTGGCAACAGCTCTCCAGGGAGGTTGAGTTTCAGGAGAGGAAGAGCTGGGACCAGGGATCCCCAAGTGTAATCCTGTCTCAGCATTGACTCTGTGAGCCTCAGGCCAGGTTTATCTGGGAGCACGGCCACCCCTCCCTGTTCCACTGGGGGTGACAACCCAGAGGCGTTGCTGGTTGGGACAGGCAATGACAGAGAGACCTTTAACTAAGCACCGCTGTCAAACAGAACCAGCTTATCTGTATCCTGCAGCACCCGCAATGAGTCGGGCGGGAATAACCCCCTCCGCAGTTCATCATCCCAGCCAGAAAACCAGACACCAGTTCTGCACTGATGTTCAGCATTTCCAATATTCTGAGCAAAATGGTGAAAAAGAAGAAAATGCAGTTGTAGGAAAACACCAGATTTCATTTAGGGGTCTTGGGATCTTTTTGGGTGTACTTTAAAAAAAAAAATTAATAAAATAATGTTTAAGCCTTCAGAAAACACTGGCAATTCAAGGGCAAAGGCAGTGTAGAAGAGAACTAATCCAAACTAGCTGGTACTTTCAGGTCCTGGTTATATTTTTCCATCCACAAACAACTTCCCCAAGCCATTCAAGCCAGTCTGTTCATAGGATTCTTGGGGCGGGTTTCCCCAGGAGCACTCCTTGCAATATTCCCTGTATTTGTAGGGAGGGATCCTTAGAAACCTGGTCTGTTCAGGCTGGAGAAAAACACACGAGTTCATCCTTACAGCCCTGCGCTGCCCTCCCAGGATCTGCACAAGGCTCCCTGTGACAAACAGAAATGTTTTGTACTTTTGGGTTTTGCCACATCCGGCTGTTGTTACAGACATGACTGCGGGCCGAAGAGCTCGGCGTACACACAGGGAACCGCCCCCTGAGATGCAATAAATGGGCTTTCTCTGTCCTGCTGCACAGCCAGCAGAGATTCCCACTTCCTTCTGCCTGAGCTGGTGCCCCCTTTACATCCCCGTACCTGCCACCCAGCCAGAGCCTGAGCCTTTAACACGCGGAACCGCAGCACTGCCTCCTCCCTCTCCAGTGCAGCAAAGACAATGCCCAGCTCGGTGGGCACAGCTGAACCACCGCGTGCCTGGGTCCCTCCGAAAGCTACAGAGCCGAAACATCGGGACTCTGCAGCCCTTCCCAAGTCACTGGGTAAATGGGCAAGAGTATGGGAATGTCTGTCTCACATTCTCGGCTGAGGCTTTGCCTACTTGCCAGTCTTCTTCCTGGCATCCTGCATTTGGGCCAGGGGGAGCAAGGCTCAACATCCTATGGAGCCATTCCTGGCAAAATGAAAGTTATCCAAAGGAGCTGAGTTTGGAGGTGGAGGGATGGGCAACAATATTCATCAGGAACAGCACACATTTTGTACAGAAAAACCAGCTCCTGTCATCTCAGCAAGATCTGGGCATTAGCAATCCCAGACCCACGGGCTCTCTTTTGCCAACTCAACCCCTTTCAGTCCACTTGGATGATACCATTGGATTCACCAGAAATGTACCTTCCAGCCTGAGGAGTCTGCCCTGCATTTCCAGCCTTCAAAAAGGGAACCAGAAAATGGCAATAAGTCATAAAAGCAGACATGTCTTTGACGTCCAATCTCCAGAATTTAAAGGGAACGTCACTCAGTTAAAACATGCTAAATGATGATAAAACATCGTTTTATCATATTATGCATAAATCTTTGCTTTATCACAGAAAATATTTATATTTCCACCCAGAAATATAGAATTGCAGAATCCCAGAATGGTTGGGGTTGGAAGAGACCTTGAATATCAATCATCCCTTTCTAAACCCCTGCCATAGGCGGGGACACCTTCCCCTAGCCCAGGGGGCTCCAAGCCCCATCCAAACTGGCCTTGGACACTGCCAGGGATCCAGGGGCAGCCACAGCTGCTCTGGGCACCCTGTGCCAGGGCCTCCCCACCCTCACAGCCAACAATTCCTCCCTAATATCCCATCTGTCCCTGCCCTCTGGCAGTGGGAAGCGATTCCCTGTGTCCTGTCCCTCCATCCCTTGTCCCCAGTCCCTCTCCAGCTCTCCTGGAGCCCCTTTGGGCCCTGGAAGGGGCTCTGAGCTCTCCCTGGAGCCTTCTCTTTTCCAGGTGAACACCCCCAGCTCTCCCAGCCTGGCTTCAGCAGCTCCACGTCCTCCTGGTATTGGGGGCTACAGAGTTGGAGGCAGTTCTGCAGGTAATTGTTGGTTCATTTGGAGAGAGGATCATTTGAAAGGGTCTTTCACCCTGAATAAGCTTTAGGTGATGCCTTAAGCTCACCCTTCTGCGAGTGGCTGTGCCCAGCACTGTTCAGGCACTCTTGTACACCTGCATCTTTCTCTCTGCATCACCAGGAGCCAGACTGATGCCTCCAGGAGAGATTCCTCTCTGTCCCCAGCAGCCCCACAGAACAGTGTTGACAGAAGAGGTATTTTCCCTAAACCTGTGCAGAGCAAATAACAACGCCCAAATCTCTGCCCAGCACGAAAGCAGAGCCTGGGCAGGCTCAAGGGACAAGTGGAAGATGCTCAGCTGCAGCTGAACACGCGAGTCGGTGACACCCAGCCCCGATGTCAGGGCAGCTCTTTTATGGGGACACACCAGGCCTTGGCTGCAGTGTCCATGCTGGTGTGTTGTGTCTGTCTGGGGGGGACGTGCAGCACTCTGAGGCTTGTCCCACATCTGGTTCTTGGTTTTTTCAGGTATCTGTGTCACTTGCCCTGAACGGGGACTGCTCCATCAGTTAAAATCTTTAGTATTTAGTATCATAACTTGGCTCCCATTACTAGCAGCACTTGTGGCTGTGTCCAATGGCTTTACTTCCTAATTTCCAATGAGGAAAGCTTTTTGCAGTGGATGTACCTTTTCATCCTCTTTTAGTCTGACTAAGGTCAGGGTAGAAAATGCTCATGATATTGCAACACTTCCCAATCTTTCTGATTTACCAGTAACAGAGGATGATAACTGGATGGCAAAATGAAGATCACAATCAAGGCACGAGGTTATGGTAGCACTGAGTGTACAGGGGGACAGCATCAGCTCCAGGAGAGCTCAGAACATGCTGCACTGGGTTAGTTCATACAGTGGTCATGTAGTGATGGGACAAGGGGGAAAGGCTTTAAACTGAAGGAGGGTGGGTTTTGATGGGATATTAGGAAGAAATATTTTTGGTTATGAGGGTGTTGAGGCCCTGGCACTGTGGCTGCCCCATCCCTGGAAGTGTCCAAGGTCAGATTGGATGGGGCTTGGAGTAACCTGGGATAGTGGAAGGTGTTCCTGTCCAGGGGGTGGAACTGGATGAGCTTTAAGGTCCCTCCCAGCCCAAACCATTCTGGGATTCTGATTCTATAAAACAATGCATCTATGTAAACATCTATGAAAGCTTTGAAATACATCCCTCTCCAAATATATACTTTTGTATGGCTTATGACCTGTATCCCAGAATATTTAAACAGAACCTTCTTTACACCCCACAGAAATGTACTTAAAGTAGAAACAGCTTCATTTGACAATAAACAACACAGAAATAATGTTCTTCAGTAAGTTCTAAAAAGCCATTCAAAATACTCCGAAAAGCCTGAAGGAATGTGAAGAGTGATTCTAAACTGACCTTTAAATGAAGAATCCCAGTGTTCCACAATGGTTTCGGTTGGGAGGGACCTCAAAGATTATCCAGTCCCACCCCCTGCCATGGGCAGGAACACCTTCCACTAGACCCCATTGCTCCAAGACCTGTCCAACCTGCCCTTGAGCACTTCCAGGGATGGGACAGCCACAGCTGCTCTGGGCAACCTGGGCAGCCAAGAATTCACTCCCATCTATCCCTGCCCTCCAGCAGTGAGAAGCCATTCCCTCTTGTCCCGTGACTCCAGGCCCTTGTCCAAGGTTCCTCTCCAGCTCTCTTGGAGCCCCTTTAAGCACTGGAAGGGGCTCTGAGGTCTCCCCAGAACCTTCCCTTCCCCAGGCCGAACACCCCCAGCTCTCCCAGCCTTCAACAAATAAATGAAGCTGAAGCCTGTGGCAATTCTCTTACTATCTGGTGGTATCACATCCAACAACCAAAGTGTCCAGCTCTGGTTGTCTCCATTGCATTCTTTTTCCAGGTACCACTATGACAGCACCAAAGCCATGTTACAGCTTGGTCAACTTTGTTCAAAACCACTGAGAAGGAAGTGTCTCCATATGTCTGTACCACGCTGTACACTGCTGCTCCCAAACAGCGGCCCCTGGAGCCCAGGATCCCTGCTCCAAAGGGTGGGGGAAAACCCCAAACCCACACAACAAAACCTGGCAGCTTCAGGCACTTCAGGCCAGAGGGCAGAAATCTAAAGTGATAAAATGTTTAAAGGATACACATGATACCAGAGCGTGGGTGGGATTTATTTCTTTTTTTCTTTAATATATCTCTCTATATGTTTTGCTGTGGGAAGAGTTTCTTCTAGAGCAAGGAGTGGGAGGGAAGGAAACATAACAGAAGGAAAGGAACTGTTGCTACAGGCAACTCAACTCTTACACAACGGTGCAATTTCTGTAGTGATTATGGAATCACAGAATCACAGAATCATTAAGGTGGGAAAAGACCTCCAGGATCATCAAGTCCAACCGTCAGCCCAGCACCACCTCCATGTTCACCACTAACCCCCGTCCCCAGGTGCCACGGCCACACGTCATTTGAACACTTCCAGGAACGGTGACTCCACCACTGCCCTGGGCAGCCTGTGCCAGTGCCTGACCACCATTTCCATGAAGAAGTTTTCCCCTGTACCCAACCCAGACCTCCCCTGCTGCACCTTGAAGCCATTTTCTCTCGTCCTGTCATTTGTTACCTGGGAAAGAGACTGACCCCCACCTGGCTCCACTGTCCCATCAGGGGTTGTACAATTTTGGAGAATTATAGTACAACAAAGCTACCTGCAATGGACTATTTAAAATGAAAGATATCAGACTAACCCAGGAGTTCTTTACAGGCAAAAATTGCAATCATATGAGCATTATTTCATACACATAATATGATTACCGTGCAGCATCTCTTGTTTGTAATTTTTTCCACCTCCTTCACCCTCTGCTCTTCTACCTGTCTCTCTTCTTTTTACTGTGTGCATTAAATGTATTCTTTTGAGATTTCAAGTCCCCTGAATATGTTTTTCCCTCAAAGCCAGCATTTTTAAACCATGCGAGGAGAAGAAGGAGATAAAATGGTAACAACCCAACTGAAATGAAGGCAGCTATCTGGAGGAAATACACAGAAATCTGCAGTTCTTCCCACACACTATGGAAGGTGGAATTTTAAGTTATTTAGAAGTTCATCACTACCACTACACCATACACAGAAATTAAGCTTATATTGCAAAACCTCACCTAAAGCTCCTTTGAAAATATGAAACCAAGAATTTGGCATCCAAGCTGAAGCCTACTTCATCAGCCTTCTGCCCTGAGCCACAGAGGTTTCAGGCAAGACTGGCTACTGCAATTTTAATTTAATCTCAAACTGGGTTCTCTTTCATCATATTTAACTTGAGTAACTGTAGGGTTTTAATGTTTGCTTATTTGGTATTGATCAAGACAGTCAATGCTCTCATTGCACGGTCAAGAAAATCGCAACTGTTAATGAAAAAAAGTAATTACATGTAAATGACCTTTCCTGCTGCGTATCAAACCAAGAATGACTGAGCAAACAGGATGGGAGAAGGCTTGAGTCACGCACTGTACAATTTTATGTGCTACAATAAATTCTGTGGTTTTCCACACAGGCAATAAAAAATGGGACAGAGGAGTCAATGGCACATAGAAACACTGAGGACAAGTAGCATTTCATTTACAGACAGTGGGACTCTCATTTGGTGGGACACTCCAACCTCACACTGTCAGTGTGGAGAACCAAATTAACCAGGACTCTGGGGGTTGGCATGGAGCTCAGGGAAAGGTTCTTCCCCCCGAGGGTGCTGGGCACTGCCCAGGCTCCCCAGGGAATGCTCCCGGCCCCGAGGCTGCCAGAGCTCCAGGAGCGTTTGGACACCGCTCCCAGGGATGCCCAGGGTGGGATTGTTGGGGTGTCTGGGCAGGGCCAGGGGCTGGACTGATGATCCCTGAGGGTTCATTCCAACACAGGATTTTCTATGGTTCTACGCTCCTCTCGCTTTGATGAATCCCTTTACTTAAATCTGAGCAACATCAACACAATTTCTGGTGTTACTAATGATAGAAGTATAATAACAAATAAAGTGTTGTCCACATCTCTCAGTAGTTTAAAAGTGTTAATTGCAGTGAGAATCTTCAGTATCCCACTGTCAGGGACATTCAGCAAACTGGTATTAACTGCTCTTCTCTACCCGTGCATCATTTCATTACAGATTCACTGAATCCCAGCATGGTTTCGGTTGGGAGGGACCTTAAAGCCCATCCCATTCTACCCCCTGCCATGGGCAGGGACACCTTCCACTATCCCAGGCTGCTCCAAGCCCTGTCCAACCTGGACTTGGGCACTGCCAGGGATCCAGGGGCAGCCACAGCTTCTCTGGGCACCCTGTGCCAGGGCCTCCCCACCCTCACAGGGAAGAATTTCTTCTTCTACAGTAAAGAGTTCCTGGCAGCTTACGGTCTCTAAAGCATCCAACTTACCTTCCTAACAGGGATCTTGCAGTCCAGGTTCATCTGTCAATGCAAGAGATGAGAAAGGAAACCCATCACAAAAATAAATATATTGCAGTCACGTTTTTAACAGCAAACATCAGCAGGCAAAGAATTAAAAACATTTTTAAAAACTATTTAAATAATTCTGGAATCTTGCTTTACCTGAAGTAAGAAAATGTGAGAAGCTGATCAACTGAGCTTTAGATTCTCTGGAATGAGCCCACAGTTACAGCATCTGAGACTTCCCTTAAAAGCTTTGCTATAAATAACAAGTGTGAGTGTTCCGAAAAGCAACATGAGCTTTGTAGAAGTCAAGTGGGAGTGCCTGGGGCTGGAAATACAGTTCTGACAAACCCATAGAATCACAGAATCCCAGAATGGTTGGGGTTGGAAGGGATCTTAAAACTCATCTTATTCCACACCCCTGGGCAGGGACACCTTCCACTGTCCCAGGCTGCTCCCAGCCCCATCCAGCCTGGCCTTGGGCACTGCCAGGGATCCAGGGGCAGCCACAGCTGCTCTGGGCACCCTGTGCCAGGGCCTCCCCACCCTCACAGCCAACAATTCCTTCCCAATATCCCATCCAGCCCTGTCCTCTGGCAGTGGGAAGCCATTCCCTGTGTCCTGTCCCTCCATCCCTTGTCCCCAGTCCCTCTCCAGCTCTCCTGGAGCCCCTTTAGGCACTGGAAGGGGCTCTGAGGTCTCTGTGAATCCTTCTTTTAAATCCTTGTTTACAAAAAGTCCCACTGTCTCTGGAGAGGATTAAAGTGACATGATAGAAGTAAAAAACCAGACAAACATGCTTTCCCTTTAACCAAACCTTGCTACTTCTCTGGACATTTGCCCATTCTCGGGACTCTGCTTTGGGGTTTGCAGCATTTTGAAATTAATTACTAGACTGCTTTGTCTCAGGTCGCCAAACTAGCAGGAACATATCCACTTTTGTGGGGATTTTGATTATATAAATACCCAAGTAAGAAATTATATTTGGTCTTTTATCACCAAAATGCACACACCCCCAACAAATCAACCCTTTGATCTGACCTTGGTGGCAGAGCTTCCTTGGGATGAACGTCAGGAGAATGAAGGGCTGATTTCAGAGCTCCTTTCTAAAAATGTTAATGATCTCAGACAACCGAGTGCACGCGGGATTTTACAGCTGCCTGGTAATCTTCTTAACTGCAGTAATCATACAAGAAATTCTCCCTCAAAAGCACACCAAGAGCTGAATACATCACTTCTGTCACTGAGACCGAGTCTTTGGGGGTCTCCATGGATATTTCTGTTCTCTACTGGCATTTTCCCATCACTCACCTGCTGCAGTTTGATGGCCGTGTGCAAGAGGAGAAGTTTTTTCCCCACCTCCTGTCACATCTTTTATTTGGGTGTAGGATTCTGGCATTACTCACTGAATACTAAACACAAACCCATTGCAGCTGCACTCAGAGCTTACAGGGAAGTGGGATATTTTAACCTTCACCATTTCCAATCTGAGACACAGAGCACATCCTTCAGGATAACTAACCATGACAGTAACAGCAGGAATTTCTCATCAGAATGTATTTTCTCAAGGTGTACATACTTATGCCTTAATAAAATGTTGCCACCCTGTTGAGCAACAGTGATTTAAAAAGTTCCCAGCCACGTTACACCGCAATTCAAGACAGGAAGGAAATGCAACATCCATTGAAGCTGCAAAGGGCTCTAGAAAGAGCCAATTGAGAACCCCACAGAGAAATTTAACTGGAGCACAATTCATTCACACACATTGACAAGGTTTGTCACCATGATGGACATGTCTTAATTTTAAAGCTTATAGGAAGCAGCAATCATTTAGCAAAGAATTTCTTACAGCAGATTTTTTTGAGTCCATTGTGCACTCAGGTATGTTCTCTTGAAGGCTATCACCACTTCCTGGTGCCAGTCAATCACCTGCCTGTGATATCAAGGGCATTTTCCATGCATAAATAATACTTACATTTGGGGTTTTTTCTCTTTTTATCTGACCCTGCTTATAGTAAGAATGGGAAGAACAAAACCTGATCTCACTGAAATGAAGATTTAATTTAGATTTCAAATCTTAATGTATGATTCCATAAGTAAAAGCAAAGTAACATTTTCAGGAATTTACAAAATAATAGCAATGCAAATAATATAAATGTGTCATCATCTGTCCCAGCACTGAAAACAGTATTTGCACACAGAAAAAAAAGCCTGACTAATACAAAACCCTACATGAAAGCCCATAAATGTATATTTGAAAAATCAGAGTAAGGTGATTATACACAAAATAAACCAGTATGGCATAAGTTCAACAGCTTGATAAAGCATTGTTGAAAAATAATGTTGTAAAAAAGTTAAAAATCATGATGAATATGTCTGAAATCAAAAGCCTCACACAGCAATTTGTCCCGCAAGGAAGGTGTCAACCTCTCCTACTCAGGCATGTCAAACAGGATGTACACCCAGCAGCCCTCAAGGTACACTTTCAGAGACAGCTGTAGTCTGCTTCGGTTTTGTCACCTTCTCTTTCACAACCTTGCTGCTTCTTTCCTCTATTTTTAGCAGTTTGTGAATGAAGAAAACTGGCTCAGTGGCCCAATTCTCAGCTATTTAGGAAGACATCCTTAATAGCATTTAAATTAAAAATCCTTCATACTATTGTCAGCTGTTTGTTCCTATGAAATCTTCCTCAATTTGTTCTATTCCATTGCATTAGAGCAATTATTAGAGCAGCTGGCAGTGGTGGATTAAATTTATTACTGACATTTGCACCTCTAACCCAACACTGAAGGAATGCCTTTGCTAAAAGCTTTGCTTTGTTAAGCAAAAGCTTCTGCTTGAGCAGCTGGCTGGCACTCAGCCCCCCCAGTGTCCAACAGGTAACACTCAAAGGGCACACCTGGCAAAGTTAGAACCTCTGCAAAGATGGGCTGGGAAGGTGAGTCTGTGCCCATCTCATGAAGTTCAACAAGACCAAGTGCAGCTCCTGCACCCGGGTCAGGGCAATCCCAAGCACAAACCCAGGCCGGGCAGAGAACGGACCAGGAGCAGTCCTGGGGNGAGCTCAGAGCCCCTTGCAGGGCCCAAAGGGGCTCCAGGAGAGCTGGAGAGGGACTGGGGACAAGGGCTGGAGGGACAGGACACAGGGAATGGCTTCCACTGCCAGAGGGCAGGGCTGGATGGGATATTGGGAAGGAATTGTTGGCTGTGAGGGTGGGGAGGCCCTGGCACAGGGTGCCCAGAGCAGCTGTGGCTGCCCCTGGATCCCTGGCAGTGCCCAAGGCCAGGCTGGATGGGGCTTGGAGCAGCCTGGGACAGTGGAAGGTGTCCCTGCCCAGGGGTGTGGAATAAGATGAGTTTTAAGATCCCTTCCAACCCAAACCATTTCATGATTCCAAGTTTTTCCGATGGTAAGAAGTCTTTCAAATCAAAAGGCAATTCAAGACTCTCCTAGGACCTTTGTGCACTCCAAATACAAACTTAATTGTAATTATTTTTTGATGATGGTTATATCAACTACAAAGCTCTAGTTAGGCCTGAGAGATTTTAAGCATTTTATCAGAAGCTGACATGAATGTCTCCAGGATGGTATACATCAGATGCTTTCCATATTGAAGAACATTTCTGAATGGGTAATAGCTCACACCACTTTCTCCACCCTTAGCATCCCTTCTCTGTGCAGTTCTTGGGATCAGCTGCTGCTAAACTTCTATTCATGCCACATTTCCAGGCTCAGCAAAGAACAGTAACTGCTGAGTAACTTCAGATACTTGGCTGGTCCCACAGACAAACAGACCTGTCACAGCCTCTCTAAGAGTGAGGAGTAAGTACTGGCTCCTGTAAGGACTCTGGGATAGAAGTAGACAGTGGGAAAAACTCCAGTTAAGACAGCTCTGAATGACCACACTGTGATCATGTACATGATCTTCTTTCCAGGCCACGTGAAAAATTTGACAATTCTTGTGCTCAGACATTTTCAAAGTCAGAACTCAGAGAAGACATGAAGAACAGAAGACAGAAATACAATGTCCAAAGATGAGTGAACACTTGGAGCAAAAGGTTTTTAGAGACAGACTTGAACAGTTGTGCTGATAAAGCACAGCCTGGTTTTTGGTAGCAGGGGGAGCCACAGAACTGGCTTCTGTGAGAAGCCGCTAGAAGCTTCCACCATGTCCAACAGAGCCAATCTCTGATGGCTCTGAACATGGACATGCTGCTGGCCCCATTAGAGAGGTTGGTAACACCTCTGTGATGACATCTGTGAGAAGGAAACCAAAACAGCACAAGGGCAGTTTTTTCCAAGGGGTGGCGAGGTGCTGCCACGGGGGGCGATCCCAGCGCTGCCTGCAGCCGTGCGGCCACCGTGGCCACCGCCATCTCAGCGTGGTCCGTGGCGCGCTTTGTCTGCCTGGCCGCCCTTAGCCAGCCGTGCTGCAGGTGGAAGGGCAGCGATGGTGGCGGGGGCTTCTCCTTTTCGGCGCCCCGCATGAAGAGAGGCATCGAACGGCACCGGCGCGGCAGCCGTGACCGCCCGCGCAGTGGTGGCCCGGCCGTGTGGCCGGCAGCAGAAACACGGCGAGCGATTCCCTGACACAGAACGTAGACGAGATCAACTTCTTGGTACTGCGAGATGCTGCAAGAATCTTTGAATTAGTGAAACTTATTGACAATGATACCTATGAGCAGCAATTTGTCTTCTAGTCAGAGAAAGAAGAGGAAATGAGAACATGTGGAGAAAGACAACGTGGCGGCACCAAGGCCAGTGAAAAGAAAGAGGGAGAGGAGGTGCTTCAAACATCGGAGTCGAAATTCACTACAAGCTGTGATGGAGACTATAGAAAAACAAACTGTCCCCCTGTAATCCATGAGGTCCATGGGGAGTACAGAAATCCACTAGCAGCCCGTAGAAAAGGTGCCCATGCCGGAGTGAGTGGAGGCCAGAAAAAGCTGTGGGAGACCTGAAGAAAGAGAGAGGCCCCTACTTCCAAAAATAGAGAAAGAGGGCCTTTGCTTCCAAACTAGAGCAGCCTATCCTTTCAAAACGGCACCCCGTGAACCAGTGACCCACATCACAGCAGTTCTGGGAAAACTGTTCTGCTCGTGGGAGGGACTCACAGCAAAGAAGAGACTCCTTTCCCTGGGCGGACTAAGAAAGATCTCGGGTAAGGAACTGACCAAACCACCCCTCCCCTGCGCCACGCCCTATCTCCCTGCTCTGCCAGTGGGAAAGAGGGAGGGGCTGGGAAGAAAAAGGTGTTTTAAAGGCTTATTTTACTTCTCATTATCCTCCTCTGATTCTGTTAATAATAAATTTACTTTATACCTTTGAATTTGAGCCTGTTTTGCCCTTAGAATATTTTCTCCCAATACTTATCTCAACTCATGAGCCCTTCGTTTTTTTCCCCTCCTCTGCTCAGCTATAGCAGAGGAGAGTGAGTGAACAGTTTTCACAGGTGCCTAGCATTTTAACCAGTGTCAAACCATGACAACAGTCAAAACCAATTGTGAAATAATTTTCAGGAATATTTTAAGAAATAACACCTGAGGTTTGATTGTGCTCTGCTGAAGTTGTTGGATTTTTCTGAAGTGATAATGTTATTTCCTTGTTAACTGTAAAATCAGCCTGACTTTTGGGAAAAATGTGATAGAAAACCTCTGTGAAGGTTTGGTTTCATAGCATAGATGACAACTTCAAGCTAGGAATTTTTGGCAAAGCTAAACAACCCACTTCGATCACACCAGGTTATCCCAAGAGCTCATTTACTGCTGTGAACGGACTTAAAGCATATACTTCTATCACAGTTTTTATTTCAGAAATGTTTCTGAAAGAGCTTTTCCTTGATGTACATCCTTCTAAAACATAAACAGGCTCTGTGGTGTTCACAACCCTACAAACGTGTGCCACCTCCCGAGGCTCCCCGGATACGCATCGCACCTGCTCCTGTGAGGCACAGAGCAGACACCACAGAGCCCACATTGACGTGGTTTGCATCCTGCAGGGCTCCTGTTTCCTCGGCTTCCTGCCTGCTGAACAACGCCTTTCTTGTTGCACTTTTGTCATTCTAAGTGCCCCTGGTACGACAGAGCAACATATTCATTTCCCTTTCAATTAAAGTACTGTTTTTCTATTAAACATTGTGTCCTCTGAACATAAATGGAAAATTTTCTGAAACACTCAGATTAAAAACAAAAAAACACCCTTTGGAGTCACATTCAAACCTGCAATGTATAAAAAGCTCACAAGCACTGGCGGTTTGATGAGTTTCTCCCTCACTGCCTCACACTGCTGTGTCCCTAAAGCAGGGTTCTGCCACCCTGTGTGCAAGAGCCAACCCACACACGGAGTCAGGATACTGGTTTTATCACCATTCTGCAGAACAGAGTGCCAGGCCCCTCACAATGCTGGCACACCTGGGAAACAAGCACAGGCTTGAATACAAAAAGGTAACACAGAAAAATGACACAGAAACAGGTGATTGGTCACTCACACTTCCATCACGTAATTCTTAATGTGCACCTGGTGTTTTGATCCAGCTCATTACACCCTCATTCACACAGACAAACTTCCCTGAGGGGCTGTTTTTTAGCATTATAATAATCTAAGCTAACTTCAGGCTGTATTTTCATCCTATCAGCTACCACCAAGTTATTATTTAACCTTACACTCGATTACAGTTTCTGCATGAATCTGTTTGAACAATTGTCAACAAAATAGGGATTCCCGATGTTCTGTTCCTGGGGGCTCCACTGCTCTCCACCCTGTTCTCATGGTGTCAAGTTACTGTGAATTTTCTGTGAATTTTTTTAGCTTCATCTGACATCACTACTGCAAGAATTCACACGGAACCCGTTCATTTTGGGCTTCTTATACAACCAGTCCAGTCTCAGCTGCAAGACTTACATGTGGCATGGACTGAGTGGGTCCCTTCCCACTCAGGATATCCCAGGATTCTATGAATCTCCATGTCAAAACGTGCCTATGTGATCAGCTCTTTGCTGCCTGCAGAGCACACCTGAGGTAGCTGGTTTAGATCCAGGTGACAACATTGTTGGCACACGCGCTTGGTTGGATGCACTGACCTCACCAAGTATGAAGAACTAAAGATCCTTTTGCCCCAACCTGTTTGTCATTTAAGTTTTCAGTAAGGGACAGACTGAGCACCACAACAAGCGTAGAGCAAAGTTCAAAGAGGCCAGGCAGTTACAGGTACATCACGTACTTGCTCTGAAAAATGTGCAGTTTTAGATGTGGTAACTCCTGGGTTAAGCACTTGTGAGATGTTGTAGCTCTTTGCAAACAGCCCTTTGAGGAACAGATCTCGTCTGTCCCACCCCAACCACGGCACTGTCACTCAGGTGGCAGACAGGGACAGTCACACAGGTTGGGGGAAAATCCCCCCTCGAGTTTTGTGCCTCTCAGTCGGCTGAGCTCCCTCCACACACTCCTCCAAGGGGGGGGCTGGCCCTGGTTCCAGGCATCAATGGACTCATCAATAACCAGCTGCTGGACTGAAGGCGTCCCGGAAGATGTGTTCTCACACTTTCATATAAATTAAGTCAGGAAAGAGATGTTTAGCACGTCAATACACATTTCTTCTTAAAACAGAAGGAGGTTATTTAACAAAAATGGTAAGAATTCAGGTGAAAAAAGAAAAGCTATATAACTGTAAGTTCTGAAACAGCACACAATCATTCCACAAAACTACATTTATCATAGAAATATTTGCATTTTACCTGGGCAATAACGTTTTTCTCATTACTAAAAATAAATCTCAGAGGAAAAGAGAAATGTGAGCCAGCTTTTAGCACTTCTTGCTTCCTCAGCAGGACAAATACAGCAATTTTAGTTACAAATATACTGCTTATTATCTCATTGTTTCAATATATACATGTTGAGGAAGGTATTTTTAGAGTCCCTCAAAGACTGTACCTATTGAAACCTTCCCCTCCCTGCCCACCCTACATCAAAAATAAATCAGTGATGAGTAAGATAAAATACATCACACCTTAAAAAGGTGAAATGCTAATTCTGTACCGGTTTAATTTCTCAAATTCAGTGCTACAGGAATATCACCTGTTCTATCTTAATTTCAATAAATTAATGGAGAATACGTGTAGTTCACAGTTCATCTCATCATATTCTCTCACCAAACAGATATGGAAAAATATTGCTTATGCATTCAAGGTACTTCAAATCCTGCTTGGAGACATGATTATCACAAAATGATAGAATCATGAGATGGTTTGGATTGGAAGGGACCTTAAAGCTCATCCAGTTCCACCCCCTGCCATGGGCAGGGACACCTTCCACTAGACCAGGTTGCTCCAAGTCCCAAATTTACTACAGAACATGCATTAAACACAACCTATTTATGAGAACTGAATTTCTGACAAGAAGCAGATGTTTGAGCAAGAAGGTTGTAATTTCACAACGAATAAATTCTTTTTCCCTTTACATAGAGAGAGGCTTCTCCGGAAAGAGCCTCTGGGCAGGAAGCTCATCCCCTTCCGTGACCAAAAGAAGTTGTTGTTTGAAGAGCCTAATTTGAGATCCAACTACCTGTACTGCAAGAACTTTCAGATAAAACATAGACTTACAGAAGCCATGGATGCTGGATTCCAGGAGCAGTGGTCCTGCTTGCTCTTCATAGTTGCTCACGGATATTTGTTGTTCATAACTAATTATCCTGTATACAGAATTCCAACAGAAAAACAGAAAAAAGAGGAATAAAGCAGACTATAGTAAAAGATAGTTGTTTTTATTTGATTGACATGGCAGACAGCAGACAATTCATAAATTCAATTTCTTATTCTGCCTCAAATATTGCATTATTGTTTCTAGAAAAATACCTAAGGACATCTTTGTGGTGTTAGAAGGGAATGGGTTGGGAGCAGGAAGAGGGTAATTGTGCTCACTCCAGGGGAGCTCAGCTGCGGGTGCAGGGAAACGACAGGAATCACTGACAGCAGACCTGGGCAAAAAGGTACTTTTAGTTCATTCCCATAAGAGGTCCGTCCCATTTCCAAATGGTTCCCAGTTTGAGTCAACCCAAAATTAGATTATGTTGCAAACTTCTAAAGCAAGACACCTCATTAAAATTTACACAATCCAATGTTCTTGCCAGCATGACAGGTACCAATTCAAAATAGGTAATTTTGCAATGGGGAAAAAAAAAAGTAAGATTTGTTAATATTTGATCCTCTAGAAATAACGAGGTCTGGAACACCAATAAAAACCAAACACATTATCTCACCATTCAAAGGAAGCAGGTGAGGTGCTGAAGTCTAGAAGCACTTCTGACATTTACTAGAGATTCAAAGCTGATTTATTAACTCATTATCACTCATTATCTCTGGCAATGCCTAGAGATATTTATTAAGGTCTGAAACATATCGTATTAGTGAAAAAAGCCCATCCCTCAAAAACGGAGGTCTGAGATCAATCCCACACACAACAATGCCTTTAATCACTTCAGTCGAGGGCGGAGATTGTCCCGCTCTGCTCTGCACTGGGGCAGCCTCACCTGCAGTGCTGGGGGCACTTTGGGCACCACAAGATCAGAAGGATCCAGAGCTGTTGGAGAGTGTCCAGAGGAGGGACACGGAGCTGGGGAAGGGTCTGAGGAGCGGCTGAGGGCACTTGGCTCGTTCAGCTGGAGCAGAGGAGACTGAGGGGAGGCTCCTCGGGGGCTGCAGCTCCTCCCGAGGGGAGGCGGAGGGGCAGGGGCTGAGCTCTGCTCTGGGACAGGGCCAGGAGCCCAGGGAACGGCTGGAGCTGTGTCAGGGCTTGGCACGGAGCTCAGGGAAAGGTTCTTCCCCCCGAGGGTGCTGGGCACTGCCCAGGCTCCCCAGGGAATGCTCCCGGCCCCGAGGCTGCCAGAGCTCCAGGAGCGTTTGGACACCGCTCCCAGGGATGCCCAGGGTGGGGTTGTTGGGGTGTCTGTGCAGGGCCAGGGACTGGACTGATGATCCCTGAGGGTCCCCTCCAGCCCAGGAGATCCTGTGACTCAGGTACCCTGACAGCTGACATGGAGCCAGAGGCTTCACACAGGCTGCAGTGCCAGGGCAAAGCACAGCCCTGGCACCCTGGCTGTCTGTTGGCCACCAGCCCTAAAACATCAGAGTCAACAATAACACCAGTGTGTCCCCAGAGGTCCGGGAGCCACAGACACCTGACAGGTGCCTCACCGGGGCCACTGCGTTCCGCTGCCTGCAGAGGGAGTCAAGACTGGCTGACACAGGAGTCAGGAAACCACAGCAACGCCCACATGGAGGAGAAAATCATGAAATGGTGATAAAGCAACTGTGTGAAGTCTGTCACAGAGGTACTACCTGGCAATAAGCACAGTGTTGGAGGTTAGGATTTTTCCTTTTTTTCTCTCAGGGAATTTTCTCCCATTTGTTGCCTGAGAGATGGTTAACGATACTTCAGAGACAGAAGATGTGCTGGGAGGAGGAGGAGGGGGAAAGGTGCAGTTTCCTACCATCCCTTAGCTGGGGGGCTTTCTCTTGGGAAGTGCAGAGATACCGTGAGATTTTGGCTGGGGGTCAGGGGCTGGGCTCAGCTCCTCGCTCACTCTTGGGACTGGAGGTGAGCCCGTCAAGCTGTGGCTGTGGGGAGAATTCGCTGCCACCGCGCAGTTCTGTCCTGTACTGCTTTCTCCTTACCTGGGCAAGCTTCTGCTCGCAAGGGCAGCTGTTGAACTGCGACCNTGAACTGCGACCTTTCCACCACCCGCCCTCACGGGGAAGGGGACCCTGACCCCCTCGCTCTGCCGGAGGGAGCATCTCCCGGCTGCTTGCGGCAGCTGCTTGTGGAAGCCCACCCAGCCCCACTGCTTTCTGTTCCTGCCTCAGGCCTTTGGCTACACTTTAACTCAACATCCCCTGCCCACACAGATATCCTGGCTCCTGGCATGGCTCCAGAGTTTTTGCTACACTTTTTTTGCCACCTAGGTGTGCCCGCCCCTGCCGTTCCAGCTGCCGCTCCAAGGCTCCTGCTGCAGCCCGTTTCACCACCTCGAGGGCACCAGGCCCGGCTGTGAGTCTGTAAATGAAGCCCCTTCTCTCTCTCTCTCCTCCGCTGCCTCACCCGCCATTACCGTGTGGGGAGGCGGCCGAGCCCGCGCCACAGCGCTCCCTGCAGGCGCGGGGGAAGCACCGCAGCCGCCCTGCCCGGCCGGGAGCCGCCAGCGCCCC
>VWZW01007316.1:318748-330734 GCA_013397115.1 Edolisoma coerulescens | reverse complement strand
CCTCCCCGGCTCGGCCCGGCCGCCATCACCGCGTGAGGGGCGAGCTCGTGCCACAGCGCCTCCTGCAGCCCCGGGGGAACCATCGCACCCGCCCTGCGCGCCGGGAGCCGCCAGCGCCCCTGGCGGCTGTGCCCGTCACTGCAGCCACGGGGAAGGTGCCCGACAGGCGAGAAGGCGTCACCCGGTTCTGGTTCTGTTTGGTGTTACTGCCACAGTTATTGTTCCTTGTTATACATATATATATATATATATCTAAGTAAAGAACTGTTATTCCTATTTCTCATATCTTTGCCTGAAAGCCCTTAATTGCAAAATTATAATAATTTGGAGGGGAGAGGGTTTCATTTTCTATTCCAAGGGAGGTTCCTGCCTTCCTTGGCAGGCACCTGTCTTTTCAAACGGAGACAGTCACCAGCATCACCTCCTATAATCTGGCAGAAATATCTCCTCACACAAGAGGGAGATTTCAACATAAAACCTACCAGAAACAACCCAAATCTCTTAATCTCCAGCCACTTCATTCCAAATTTCACTGTGGTTCTAACAGTGCATAGAGCCAATTGTGTGCTGGATCCCAGCACCCTTTACAGCCAAGAAACTAAGATTCAATTAATATCATACTATTACAGAGCTGTAAGTGATACATGTATTCTGAGAACAAAATATATACAATTCTGTTTTCCTAGTGGTCCATGAAAACCGTGGGAATTGCAGTCTTCAGTCCTAGAAGGGATTTCTCCCTGTAAGAACCACACAGTTTATTCCAAGAGGTAATCTGGTGGCCCCATGGGTCTCACCCTTCTCTACACTACACCAGGCACAGGCAGCATTTCAAACAACCTTTCCTAGCTTAAAACCCTTACTGACAATCTTGATTTGAAGCAAGAATAACAAAAGGCCATTATGTTTGGCACATCAGGTCTACAGACTTGCTATCACTGGCATTAAACACGGGCCAGGTAAAGAATTACCCCTGTGGGCAAGGAGGGCTTATCATTGAGAAATGTGTTTATTATGGGAGCTGGATAATGGTCCTGTTCTTCCCCTGTCCTCTGCAGAACAACTCCTCACTGCTGTGACCACGGAGCATCCAACAAGGATTACGAGCATTTTCTGTTCCAGCACAAGTGTCTCTACCTTTGACTGGAGCTCCGTGGCAGCTCACAGGACTCCTTCCTCCTCCAAACATCCCCTCCTACGCTTGGCAGTAACTTGGTACTTGCCCTTAGAAGCAAATTCTTTGGCTTAAGACAAATATCTAACCTGTATTTTCCTTTTATTTTACTTCTTGTTATAACTCCACTTTGTGATCTTCATGACAAAAGATGAAGGAGGTCATTAGTAGATACATCAAATTAGCCTGGAGAAATTAGCCTGGGGAAAAGGAGGCTCAGGGGGGACCTTCTTACTCTCCACAACTCCCTGACAGGAGGCGGCAGCCAGGTGGGGGTCAGGCTTTGCTCCCAGGGAACAAGGGACAGGAGGAGAGAAACAGCTTCACTGTGCCAGGGGAGGTTCACGTTGCCTGTTAGAGGGAAATTCTGCATGGAAAGCATTGTCAAGCCCTGACACAGGCTGGCCAGCACATTGGTGGAGTCACCATCCCTGGAAATGTTTGAAAAACATGTGAATGTGGTACTTAGGGACATGGACTTGATGATCTTAAAAGTCTTTTCCAACCTTAACAATTCTGTGATTCTATGAAATGTTAATGACAGAGTGGGTTGGAGATGTTACAGCACCGTATGTACTGATGTCAGTCTAGGCAGTTTTCTACTCTCCCAAAGCTTCACAAACTGACAATTTTTTCTTCAAGATGTCAAATTTACTCCTTTATCAGAGCTCCTGACCTGCACCCAGTCGGGACAAACCTCATGCTTTCAGAAAGAGAACAAAACATTAATGTATCCTTACAGACTAAAAGCTGCTGATGAATTTATTCATCATTGATGCCAAAGCAGAGGTAGTCCTATGAAACTGATCAAAAACATTCTGTGAGCTCCATTGTCTGCTGAAGTGCTCTCAATACATAGATTAAAAGAGCAAATCAAAGCAACTCCCTAGTTAAGCAAACTCCCAACCAGCCCACTAGTTCAAAGCCACAAGTCTGAACAAAAGGTCTGTTTTTTTCCTTGGAAAGCATTAGCAATGTATGTCTGTAATAAGTCACATGAGATGTAAAGACAATGACTCACTTCATTATCTTCAAAGCATAAGAACAGAATACTCTTCTGAGACAAAAGTCCCTCAGAAATGCTGATACCCGCTGCACTTTGCTCTCTGGTGGCAGCAAGGAACGATAAAACAATTCCAATAAACCTCCGCAAAAACAGAACTGCAGAGAGAACAGGATTTCTGTGTTACCCATGCTCATCTTACAGCTCCAAAAAGGCTCCCTTTGAGGAACAGGCCTGCAAATTAAACCTAAAGTCTCAAAACTAAATACGTGCAGAGCTGAGGAGCAAACATGCCAGCAGTAAAAGTTCTGGTGGCCAGGGGAAAGGAACCCTGTGGGACATGGTAAGCGTTTCTGTGGATAATCACAAGGGTTAGTTCAATATATTCCAAAACTGACACTTCTATTACAAGCAATAAAAACCTGCAAAATCTTCATAACTTGACACTATGTCAAACCAGGAAATTTCTTATTTAATTCACCCAGAGCCCTCACTGCCCACAAGCCACATCCTTTTCTTCTTGAAGCTGCCTGAGTACTTGCGTTGGGCAGGGCTGTTTTATCTGCTCTATCAGGCAGCCACAGGTGACAGGAACCAATTTCTCCTAAAATGATCAAAAATCCTGACTCTAATCCAGGAAATAAATGTAGTTGATGAAAGCTCAGAAACATGACCATGATGCCACAAAGCCCCTGCCTGAGGACGCAGTGCTGCTGGCAAGGCATTCCTGTCAGGAGTCCCAGGGAATTACTTGCCATAACCTAGACCAAAAGCCGAGATTTATTAATCCTGATGCACTATTACTTCCAGAGTTACACAAGGAGAATTATGCAGCAGTAAAATTCAAACTGCATTAAACTGCTGTGTGGCAAAAGAAGTTCCAAAATGGGGTTTTCTTTTCATTATCCCATCATCCAAAATCCACATTGGAATGCCAAGATGAACTGTGAAGGCTTGGAGAACACTGAAGTTAGTGACAACTGAGTCTTTTCAATTAGACATTTGCCACACAAAGCATAGAGAATTTCAGTCTTTACTGTCTTGACTGTGTAATTGGCATACAAGAAACANCTGGAAGTGTTCAAAAAATGAGTTGACATGGCACTTGGGGATATGGTTTAGTGGGCATGGGGGGATGAGCCTAAAGGTTGGACGTGATGGTTCTGAAGGTCTTTTACAATGCTAACGATTCTACGATAAGCAAATACCATCAATACTAGTTGTCAACTAAAACTGCCCCAGGTATTAATCCATGTTCCCTTCCTGAATGTTTGCTGTTAGGACAGGCTGGGGAATAAGTTCCTCTGCTGCCAGGCAGGACCACAGCCCTACCCAGTGACCCGGACTGGACAGGGCCAGAAGGGACAGTTCACCTGGGCCAGCAGCCACAGATGCTCACATGGGAGTTTGCTCTGCGGTAGAGCTCACTCCACAGATGAATTAGGCTTGAACTGTACATGGCTGAGTGCTTAAAAAAAAAAAAAGAAAAAAAGAAACAAGTCAAAAAAGTTGTATTTAACAGACCCAGCTTGCAGGCAGAGAATTTAGTGATACACCAGTTTAGCACCACCCTGCAGCCAGGCAGTTTGTGAAGACAGACTGACTAATGCAGGTCAATCCATGATATAACACTGAGGCCACAACTGATTAGACATGGAACTAAGATAAAGTCACACACAACAGACAGAAAATGCCAAGCAAATAAACAAATAGCTCTTGAATTCCTAGCAATTAAGGACTTTAAATTGCTAAAAAGCTTCCGCCCAGCATGACCAGCCCGACTCTGTTCTCTTAGTATGCTACAAAATAACAAGTAAACGCTGTGTTTTTGTAGGTATTGTTTCAATTATAAAAAAAAAGCTGCTCTTTTGTCTGTGCAGACAAACCAGCAGCAGCTCAGACCCCAGGAGTTACCACAGCCATGCTGAGCATTCCTGAAAGAAAGTATAACCCTGCAGTTTCTACCTTGCAAATTTTATGGCAGAGCTGATTTAGAAAGCAAATAAATGATCTTTTCATGTTTCCCTAAGTCATTAACTTAGAACTTCTGCATTCAGCAGCTCTAGTTCACTGTTAGATTTAAATTAAAGCCATACCATGCAGCTAAGCTGGGTCATGGCAATGGGGAAGCTCGTGGAGAGACCCAAAACTGAAGGGAGGAAAAGCATTAAGGTCCATTAGTTGTAACAGCCAACAGAACAAGGTCCCTAAAATGATGTTGTTAAATTGCATGAGGAAAACTGATTTAAGAACCTGCTCTAAAAGCCTTTATCACATCATACGGTCTCTCCTTACCAAGGAAGGCAGAAAACTATCAGAGCATTCCTTCTCTTGCTGTACCTCCATCGCTCATGCATATTCTATTCTGAGGCCATAGTTCACCTCAACATTCAAATAATAGAGCTTTTATTTTTAAAAAGTCAACATTTACAAAGATTTTACAAATATTTTGTAGTGCCATTTGTTTCCATGCTTAGTTATTTAACTGCAAAGGTGAAGTTATGGCAAAAGTTACTTTTTCCAGCTTCAGAAATTATTGAAATTGGGTCACTAGCAAAAAGTTACATTTAAAACAAAACAATTTAAAATTCGATACTAGTATTACTGTAATAATTGCAAGCATTAGTTCATTCATTAACAGAGCCTTGAAGACAGAAACAAGAATCACCATGCCTTGTAAAGACTTGAAAAGGTACAGAAGAATTTGTACACCCAAAAATCCATAAACTCAAAAAGCACTGTGCTGTAAGTCTTTAAACCCTGACAACTTTCCATCCTCCCCAGATACAGGATTCTGTCATTTGAAAAGAAAGCTGGGTCTACATCATGGCCTTGGCTTCAGTTTATTATCAGATTTAGCTCTTTAAATAAACCAAACCTTGAAGTTCAGGTATCTTCTAATGAGCAACATAACACCTTAAAAAAATAAAGTAATGCAGGGGTGAAGATCTTGTCACTTTTATCAAGAGAAATTATTTAGTCACTTTGGCTTTTTTTCCCCCCTTTTTACACAGCACTGTTATTAAAAGCTGTTTTAGAGCTTTATCTAATAGCTAGGTAAGTAGCAAAGATACAAACAACAAATGCATGAGGTTAACTTATAAAGTAGGGAAAAATTATTCGTTATTGCTCTCAGGCAGATTCTGAAGCATTGTGATGTCACAGGAGAGAGTCTGACTTTTTTCAGCAGCCCAGTGCTCACCTGGTTCAAACTGCATTGCACCTTTTCCCACACCACATCCTCCAAGCAGCAGCAGCAACACCCACATCCACTGCTGAACTCTGACTGAAACACAAGAGGTCATGCTGGGACACAGCAGACCAATGTACAGGACAATTAATTATCATATAATTGTCATATAAGACAGGTTACAGGTACCCACATCACAGCCAGCTCAGCAGGCTGCAGAGGAAGGATGGGGAGGGCCTGTCAGCATCAACACTGGGATGTGACACCATCTGAGGGTCACGCTGGAGGTGCCTGGGGCCATTCGGAATCAGTTTGGGCCATAGCTGAGTGCTCACACGTGACCATGGTGGCTGATAGGCCTCAGCTTCAACTGGGGATGAATTTTCCCCAGGAGCTCCAGTGCTTTGCAGCATCTCCAAGCTGTTCTTGAGAGGGATTTTTGAGAGATAGCACTTGGCTTCTCTCATGGAATCTTATAAAATTTTGCCAGAGGAGGTTTAAGCTGGATATTAGGGAAAGGTTCTTCCCCCAGAGGGTGTCAGGCACTGAACAGGGAATGGTCACAGCCCCAAGGCTGCCAGAGAGCCAGGAGTACTTGGACAACAATCCCCAGGGTGGGATTGTTGAGGTGTCCTGTGCAGGGCCAGGAGTTGGACTTGATGATCCTTGTGATCCCTTCCTACTCAGGAGATTCTATGAAGCTATGATGCTATGAAATAATATATTCAAATGATATTTATTTTATAAGCCATTTAAAGCAGATAAATCAATTAAAGCTTGGCCAGCCTTTGAATACAAATTCATGATATCAAATGGAGCTGGTGCTGCCCAACTGATCTGAGAACTCTAAAGATTTTAGAACACTTAGTCCAGATATGGAATCCCTCACACACTGAGGCAAGGGCTGTCAGCCTCCAGGAGTTCCCTTGGGCATCCCAACCCACAGGAAGAGTCCTTGACTGCAGACCCACTGCTCCAAGGAGGACTGACCCCACTGACAGCCCTGGCAAGGCTCCACCGTAGCCCAGCCAGATCTGACCTGTGGTCAGATATGGTCATGGTCACCCTCCCTGGTGGGCTCTGACCTGCTGCCCACCACAGCCACTCTGAAATGTGATGGGGTCCAGCCTGCAGAGAGCGGTCAGTGATTCATCCCCAAAGCCACACCACAGCTCAGGCCAGCTGCAGGTCCCTGCTGGGGGGAGCACCTGCATAGCTGCTGGGGACACGCATCTCCTGACCGCTCTAACACCCAGCAAGCTCGTGACTGGACAACTGGAATTTCTGAAGTTAACCCCTTTGAGAGGCACAACTAATGTGGGTCGTGTGAGCAGACATCCTGAAGACACCACACCTATTCAGAAAAGTGTTCAGCATGTAAACACAGACAAAGAGTAATGTTGGAAGCAGGAGCAAAATATCCCAACCGTCAGCTGTGCCACCAGACAGCCACACACACATGACACAGCAACCAGCACAGCCACACACCACCCGGCACAGCCACACACTGACTGGCACAACGTCCTCCTGATGTTGTTCCCCAGGGCTGGGGCAGCTCTGCAGGTGGGGTCTCACCTGAGTGGGGCAGAGGGGCAGAATCCCCCCTCCCCTGCTGCCCACGCTGCCCACTCAGCCCAGCACAGGGGGGGTTTCTGGGGTCAGTGCCCGTGGCCGGGGCAGGCTGAGCCTCTCACCCACCAACACCCCCCAAGTCCTTCTCCCCAGCGCTGCTTCTGATCCATTCTCTGGGTTTGTGCTTGGAATGCTTGATCTCAAGACTAACAAAGCACTCTCCATTATTGAAGCAGACATCAGGCTCTTCAGAACTCCCTACTGCTAGTTCATAGTACCACACATAGTACCATAGTGAGTGGTAGGTTTTGTTAAACATTCAAAAGTACCGAAAAAACAGGTGCTTTCCCTAAGCCGTTGGGGAAACAAAAAAAGTAAATTCATCAGTGTGTTTATCATGCATTTTATTACTGCTTAACATCCTCCTGGAAAATGATGAGAAATGTAATTAATATTGTCTAACTGCCAGTCTGACAAAGTGTTTTTCACACCAACAGCTCACTGGACAGATACAACTATGCTACAAATTCATTCACAACCAGAATAAAACCACACACAATCACAAGCTTCATAAATTATGAGCTTGGAATAAAGATGACTCCTGGCAACCAGGAAAGCTTCTGGCTTGCTTCCTTACATTTTGTTGTTTTTCTGTTAAATGTTTTACCTACTGATAAATTTTAAAGGAGATGATTTCAGAAACTAGGCTAACAGATAGTGGCTGCTGCACAACAAACATTGAAGGGGGAACATATACAGAGGTCATTAATACATAAAGAAAAAGGGAAATCAAAGAAAGAGTGAGGGAAAAATCAGCTTCAATAACAGCTTATAATAACTGCACATTTAAATTGAATTAAAACATTTCCACATCTATCTGCAAATGATTAAGTGTGGCTGGTTTAATTAGAGCAGCTCAGTGCAGAGAAGCCTGAACCAACACGTTCCTCTGCCAATGTGCTGCTGGCAGCAGCGCTGCTTCAGAGCTCACACGGCCATTCCTGGCGTTTTCTGCATTGACCTCAGGAAAGCCAAAAAAAGCTCTCCTACAAATCACTGGAAATGTAAATGGCATTGATCTTTCTGCAGCACAACTAGAGACAAACATGCTCCAGGTAACATAATTCACCTCACAAGTTAAATGACAGCACAGGCAGAACAAGAACAGCAGCTACAGGTAACCTCAGGGTAGGTGACTCCCATGGGAGTGAAGTGGCAAGGGCGAGTCCATCCTTCTGAAAACGGCCAGAAGGGAATTCCAAAGAGGACAGACTGCTCCAGACAGTGGATATTATTCCTCCTCAGGGGAGGAAATCATCCTTGGAACAAAGACAAAAGCATCAAGGAACAGGACACCAGGAAGACTGAGAACAGCACAAGGGAACACCAAGGAAAGAAAAAGCACAGTTATCTAGAAGGATGCTGTAAGTGGAGCAATACAGGAGCCCTCAAGTCTTGGTGATGGAGACACAAACCAAAAGATGAGGGATCAGAAAGTGTCCATAAGCAAAGCCTTGGAACAGTGCTGGGGCATGTGCTGAGAGAGGCAGGGGTGAACCAGAGGATAATGGAGAACAGGGGCTGAAAGCCTGTGGAGAGCAAGACATAGGAGAGTGGAGGTGATCGCGTAGAGGTGAGATATCAGAGAACAATGTGAAACCCTGAAGGGACAGAAATACAGACATGGACAGGCCAAGGAGGGATGGCTGGAAGGCGCCAGGGCACCTTTCCAGGGGGGAATCATAGAATCGGAATGGTTTGGGCTAGAACGGACCTTAAAACTCATCCCATTCCACTCCCTGCCATGGGCAGGGACACCTTCCACCGTCCCAGGCTGCCCCCGGCCCCATCCAGCCTGGCCTTGGGCACTGCCAGGGATCCAGGGGCAGCCACAGCTGCTCTGGGCAACCTGTGCCCCACCCTCACAGCCAGCAATTCCTTCCCAATATCCCATCCAGCCCTACCCTCTGGCAGTGGAAGCCATTCCCTGTGTCCTGTCCCTCCAGCCCTTGTCCCCAGTCCCTCTCCAGCTCTCCTGGAGCCCCTTTAGGCCCTGCAAGGGGCTCTGAAGTCTCTCCTTCTCTTCTCCAGGCTAAACATCCCCAGCTGTCTCATACTGAACAAGGGCGGGAGATAAGAGCAGTGGCAGCCGTCCAGGACGCTCCAGCACCCGCAGCGGCCCGTGCCCGGAGCCAGGCGAACAGCACCCCAAATACTCCACACCGGGGCCGGGCGGCGCCGCCATTTCACCCCTGAGGGCCCGCGGGGGGCGCGGCGGGGGCGGGGCCATAACAACCCCCGCCCCCTCCCCCCGGCACTCCCCGGCCGCCATTTCAGAGCCGCGCCGGGGCAGCGGGTTGGACTGTGCGGCAGCGGCGGAACTGCGCCACTGGGGGTTAACGGCGGCACCGGGGGTTAACGGCGCTGCTCTCCGGGGCCTCGCAGGGCTCACAGAGCGGCCGGAGCCAGGGGCTGCGGAGCCGGCACTGCCCCCTGAGAGCGTGTCCGGGGGCGGCCGCTCACGGCTGTGAGTCGGGAGAGTGCAGCCGAGGTGGGGCGGCTCCTGGAGCCTCCCTGCTGCTCTCTGTGTGGCGTCTGCGCCGTTAGGAAGCCGTCCATCCGTCCATCCATCCATCCATCCATCCGTCCATCCATCCATCCATCCATCCATCCTTCCTTCTGTAACCCGGAGTGCCCAGCCGGGGGCACTTGGCTCGTTCAGCCGGAGCAGAGGAGACTGAGGGGAGGCTCCTCGGGGGCTGCAGCTCCTCCCGAGGGGAGGCGGAGGGGCAGGGGCTGAGCTCTGCTCTGGGACAGGGCCAGGAGCCCAGGGAACGGCTGGAGCTGTGTCAGGGCTTGGCATGGAGCTCAGGGAAAGGTTCTTCCCCCCGAGGGTGCTGGGCACTGCCCAGGCTCCCCAGGGAATGCTCCCGGCCCCGAGGCTGCCAGAGCTCCAGGAGCGTTTGGACACCGCTCCCAGGGATGCCCAGGGTGGGATTGTTGGGGTGTCTGTGCAGGGCCAGGAGTTGGGATCATTGATCCTCGTGGGTCCCATCCAGTCCAGGACATTGTGATTTTATGATTCCATGTTTGTTCACAGCCAGGTACAACCATTTGTCCTTGTGCAGCCACTTCCATCTGTCAATTCCCGCTGCACGTTTCCCTCCCATGTCAGAACCATGTTCGCCAATGGCTTCCTGGGTTGCCCTGTTTGAACTGAGCTTTTTTCATGTTTCAAGATACCCCAAGAAATGGCATGACCAAACATACCTGTGGCATTCATGTTGCATCGTCTTGAGACAATTTCAGGCATGACACCTGGCTTTACGTTGCTAAAATTCCACATTATCATGAAACGTTCAGGCTGATGTGTTCACATTGAACTGAAACACTGTAACAGATCATTAATATATTTAGTGAAAAGAGATCATTCCTTCAAAAACTGACACACTGTTTCAAAGGACATCTTTTAATTGCCAGCACACCTTAAATAAGTGTTTATAGTGATAGATGAAATTACGAGATTGCAAATACGCCGTCAAAAGATAAAGGCATCAATACTCTGTGCAGTGTTGTGCTCATGGCCTCAATTTTTGGACATTTGAGACCTATCTTATGTCCAAGAATGGGATTGTTAATTAAAACCTGGATGATATAAGGAAAACATGGAATTTGCAGTAAAAGAAAGCTGCCACTGATGTGAATGACAATATTGTGATTTTGGGGCTGGCAGGATGAGCAAATAACAGATGCACAAACGTCTTTAATGTTTTATGAGGCCTTGAAGGATATTTCCAAACCTGTCAGGCTTGGAATTTTCATGTGAGGATTCCCCATCTGGCACGGAGAGCTATTGTAGAGAGGAGAAGAAAAGGGCAATGTTTTTAACATTGCTCCTAATCTAACATCCTCAGTGGGCTCTTCATGGAGCTGAACATTAGGATCTCTGTCACACTGTGCCCATTGGATGTGGCAGTGGCTGGGCTGTGCCTGGCTGTCCCGTGGAAGATCGGGACATGGCCCAATGTAATAGGGCCACTTGAAGGGCTTTCTGGAGCAGGTTTCTGGGCTGTTAAACCAGAAAACATCAGTGCAACCATGTTGGGAATTTACTAGACAAGTTCTTGCTAGAGGCCACATCAGGATAGGCAGGGAAAAGATATTTTTATTTTCATTGTGTCATTTGCCACATATTCCAGTGGACAGAGTATTTCCACACATGTGTACGGAAATGCCAAAGAACACAAACTCCTGTCTTGCTGCTATATCGCAATTCCCATCCTTCAGGTGAGATCTCATTCTTCTAGACTGGAGAAAGGAGCTGGAGAAGGAGAAATTTGATTTTCAGGTATGTCACTCAATTAAGTAAAACTCAAATCATGAGTTGTCTGTCAATGAAAAGGAACATCAGGTATTGTGATGCAGAAGTATTCTGATTTCTTTTTCCTGAAGTTGAGTACCTTAACACAGGATTTACAGACCTCAAAGCATGCTGCTTTGTACCAGGGTATTATTGCAGAGTACTGTTGGCAATGACAAAGAGTCATTTTTTTTCTGCAGAATAGTGGAATTTTACTCTCACAGATGACTCCTGTGCAGTGGAAATAGGTGCAGACACAAAGGGATGCCCTTGGCTACAGAAAGTGGCAACGGAAGAGGGAAAACTCTTAGGCAGCTGGTCCCTTCAGGGCGCTGCAGAATTTCTCAGAGCACAGGGAAGTGCTGGCCACCAGTTTCTTTGACAGTTCATCATTTGCTTCTCATTTACACAGGAAGTATTTAATTTCTTAACCAGTCAGCAGCATTCCCGTGGGTTGTGCCCGGGGAGATTCCCTGTGCCCGGGCTCCGGCGGGAACGGGCCCTCGGGCGAGGGGAGGCTCGGCTACCGGGAGCGCTGCCCGCAGCCGGCGGGTCCAGGGCTGCCGTGCTCCATCTTCCACCCGAGCCCGGCTCCCTGGCACAGGGCACCACTCGCGTTTCTCCTCCAAGAGCCCGACCGGCCACAGGAGCCACGTTCTTCTCCGGGCTCCTTTCCACAGGAGCAGC
>VWZW01007316.1:235001-318717 GCA_013397115.1 Edolisoma coerulescens | reverse complement strand
CCTTCCCGAAGCCCCGAGCCGTCGCGGGGAGATCGCTCTGGTTACGCTGCCGGGCCCCTCCAGCCGCGGGCGCTGCCACCTCCGCGGAGTTGCCCCGGTCCCGCTCCCGCTCCCGGCCCCGGCCCCGGCCCCGGCCCCGGCCCCGGCCCCGGCCCCGGCCCCGGCCCCGGGCCCATCCTGGCCCCGACCCCGGTCCTGATCCCGGCTCTGGCAGAGGGGCGCGGGGGACCGCGGCCGTGCCGCTGTAGCTGCACGGGGAAGGGGGGCTACAGGTGGTCGTGGGTCTTGTGTCAAAGCGTTTTGCGGNGGGCCCGGGGCGGCGGGCGGGCGGCGGGGTCGCGGCCTGCGGGGCTCGCGGGGGCCGGATGGGGCACGGGCGGGGAGCGGGACCCGAGGCTACCGCGCTTGCCGCGGGAAGGCCGCGGGTCGCGGTGCCGCGATGCGCTGCGGGTCCGCGCCGCGTCTCAGGGCCTTTCTCCGTCCGGTTAATGGCCTCATCTCTCATGTTTGTTTTTCCCGTGTCTGTGCGGACACAGCTTTTAAATCTCCCACGTTGGTAGGACTGGCACGTCCTCGTTGACTGGCGGTACCCGAGGGTCCGTGCCAGCGCGGTGATGCCGGTTGGCATCAGTGCTGGCAGCGGGTCCGGTGATGGTGTGGTGAGTGCTTGGGGCCGCAGGAATCATGGCTAAAGCAGCAGCCACTGTTGTTTGTGCTCGTGGGAGCAATTCAAAGCACAGCGTTAGCTCTGTTTTAGGGCTTGGAAGAGGCAGGACAGTCCTAGGGGCCCTTTCACGGCAGTACGCCTGAGAGCTGGGGTGGGACAGCCGTGGGGAGGCGAGTGCTTCTGCCGGGTTCTGCACAGCTGGGAGTGCAGGAGCGTTTGTTGGGCACAGAGATGTATCCGAGGCTTGCTGGGAAGGGAAGCACGGTTTGTTGCGTGAGGACTTGCACTGGGGTCCTGGGATCCTTGCATCTCTGGAAAACAAAAGAGGAAAGAGTTGGGAGGGGTAGAGATTAATTCCTTTTATTAATGTCTGTTGTTGTTACATTTGATTACTTTTTGAGGTTTTTGTATTTTTTTTTCATTTTACTCCCTGATTGTGGGTGTTGACTGCTCATATTGCTCGGCTCTCACCTCTACGAGCTGTTGTTTCCCTGTACTCATGTTTTAACCCCTTTTTTTTTTCTAGAGCTGTGTGAACAGTTCTGTGACTTGTGTGTTCCCCTTTACAACTAGGGCGATGCACATGTTCCATAGTCTTTATCAAACCTGTAGAGTTGATGGGATTTCTTAGATTCCTGTTGACTCTTGGGTTATGTCTGTGTGCATGATGGATAATAAAATCAAGAGTCCTGAGCCTGTAAGTCTGTGCAGCATGAGATGTTACTGTGAGTGTCCTGGTTTTTGTTCTGAAGCAGAGTAACTGTGTGTGTATAATGATCCAAGTGCTCCTGTGGTTCCCGTGATTCAAGGCGTTCAGCGGTCCGGAGTTACAGCTGTGAATGCAGTAGGCTCTCCCCAGGCTTTACTGGAATATGAACAGGAGCAGCTTAAGCTGGTGTGATTGTTAAACGTGTTGTACAGTGAGTATAGAGTCCTGCTGTGGGTGGTTCTGCAGGACCAGATGAACTCCTTAGAGGAGTTGTCTTGTGCAGTACCAGGTTTGTGAAAACAGCAGCAGCAGTAAGCACAGTCTGAATGGAAATGTGAATGTTGTGTGTAGCAGCTTACTTAACTGTGTTTGTTGAACAGTGTCTGGTGCTGACGTGAACCTAATGTGAAATGTGCTCTATGCTCTGAATTCAAGCACTATTTTCTTTCTGTTTCTTGCATGTTCTATCACTTTTTTTTTCCTCTGAAAAGCCCTTCTTGTCTTGACTTGAGACATGCCATTTTACTTTCAGAATCCGTCTCTTTTAGCTGTTGTACCAGCCGATTTTCTTTCCTGAAGCTTTGGATTCTATCTTGTTTCTCGCTTCTTTGTTGTGAGCTGTCTGAATTGATTCCCAAAGTTATTGGTTGTCACTGACCACATGTGCATAAGCTGCCTGTGAAGTTGGTAGACTTTAGTCAGAGAAAGATCAAACTCACTATGTTTGCAGACGTCAAGAAGAAGTTTAGAGAAGCTGTTCTTTCTGCACTTCCAGGTACTTTAGAAGCAGCCTGGAAGGCAGTGACAGGAAAGTCCTGCCAATTTAAGCATTTAGGGAGAATGACAGAGTTCAGCAAAGGAGAGGTGATAAATTTTGACTTTTGCTGAAAATGATCAGGGCACTTCTCCTGTCTGATGTGCAGTTCTGTGATCAGGCACCTGCAAGCTTCAAACTGCTGGCCTAAATGATCCATTTGATTATACAACCTCGTTATATGTAGGTGATGTATGCAAAAATAGAGTTTAATCTTTCTTTTTTCTGAGGGGATAGGGTGGAAAGAAGCTGTACTGAGAACGTTCTTCATGTGCATAGGTTTGCTGCCTTTGGGTTTTTCTTTGGGATTTTTTTGTTTGTTTTGTTTTTAATATTAGTAGCACTGGCATAGTACTACAAAGGTATAATTTTCCTATCTCCTGCTGCTTCCATGGTCTCCATGCAGGGACACAGCAGCAAACCACGGTGTCTCATCCGGCCCTCAGAGATGGATTTCCAGCTAGTTGTTTTGTGCTGGTGAACAAGTTGGATGCTGTCTTTTCCTCCTGCTATTCATTTGCCTTCCTGCCCCATCAAGGTGAAAGTATCTGAAGATGGGTCAAGTGTTATCCAAGGTTGGATCAATGTGTGGGGCAGCTGTTGTCAGAAAGTGTCTGCAATCTACAGTTATGTCCACTTGTTCTCATCTCCTGCCCTCTCCCTCAGAAAGGAGTCATTCCCTCACAGACAGTTGTCTTCAGATGTCTTTTGTGTAGGTGAAAAAATTGCCAAAGGCAATTTATGGACAATCTGGCACTGTTTAGAAAAAGGAAGATAATAAATTATTTCTTCTTTTTTTCAGTTTCGGTTTATCATAAACCTGTTTTTTTAAAAAATACCAATGCAGAAGGTGAGATGGTCCAGGCTACACAAAGTTCTTTGGCTGTCTCTTCCCTGTGTAAAAACTTGATGGTGTTAACTGGCAGCATCTTCGACCCAGGGGCAAANCCCTTTGGGCCCTGGAAGGGGCTCTGAGCTCTCCCTGGAGCCTTCTCCTCTCCAGGTGAGCCCCCCCAGCTCTCCCAGGCTGGCTCCAGAGCAGAGGGGCTCCAGCCCTGGGAGCAGCTCCGTGGCCTCCTCTGGCCTGGCTCCAGCAGCTCCATGTCTTTCTTGGGCTGAGAAGGTTATTGTGCTGCTTGGAGGGTGTTGACGTGAAACTCTGAGCAGAGCCTGGTGTCCTCTATCTGTCAGGGCTGGCTGTCTACCTGGGAAGAGGGGAAAATCTGGATCTGGCTGCAGATGTTCAGTGTCTCATCCACAGGTTTCTGATTGCCCTTGGTCGAACGGCTCGAGCTGAGCGGGGCCCCGATCCCCGCCGTGTGTTGGACCAGCAGGGGATGGTAATTATGGCCAGGCTGTATCTGATTTCTGACAGCATCCCAGTGATGATTAATTTTGTTCCTAGGAATTGAGTGTAGTTCATCAGGCTGGTAAAGTGAGGCCATTGCTCTGAAGAATGCAGCTTATTTTTTGGCCTCAAATGCTTTTGTCTCTGAATGGCAATATAAGCATGGACAAAAACACCTTGATGATGTTATTATAATGGACATGAATAAAAACAACTAAGGGAGACATTTAAAACCCTTCCAGACAAATCCGATTGCTAAGGAACATCGAAAACCGCTTTACTGAAACATTAAAATTATGACAGTTGAGATTTGTTAGACCAAAAATATGCTCAAAACTAAGTTTATGCCCAGTGTTTATAAAACAACATCAAAAAAAAAGAGCTTAAAATATGCTGTACTGAAATCAGTGATTTAGCATATGGAAATAGAGTTTGTGGAAATGCAGCAGCAGATTTTAGTAATGGCCACTTCTGGTCCTGAGCTATTTTTACTGGCAAAAGTGTTGGAATCTTAGGTGCAATCAAGCTGAGGAGAACAAGGGTCGTGTTCTGGTTTCAGGTTTGCAAAAGGGAAAGAATCAAAGAGATGAGATCTGTTACCTCTGGAAAACCCAAAGGGTTGGCAAGTAGAAAGGGTTTGCTTGGTTGCCAAATTTACAAACAGAATTTACGTATCAGTGTGGAAGGATCATATACGTACAGCATCTGTAACAACATTCAGAGTTTCAGGGTAAAAGAATCTTCCTGTCTAAAGACAAACTTTTTTTAGTGACCTTCAGTAGCATGTCAGTCCTGAGTTAGTTTCATTTTTGTGGGGAGAGGGGGGAGAGTTAAAATACCAATTGAATCAAACTGAATATTGAATTTAAAGTTTTCCTGTTTGCTGATTTAAAATATTGTGGCTGCAGGGTAGAGGAATTCAGATGAGCCAGAGAATATTGACCTGATTGATTGCTGTGGGACAGTAGAAGGAGAACTAGGGTAACTAGTTTGGGGAAAGAATCTGTGACACCCCACTTTCTGCCTTTAAATTTCCATGTGTATCCAATCATCATGTTCACAGTTCAGGAAGATAGCTTTTCCAGCAGAACTTAGAATTCATATTCATGAAACAGAGCTGCCACTCAGCATGAGCAAGGAAAGGTGAGACCAAGACTCTTGCATTGTGGTCACAGACTTTTTGAGAGCAGCATCAGGCACCTCTCAAACACAGGCATACTCCTTCATACCAAATTTGGTTTTATTCATAAGAAAAGCATTACCCCCACCCTCACAAATGTCCAGCGAAATAATCTGTTGGAAGACTTAGATGTGTTGCTTGGATCTGAGTTGAGCCTTTGAAATGTGTGACCTGTACATGCTGGGATAACCTTTGATTCTCAATTTCATGCTCTTTCCCCTCATACACTGTATAAATGCTGTTCTTGAATTTAAGAGACAGTCTGGATTTTGTGATTTCTCCCTCCTCGCAAATGGCTTCTGATGTTTGGTCAAGATTCGACAGAATTTTGAAGGAATTTGAAGGGATAGTGCATGAATGCTCAGTGAATCAAATAGTAACAGGGCTTGCACTGCACTGTCCTTGTCCTGTGGTCTGTCTGGGTGTTCATGGAGAGGTCTGTGTTCATAGGGTGCAATAGGCAGAGCTGTTGGGGACATGGAAAGAGTTTGTGTAAAGAATAGAAGATGTTTTCTTGGAGTTTATGGGGAGAGGCTCTGTGATGTAGAGAGGTCTGGATTAAGTAATTGAGAGAGATGTGTTCTGGCTGTGGAGCACTAGGAAACTCTTTTCTTTTTCATGGGAGGCAGGTAGGCCTAGGGGAGGGTTTTCTGCTGGTGTGGCTACTTGGGTGAAACCTATTCTGTTCCTTACAGTGATTTCAGAGAAGAAAGGATGTTGCTTTTTCTTCCCCCAGTGTCTGTCCCTTCTCTATTGTGATTAAGTTCTTGCTTCTCGATTCTGACATGATAGCTGGCTGCAAAGCGAGTTTTTGCATAACAACACCGTGTTGGATAGTTCTTGAAAACTGTTTTCCTGAAGCAGTTTAGATTCATGGAGGCTCTTCAGGCCCTTCTACGTGCGTGGCATTGGTTTTGGCATGTGTTCCAGCCTGGACATCTCAGCACTTCTGCACCTGCCTTCTGGATTGGTTTTGCACTTGCCTGAACGTAGTAGTGTCCTTTTTGTTCTGTTTCACGTGTGGTCTCCAAGAAACGGCTCGGCAGCTTCAGGACTGAGAGCCAGAGCAGTGTCTTAAGACAAAATTGTTGCCTCTTAGTCAGCCACGACTCTGGGGGGGAGGCATGTCAACAAATGTCCGTGTGCTGGAGAAACAAGGCTCTAATAGCCTTGAGGTTCTACTTGAAGCACCCCATTGAGATTTGTAAATACACAGGCAGAGCTCAAGAGTAAACCTGTGAGACTGAAGTGTGAGTTGATGAAACAGCTCATGGGCAGAATGCTGCAGCATCATGGGTTTCAGAGTTCCTGTTCATTTACCACTGGCAACGTTAACAAGGAGATCTCACCAGTTCAGGGACTCTGTCAGGCACTGTCAACTGAAGCCCTTCCTATATAGAGTGTCCTGGGTGATGCTGACTTGCACGTCTTGCAAAGAAAGATGGAGGTTTTGGGTGAGTAGCTGGGTTAGCAGCTTCAGGTCTGCTGTCGTTTAAGGACCATGCCGTGCTCACTGTGGCCCACTCCCAGTGCTCCAGTCAAGGTGCTATGAGCTCTGTGCCACAGAGCTCATTGATCCAGGAAGAATTTCCCATCTTAAGTTCTGCACTAGCTGATCCATCATCCATCCCACCTGAAGAGCTGCCTCCATCTCTGGGGACCCCAGCACAAGAAAGACATGGCCCTGTTGGAGTGAGGCCAAAGGAGGCCATGGAGATGCTCTGAGGGTTCGAGCCCCTCTGCCATGGAGCCAGGCTGGGAGAGCTGGGGGTGCTCACCTGGAGAGGAGAAGGCTCCAGGGAGAGCTCAGAGCCCCTTGCAGGGCCCAAAGGGGCTCCAGGAGAGCTGGAGAGGGACTGGGGACAAGGGATGGAGGGACAGGACACAGGGAATGGCTTCCACTGCCAGAGGGCAGGGACAGATGGGATATTGGGAAGGAATTGCTGGCTGTGAGGGTGGGGCACAGGTTGCCCAGAGCAGCTGTGGCTGCCCCAGGATTCCTGGAAGTGTCCAAGGCCGGGTTGGATGAGGCCTGGAGCAATCTGGATGTGTGGAAGGTGTCCCTGCCTATGGCAGGGGGTGGAACAAGATGGTCTCTAAGGTTCCTTCCAACCCAACCATTCTGGGATTCTGTGAGCATCTGTTTAGGTGTCTACATTCAAATTTGTGACCCCAGTAGTGGTCTGGTGCCTTTTTAATCCTGTGAACAAGGTTAAGGTAGACAAAGCCTCTTGCCTGATGTTGAAGATGGAAAATTCTTGCCAGTGTTCTCGTTTCACATGATCTCCACAGATCCATACAGGTCTTCCTTAGCAAACATCTTGCAGTGAAATAATTAATAGAAGTGATTTGTAGAATTCTGGATGGAGATACAGAGTGTCATTGGGAAAAAACTTTTATTGGTCTGTTGCGAGGGCCAATAAACCTCTGGGATCTGGTGCGCTTTTGTGAGAAGGTGATTGTCATGGTCAGTGCAACATTTCTGAAAATAATGCCCTGGAGAGCTTTTCAGTCCAGTCCTTGGAGTGCTGGCCTGGCTGAGGGTGCCTGAGCAGTCATTGGCACAGGTGGTGAAGTGTTGGACTGTGTGGATTCGAGCACCTCCAGAATTAATGGAAGATTTGGGCACAGCACAGATGGTTCCCGTTGTTGCTCTGTGCACCCTTGGCATTGTAAGTTTTAGAGCATCTTACCCAAGGAAGAAGGTGGCTGCTGCCTTTTCAAACAAGCTTCTGCAGCATTTGGTTATTTTTTAAAAAATTGTCATTTTAGGAACTGCAGTGCAGTGGAACCTAGTCTTAAAGTTTCAGTTTTTTGGGACATAGAATTGAAGGCCTGTTTTGGAAAGGTTGCAAACTACCAGTCTCTTTTCAGTCAGCCTTCCCAAATGGAGCCGTTGGGCCTTCTTGCCATCATTGACCTGTCCGCCGGGAATATAAATGCATTCAGTCTTTTGACTTATGTCGTTGTGGATTGACAAACGTCAGTTAATGAAGTTCTAGATGCAAATTAGTGTCTAGGCCTGGTTCTCAAATCTGGAATATTTACTGATAGAAATGGATTGTTATCTCTTTGGTAAAGAAAGATCAGGACATTCCCTCAGCATACTTCAGAATAAAAACTTGTTTTCCAGTGTAGCATTGCTTGTTTCATCCATCCTAACTATCTTATAGCGCCTTTTCTTTTTGGAAATCCTTTCAGTATGCAGAGGTTACAATTCTTCAGGGGCTCTATTTAACTTTGCTGGCATGAGACCTGTTCACCTGTTGAGGAATACACCTGGTGCAGGTGGGCAGCAGCAGTGTGAGCTGCAGGTTGTTTTGGGAGGGGATTCTTCAACTCTGACAGACTTGGGGCCATGACCACTTCCCTGGGGAGCCTGTTCCAGAACCTTTTCCTAATATCCAACCTAAACCTCCCCTGACACATTGAGAAGACCCCTGACACATTGAGAAGACCCTGGACTAAACATCAGCATCAGGATGGGCACGGACTGGGAGGGGGCACAGGCCAGGGGGGCTTTGTCCGGGGTCCCTCCCCAGGGGCACCAGCTCGAGCTGTTCTGTGTCACTGCAGCACAAAGGAACCGGAGTCTGGGTCTGTGCTAGGGGACAGCTGGGGCCGAGCCGGTGAGAGGAGCTGGTCTGACTGGGGGAGTGTGGGGTGTGCGGGGAGTCCCACGGGGCCTGTGGGGTCACTGGAGCCACCACTGTGAAGGGGCTTTGATCCCAGCAGAGCCAGCCTGGGGCGGTGCCAGTGGGACCCCCAGAGCGGCATCAGACCGGTCGGATGGGGGAGTTCCCTTAACACCCCACCAGCGGAGGAGCTGGTTTCCCACTGACTTCCAGGCTGGCTGGACAGCGTTAGTCTTGCAGCAGATTGTGTAAGTGCTCAGCAAGAGATTAGGAAGAAAGAAGCATCTTCTCTCTCAGCGCTCTGCTCCTTTAGCTCTTCACTGTGCCTTTATTGCTCCTGCATGCTTTGTTCCTGGTATCCCATGGAAACGTTTGCCAAGCCTGTATGCAGGGGCTTCCTATGTTTTTTTCTAAAAGCCTGGAGAAAAGCAGGTGGAAGCTTCCTTCCCACCTTCTAATGGCTCTGAATCAGCACTGCCCCAGGCACTGCTTGAGTATCCTGGGAGGTGTGGACTGTGAGTATTGCGGACAGGTTAAAGGATGTGGGACAGTGATGGAAAGTCGGTAGCCACTTGCCAAACTCTTGTCAATTCTGCTTTATGCTGAATAGAAGTGTGGTAACTTGCCATCATGGTGTGCTGGGAATGTTTCTCTGCTTGGTATCTGACTGTGGTGCCTCCTCTTCAGGCAGCAGATGCACCTTGGAGAATTAAAAAAACCCAAAACCCCAATCTTTTAAGTGTCTGTTCTTGAAATCATTATGATATATAGCAACTTCTTAATCTCAGCAGCAGGAAGGATTTTTATTGTAAATAAATGGCAATAAAGGGCAAATTTGGTTAAAGTGAAGGAAATTTTAACTTGTTCCTCTTAAAAGTGGAAAAATGTCAATGTTTCTTCCTTTGCTTACTAAATATTCTAGTTGTGCCATACAACTTGCAGACTCATCAATATATTGGTGTGTTCTGCTTGTAGGGCTTGAATTTTGTAGAGAGCAAAGGCAAGCAAAGTTGCCCTCTGTTAAATAATTTTGAAAATGTGTGTTCTGTGGTTTTATAACTTAGTTACGGTGACCAGAGATGGTTCAGCTGTTTGAGTGTTGTTTATCAAAGCAGGAAACTTCTCTGGGATTGTGCTCGGCCAGTTCTGACAGAGCCAGGAGGGAACATGTATTTAATGACAGAATTTGCAGTACAACTGAGATGACTTAGCAGCTTAAAAATTGTCTGCTGAGGGCACTTTTCCCCCGCTTCCAGTTTTGCAGTGCTTCCCCCTGCTCTCCTATCCTGTGGCATTAACTGGTGCTTATCTTGCTGCAAGGAAAGCAGATTAAAACTGCTGACACAACAGAAAGGGCTTCCCTCCTGTGTAGTTTTCCATTGCTTTCACAGTACAGGTTAGTTATCCCATGGGCAGAGGGTGCTGGGATGGGCTCGCGTTGACACTTGAAACACAGAAATGGGGGTAGAAACCTGATCTGTGGGTGAAGGAGAGCAAGAGCTGCCAGCTCTTAATGCTTCAATGCATATTGAAAAGATAAAGATTCAGTTCAAATCCACTCTGTGTTAAATCTCAAATTAGCATAAGTCTTCTCATGGTTTATTCTATAATGATGTGCTCAGCTATTGATTTAAAAATTTGACCTTCACTGTCAGACAGGAATTAACAGCAGCTGCTGGTGAAGGGCCTGGGAGTCTCTTCATGCAGGGAGCATTCCCTTTCTAGACCAAGGATTTCAGTTGCCGTTTCTGACTTCTTCCGTTATTCAACTTCTGCCTGTCAGTGGTGGTGCAGTCCCTGGAAAGGCTTATCACTTTAGCAGATCCGGATCTCTAGATCCTGTTGCAGGAACAGGGTTTAGATATCCTGATTTTAACTATTTCAAAGTAGTTGAAGTGCTTTAAAAACTATGATGCTGGCAAGCCATGAGCAGCTTGTGTGAGTTTTAGTTGTAGGTCAACTAAAACATCAGGATTCAGTCCCTGATGGTGGACTGAGGCAGAGAGTATCTTCCTGTGATAGGAATTCTGGATGTTTTCTCAAGGCTTTCTTTAAAAGGCTGCAAAAATAGAGACTCTGTCAAAAGCAGCTTATACCCCCAAGTCAGTGTGCAGCACAGGCTCACCGGTTTCACACACACAGTTAAGCAGCACCAAAGGCAGCATTGAACAGTAACAGGCCTTGAGGTGCAGGATGGACAACGTTTACAGGGGAACACATTCAGAAAATTAATAGTCCCCAGTTGAAACACAGAACTGGGTCAGATCTGGCTGTCTCTCCTCTCCCTGTCTGGAAGAGTTCTGGGCATAACATTGGAATTCAGGTTGAGGTGGCAGTTTGGTTGTGGCTGGTCAAGTACCTGGACATGGGGGACCTGATTTTTACCTTGTCTGTTGGGAATACTTTGGTGTTTACAGGAATGTCTTAAAAATCTGTCTTGATGCTTTTTATTAATGTAAAAAAATAGAAATCCTGAGGAGCTCTTTAATGGTACATAGTTCTGTAATATGTCGTGTTTGTGCTTTTGAAAGAATGAATTGTTCTGGAATTTTCAACAAATAGTGTTTTGTTTTGTGAGTTGAAAAAAATGCATTGCTGAAGCAGTGGCTTGTTCTCAGTTTTTTTAAATAAACATTCAAACTTATTTCAGGTGGAGGAAGTTTGGTTTCTGGAAATGTGAAGATCTAAACCTCACTGATGATTTTTTCTCTTTGCAGATATATTGTAAAATGTCCAATGGTTATGAAGATCACATGGCTGAAGATTGCAGGGATGATATTGGTAGGACAAATTTAATTGTGAACTACCTCCCTCAGAACATGACACAGGATGAATTACGGAGTCTGTTCAGCAGCATCGGTGAAGTGGAATCTGCAAAACTTATTCGGGACAAAGTTGCAGGTATGGTTTGGTGTTTCATAAATTGTCACTTTGTGCTAGACTGCTCAAGCAAATACTTGATTGAATACAACTTAATATTAAATAAAAATATTAAATACCTGTGTGTGTGTGTGTAATCAAACTATTGACAAGTTTGCCTGGAACTCCAGTAATGCCAGGATTGGGTATTGGGAGGACGGAATGCTCAAGGCTAAGTTAGTGACTATTGTGTGTATGACTAAGAATTCCAAGAAGTACAGTTCCCAGATTTGAACATCAATAGACAGGTCTAAAACTGGTTTGGATTTAGTCCCCAGCTGATTTATTCTTCCTACAGTCTGAGTGTTTTTGACTCTACCAGAGCTCTGAATATACAAACAAACCTTTTGTTCTGATTTTGATCAGTAAAATAAAGGTGTGCCGAGGTCCTGAAGTGGCTGTAGGTCTTATCACTGTTGCGGAATTTAACTTGTAAGTTCCTTAAATAGGATTGGTAGTAGTAGGTTTAAAATATGAGAGGAATGAATTGTTCTGACTTGTGAAACTTTAAGTTTCCTTGAAGCAAAACAAATGCTGACAGAGCAACTGCTTCCATGAGCCATATCTGTTCAGTTGCAGGAGCTTTTAGCTGCTCTCTGAAGAGGTTTTAATCCTTGCACTGTTAATATACTTCATTTACAAGTTTTGGTTATTCTTGTTCAGACGTTGTAGAATCTTGAATTTAGTGAGAGCACTTGGTTGTTTCTGGAGGGGGGAAAAAAAAGGTGCTGTTAACTAGCTGTGCCCTGGTGTTTGTTCCCAGCCTGCAGCTCAGTGCTTGTGGAATTCTCTGCTGCACATGCTCAGTGTTGTATTTCAGAATCCAGCAATACTGATCGTTATCTAATCCATAACAGAGCTGGCCTGAGACTGCTCCCCAGTCTGTAAAAGCTGCATGGGAGCTGATGGAATGCATGAGAGCTCTTTGTGCGTCATTCTTGGTGCATTTGTTTAAGAATACCCATGAGAACTGAATAATTAAAAACTTCAGAATTTCCTTTGAGTAGCCTCTCTGATTTCCATGTCTCTGGCTTTCCTGGTATCTTACAGATGAAGTATCATGTGGTGTCTGTCTAAATCTGTACTTAAGGGATGTATATGTTCAGTCATGATAAAATAGTTACATAAATAGTGATTTCTTTGAATGTTTTGGAAGGTGAGTGTTTGGCCCAGATGTTGTCATATGCTTTGAGGCACTTAGAAGTTGAGGCTTGCTCTGAAGGCTGGTTTTGCAAGGAGTAAGACCCCTTGCTTAATGATAGCAAGTCATAGCTAGCCTTAGACTGTAAAATAAGCACAGGATCACCTGTGTGGGAGGGAAGGATATTTTCAGTGGGAAGCAAGAGACTCATTAGTGCCTGAAGTTGAGAGTCTGCTTCACACTGTTTCCTGTAGCATCAAACACTCTGGTAAAGTCTGGTTAACTTTAACTTGGAACTTGACAGTGCTGGATAGTTTTAAGTCCAAAACATACACTTGTGTGCTCAAGGTTGTTCTTAACCTCAACAATCAAAAGTAAAATTGCTGTTATTGTTGCAGAGAGTCCTTGAGTGCCTGTGGACAGAACTCTGGCTTTTCCTCCAAGTGGTTGCAGGTGCTGGATTCTGTGTGGCTGATGTGGTCAGGCCACTGAATTTTGTTGCTACCTAATTTTTCATTTGCTTGCAACACTATTAGGAGCAGTTACCAGTCATCTTCATGCTTACTGATAGTGCTGGAATATCAGTGCCAAAGATTTGGCTCTTTCTAAGCATTTTTTCTTCCTCTTGCTTTTGTTTCTGCCCCTTGATGTTCACATTACATGTCTCTATTCTCAAACTCTCTCTTAAACAGATGGATGGGTGGCAGTCCCTGAACAGAACAATTCTGTAGCAGAGTTCTGCTTTTCTTGTGCCTCCACTTGCCTTTCTCTGACTCCGTGGCAGACAGCAGGAAACTGGAGCTGCAGAAAACCCTGCTCAGCTCCCTGACCTTGGTTTCTGGTCAGATAAATCATAATATTGGCATGTGAGATAGAGTGGGTTGAGTGGCCTAGACAGGACGGAGGGAACCTTTGCTTTTGTTGGAATTAGACTTTTTGGATCAGTTTAGTTCTTTTCAATGAAGTCTTAGCTTTTGGTGCCCCCATGAAGTTCTAATAATCAGAGTATTTTGTCTTTGAAGTTCCCTTTGTTGTTTGTATTTGCAGAGTTAAAATCAACATTTAGTTGATAATGCTTGCTTTTTGTAACACATTGAATGATACGTACATTTCTTCTCAATTTATTGTCTGTTAGTGAAATGTGGGGCAGAAAATACTTCTGCCTGGAATGCAGTTTTTCATGACTTATCGAACTGGCATAAGTTGTCTGGAGACTGGTTACTGGGATTCAAGAATTGATTTGAAAGCCAAAGTTTGGGTTTGTTTGAGCAAAGTATTTCATTATGATCATTACATATGTTGTTGGGTTTTGCTTCAAATGCAGCAGAATATTGAACAATCTGTGTTCCGTGTGTTAGATTGTGGTTATAAAATGTAGAGAAACTCTTTGAAGCCCCCAGACTGCTTATCCTTTATCTCACTACTGATGAGTGTTACAGGAAGGTGAAAGTAGCAGCAAACCATCGTGTCAGTTCACGTTCCTTACCAGGAGCTTTTGGCTTTGTGTGTGTATGGGTTATAACCATTGGTAAAGGTGTGACTGTGTCTGGTTTGTTGTTTGAGATGTGACAACTTCTTTTTCTGTTTGTTTTTTTTTTTTTTTCAGTAACTGTACAGAGAAGCTTGTGCACAGTAGATGAGCATTAGAAGGGTGCAGGGCTTCTCCTGATCATACTGGAGGCATAGAGTTCTGGGCTCTGCATTCCCCAGTTGGTGTATTGCATTCCTCAGCACTTCCAGACATGGCTTTGCTTGACTTGTGATGAGTGAATCGGTACGGGGGGGTCAGCAGGCAAATACTGGATTGAGCTGTGCTGCTCACTGTACTTGTGTTTATGGCAAGGACATATGTCTTGGACATCCAGGATTTTTGTAAGAGGATTGCAGAATTCATTGGACACTCTTCTTTCTGTCAGATCTTAATTGAACACCAGCCATAGCTTGGGGCTCTGAACCCTAGGGAAATGTTAGAAGGCTGATTCCCACTTCCCAATATAGTATGGCACAGTGTCCAGCCTGCAACGTAACTTTTCACGGTGCATCTCCTGGCCTGTCATGATGATTGCTGAGGTCTGTGAGTAGCCATTGACCCGATTCCATCAATGAAATCCTCCCTTCCTGTGGCTCTGGCTCGTGAGGCTGAGAGCAAGAAGTCTGGGGTTGGTCAAGTTGGCCTGCGCCGATCAGACAGTAGCCCTGCAGCACTGACTGCAGACACAGCGGGGCCAGACTTGTGCTCTGCACCGATTCCCTCTCCAGGGATATGATGTTAAATGTCCTGTTCCTCGGAGCAACTGCCTCGTGCCAGAGATGATCCAACAGAAGAAATATGTCTCGTGCTGTATTTTGCATGGGGGGTGTTTGACTTTGCTGCAGCATCCAGGTTCTGGGGTCTGGGTTTCCAGCCAGTGTGATAGGCTGGACTCCTCTAGCAGGTGAGTTTTTTAAAACATTTCTCCTTCAGTACCTGTTAATGCAGGAATGCAGGCCTCTGAGCCCCTCTGGGCTTGCTCAGTTTCTTGCAGCACAGATGCTGGTGGCTCGTCGTGTCAGGATGTCTGACTGCACAGCACAGATGCTTCTGCTCAATAGCTCTAAATTTTCCAAGACAGCCTGGTCATCTTTAGCCTGCTGTCCATGCAGCTGTACACAGGCTGTTAGTCCTTCTGGACCAAATACTGAAGCTGAAAGTTAGTCTGTCATGTTTTAGTTTCTGTATTCCCCTTACTCTGCTGAAGTATTTGTACTTTCAAACCTGACTGTCCTAAAGCTCTGAAAATGTTGAGTTGAACTGCTTTTTGTGGAATTATTCAGAAATAAAAAGCTGCCAAACTCATGTGCAATGGCAGCACATGGTAGTATTAAAAATAATATTCCTGCTTATTGGAATAATTGTGTGAGCTGTGGGGTGCTCCTACCTGTGATACTGGATGTAACTGTCCTCAGAGTGCAAGGGAAAAGAAGTCAGCAAAATTACCACAAAGCTGTGTTGGGGGAGTTTAAGCTGGATATTAGGAAGAGGTTCTTTCTCCAGAGGGTGCTGGGCATTGCCCAGGCTCCCCAGGGAATGCTCCCGGCCCCGAGGCTGCCAGAGCTCCAGGAGCGTTTGGACACCGCTCCCAGGGATGCCCAGGGTGGGATTGTTGGGGTGTGTGTGCAGGGCCAGGGGCTGGAAGGGTCGCGCAAGGATCATCAGTCTAACTCAGAATATTCTAGGATTCTATTCTAGGATTCTATGAACCTTTTTCCCCATGTGTTTATGGTCACAGACTTCCATGGGGTCTATTTATTGCTCCTGACACCATATCCCCGCTCTGAGTCCCTGGTCACAGGTTGCTGTGCACACCTTGCTCTGTGAGGGTTCCTTCTGACAGTGATTGATTTTGTAAAGGAGACATCCAACTTCCTGAGGTTTCCTGTTCCTTCTTTCACACTGTTCCAAAGGCTCTGTCTGTACCTGTCAGGTCCCCAAACACGGCCCCCTCTGTGCAGAGGCTGGGAGCGAGACATGGGCTTCCTCTGCACCCTCTGCATTTGCTTGTGTCAGTGTGAGTTCTGGTGGAGCTCGCTGAGGTCAAACTTTGTGATCAGCAGCTGTTGGGGCAAAGGGATCTCTCCACTGCTGCTGGAAAGTGTGGAGCAGAAAGGACATTTTGGGGTGACTTGTTAAGGTTGTATGCAAGAATCTGGGGTCCATCTCAGACATTGCTGTTGTGCAGGCTCACTCTCTGCAGGTGTGCCTGGGGCATGTTGCTTACAGGACCAAAAGAAGTCACTTTCAGATAGTTGCAATTCCTCAGGAATGGATATAAAGCTTTACCTTTTCCCTGCCTTTTTCTTTTCCTGCTGTCTTCTCTGGAAGACTCACTCTCAGAAATTATGCAGCTAAAAAAGAAATCAATGTCCTTGTCCATGTGAACTTTTCAAGCAGAAAGGGGAGGAGGATTTTACTGCCCAGCTGTCAGGTGCTGCAGGGTGGTGAGTAGCTCGAGTTCATGTGACAGGGCAGCTACTTATTTCACCAGTGCAGTGAACTCGGTCTAAAAACAGAATTCTGAAGTGTTCTTGTTTGTGGAAAATACTTAAGTATTCTCTTTGGCTGAAATAGTTTCCTTTTGCATGCAAAACACCCATGAAATTGTTTATGCAGTTTTGCTGTTAACTGTGGAATTCGAATGCATTGTTACCTCTGGATTTTTTTTTTTCTAGTTCTTTAATCACATTTGGTGGTATGTGATTTCTTTAAATGTGCATTCAAGAATGCCTTGTGGCAATGGTTAACTTAATGAGAAGTGCAAATGGTGTGCAGACAAATTGCCCAAATACTGAAAATGTGAACACCAGCTTTGCCAGCTCCACTTAATTCCCTTTGTCATAAAGGTGACCACGTAAACTGCCTCGGAGGTAGTAACTGAGTTCTAGCAAGGGTATAGGAATACATTTAACATTAATCAGAGAATCCTGGAATATCCTGAGCTGGAAGGGACCCACAGGGATCATCAGTCCAGCCCCTGGCCCTGCACAGACCCTTCTCCATCTTTTTAGCCCTAAAGGTTGCCTGGGTTCTTTCAGAGGGGTCGGAGCACAGCCAGCAGAAGCAACAGCTGCAGCAGCAGTTCTTGGGCTCTGCTTCTCAATATTTGGGGCATGTCTGGGGTTGTCAGTGGATTTCTGGTACCCCTCTGATGACCCACAGTGCCGGCCGCTGTCAGGACAGGATAGCTGCAGGACACCTGGACTTGGAGCAGGTTGCTCCGAGCTTTGTCAGGTGTACTTGATCAAAAGGATGATGGAGTTCTTGGTCTGGTTGACCCCTGCTTGGGGAGAGTCAAGCATTTGTTTAGCTGTTGCTTAGGCCAGGCCTATGTACCAGTCTGGCCTAGAGCACAGCTCCCAGAGCACTGTGAGCAGGCAGAGCAGGGCAGGGAGGGGCACTCTGCTGTGTTCAGCCCGTGTGCACTCATGGGTGGTTGACATGCTGCGGTCTCCAGCAGTTGTGGCAGCACTTGTTCCTGGAACAGCAGAGGCCTTGGCCAAAGAAAAGCTGCCTTGACTGAAAAGGATGGTGGAGCTGTGCAGGGAGTGCCTGGGGCCTCTCACTCAGGCTGGGCAGATGTCTTCTGCTGCAAGTGAGGAGGACCTGTGTCATCAGGTGAAGGGCCTGTGGGTGAATTGAAAACCAGTCCTTGAGGTTGGGAATCATCAGCACAAGGTGCAGCTGGAGGGGAGTCACTAGTGAAGTACCCAAAGGTTTGACATCAAGGCCAAATCTGTTAAAAATGTTGGTCACGGAGCTGGCTGATGGTTCCGACTGCACCCTCGGTGTGTGCCCAGTGGTGTCAGAGTGGGAGCAGTGGCTGGTCACCGGGTGGTGGTGCTGCTACTCAGAGGGACCCCGAGAGTGTTCTCTGGAAGCCTTGAGGCAGGGCTGGCACAACAGGCAGTGACTCCCTGCTGTTTTGGGGTCGTGGGTATCCTTCTACTCTGTCTGGATATGAAGAGGGTTAAATATATCCCTCCTTATGGTACAAAAGTCAAAAAGGCTGAGAGAGCTGTACAGGCCATTCATGGCTCTGCTTCCTTTGCTTTTCTTTTCCTTCATCAAGCCATACAAATGAGCCATGTAGCAACATCTTTGGTTGTGTTCAAATACTTCTCAGCATGTTTTTAGTGGGAGTTATTGTTCCACATCTTACAATACTTTCATTCTCTTCCAGTGGAGCAGCTGCATTTCTGCAGAGCAAAAGTTGGGTTCAGCTCAGCCTGTGATTGGAGTGACTGAGCACTTGCTGAGGTTTTGTACTGTAATGTTTGCAGCTAAAGAAGTGTCATTATTTGAAAGCTGAAGTTTCTTCCTCAAGAGATGGAAGAAGTGAATTTTTGAGCCCTCAACATCTTGGTCAGATTTTTGTTCCAGCAACAGGTGAACAAATTCTGTCCAGTTTAAAGAAATGACATCTTGCAGTAAGTGGGCAGGCATTTTCCTCCCAGACTCCCTCCAAAAAAACAGCCTGTGGTGTTTCTGCACAATTTTGGGCCTGGTGTTCTCTGTGTTCACTTTACAAATCCTTTTCACTTCACAGAATCTCGGATTGGCAATTCATTTGGAAAAGGAGCCCTGGAGCAACTGAAATTAAATCTCAGTAGAGAAATGTTCTGGAACTGAGAGAAAGGAAAAATAAAAAGAGAACATATAGAAATGATAATTATGCAGAGAGGCTTTGTGAAATGAAATTAATTACTAAAAAAAACCTGCCCTTTTGTTTTCAGGATTTAAAGCTGTTACTCTTACGGTTGAATTTTTGCAATGTTGTGGAGATGGTGAGATCCCTGTGAGCTCTCTGAACCAGGGTTGACAACAGACTTGTGTCAAGTTAGTTTTGTAGCTTTTGACTTTTTCCCCAAGAGGCATCTGTTTGAGTTGCTTGTATTCATCTTTGTTTCAAGGCAAATACCACTGCTTTTGCATAAGAAGGAGAGGCCTCTTAATTTGTAATTTGTAATGTTTTGCTGAGTTGTTTGAAGGTTAGGCTTTCCAAACCAGCTAAATGTGCTTTTGCCCTTAAACTTCTGTAAATGAGACTCTTCATGGTTCGGCCATGAACAGAAAGAGTTGTGTCCTAAAGCCTGGGAAGCAGTGGGGACGCATTCTGGATTGGAAAATCATTATCAATATAACTAGATATTTTCTTTGTTTCCTTGCTAGTTGCTTTCTGTTGCCGTCAAGTGTCTGTTCAGTAGGATGTGCTGGTTTGAAGGCTTGAGCAGAAGTGGGAAGTGGCTCAGTGAGCAGTCTGGGTCTTAGTCACAGGAACTGCAGCAAAGCTGGGTTCAGGTCCTGTAGAAGGAAGATCCTGAGCTGCGCACGGACTGACCACAAAGGGGGAAACACCATGGAAGTGCTTAAATATAAATCTAAACTTTCAGCTTTGTACTCTGTGTAGGTGGAGCGTGGTGCAGTAATTGCTGGTGCAGTGTTGCTCTGCCTGACCCAGCCTCACAAGAGCACAGTGCTTCCCACGATTCTCTCTAGGTTAGGCACAGCCTGTTTGGGCTATTTGGCTGTGCTGAGCTTTGCCCCCAGCCTGACACAGACAGGACTGTGTGGGGTTTCTGATGCTGTCTTGGTGTTTCAGTGACTAATGACAGTTTTGGGCAGCATTTATGGCTTAACTGGAGATGAGGCAGATGAAAGTATTTCAGAATGATTAATTGTTGCTCCAACAAATTCTTTGGGTAAACAAAAAGTACTTGCTTCCATTTCCCAAAATCTGCATAGGAGATGGCAGAATATTTGTGTCAGGCAAAGTAAAAGTGAAGTTTACAATTAACTGCTTCAGTACCTGCACTGAAGCTCCTGTCCTCAGTTCTGTCTCCAGCACTGTGTTTTTTGTGACTCATTGTGGTCACCACAGCACAAGTGGTTGTGTCAGAGGCACAGCAGATGCTCAGTGTCTCAGGTGGGGTGGGTGAGAGGACATCGCTGAACTGTGGGCTCGGGGACTGGATAGGAGAAAAGTTTTGGTTCAAACTGGGGGTTTTAGCTTCAGCTTCATGTGTGTCCAGAGTAGCTGAGATGCATCATCTATACCATTAAAGAAGGATTGAGCGCAAGGCTGGAGCCCCTCTGCTCTGGAGGCAGGCCGGGAGAGCTGGGGGTGCTCACCTGGAGAGGAGAAGGCTCCAGGGAGAGCTCAGAGCCCCTTGCAGGGCCTAAAGGGGCTCCAGGAGAGCTGGAGGGGGACTGGGGACAAGGGATGGAGCGAGAGGACACAGGGAATGGCTTCCACTGCCAGAGGGCAGGGCTGGATGGGATATTGGGAAGGAATTGTTGGCTGTGAGGGTGGGCAGGCCCTGGCACAGGGTGCCCAGAGCAGCTGTGGCTGCCCCTGGATCCCTGGCAGTGCCCAAGGCCAGGCTGGATGGGGCTTGGAGCAGCCTGGGACAGTGGAAGGTGTCCCTGCCCATGGCAGGGGGTGGAATGAAAGGTCTCTAAGGTCCCTCCCAACCCAACCCATTCTATAATTTCCTGTATTTTAAAAAACATGCTATGAATTACATGCCAGAAGTTATTCTATTTATTACTGTCTGTGTTGTGATGATGGAATTTGATCAACATAAACATGGAATGGAAAATCATGCCCTTCAACTGTTAGTTTTGAAAATTGGTGATTAAATACTTCAGATGTTTGTTCACATCCAAAAATGTGTTTTGACAGAAATCCTTCATGAAGCTGCTTTCTTTTTCTTGTAAGGACACCTTGCAGTATGAAAACAAAACCTACCAAGGATGTAACAAATAGCAAGTGCTTGTCTCCAGGGTCAAGTCAAGCAGCACCTGGAGAACATGTCAGGTTCTGAAGTTGTCATTTTAGAACATTAAAATGAAAAAGTGGTTAAAATTATCATGTGGAGCAGATTTAATGTTTGGCTGAAGGATATCAGGAGGAGCTAAAAACCAGCATCATCTCCCTAGACCAGCAGACAAAAAATGAGAGAAGAAATCTTGTGGAAACCTGTGGAAATGAGTTTTCACACAAAAATAGACGGGGGGAGGGTGTGCTTCCAAATTGTGTGATAGAATAAATAGTCCACTGGACATTGGCAGTGTCTTTGTTCCAAGCTGAGTAACAGTTGTGGTAGTTCCAGGCTTTGATTTAAAGACTACAATAGAAAAACCTCAAAATTTAGAAATAGTTCCATGAATGGGAGAAAATCCCAAGAGGCAGAAGAAAAGTGGAATTCTTTACCTTTGCTAAACCTTTCTTTAGTATTTAGTTCTGTTCCGTCCCTCCTTAGCTGAAGGGTGCATCCAGGCTGTCAGTAGAAAAAGACCTTGTGCTGTGGAACTGAAAGAACCTGAGGCTGGCCTAGTGTTGAGTTGCTTGTTCTGTCCTTGGGGATCATAGGATGGGGCAGTTCCAAAGGACACTAATCCAGCTTCCTGCTCAGAGCAGACTCAGCTGTGAGGTCAGACCAGGTCCCTCAGGTTCTGTCCTATGGGGGAACTTTGACATGCTCCAGTCTCCTGAGCATATTGGTGGTCTTTTCCTGTGTTCAATCCAGTTTATCAATGTCTTTCCTGTGTTGGGGGATGTCAAAAATTGGATGCAGTATGCAAGGTGTGATCTAGTGAGTGTTGAGTAATGGGGGATGATCTCCTTCCTTCTGGCTGTACAGGATGCTGTTACCCTTCTCCCTTGGGGCACTGCTGGCTCATGCTCCATACCCTGATTCCCAGCTCATTTTCCCTAGAAGAATCTCCAGCCACTAAGTGTCCAGTCTGTTGTTGCCTGGGTGTCTTCCTCCCCACAGTCAGGACTCTGCATCTGTCCTTGCTGCATTCCATGAGGTGCCCGTTGGCTTGTCCCCTGTGCCAGCCCGACCCTTCAGTCTGTGACAGGTTCCTCCCAGCCTGGTGTCATCTCCAGTCTTGGTGAGAGCACACTCCCATCACCTCCTCTACGACACGGATCACGAGGTAAACTGCAGGTCCCAGAAGAGATCCTTGCAAACTCCACTAGTTCCAGGCATACAGGTAGAACATGTGTGAGGGGGTGTGTGTGTGTGTGTGTGTGTGTGTGTGTGTTTGTCTCCTTTTGAAGATGGATGCGGTGCTTACCTTCCTTCTTCCAATTTCCTGATCATTAAAAGATGAAACAGTTTTGGCAGGGACATGAGCCTGGTGCCTCAGCACCCTGACAAAGAGCCCATTTCATCCCCCCATGGGTTTGACTGGGACCAGTTCACTCAACCAGTCAGTCCCTGGCTCAGTCTTCATCCACTGGCCCTTCTCTGGGAGCTCTTTCCGAAGTGCAGAGGCCTGTTAGACTCTGCCGGTGAAGTGAGGCACAGAAAGCATCCTGTGCCCCTCTGCTCAGATCACATGTTAAATCTGCTCCCACACTTTCAGCCTTGTGCTGCTGGAGCAGCAATAGGAACATTTTCTTGTTACCCTTGATATTATTCTTTTGTTTCTTTGCATTCTTTTCAAGTCTGAACTGCAGTTGAGCTCTGCCATTCCTCAGACAGAGTGGACAGTGTTTCTGAATTCCTCCTTTTGTAGCTGTCACTTCTTCCATCTCCTGTGCTGTTTCCCTTGGAGCTCTGCCACGGGCTCCCTGCTCAGCCAGGCTTCTCTGCTCACACATCTGCCTGTTTTCCTGGCTGTTAGGAAACAGAGGATGCTGTATGTGTTCTGTGACTCGCTTGGGAGTTAGGGTAGTCTCTTCATCACCTACTCTGCCAGTCCTACCTTGCTGCACTTCTCCATTATCATAACACTTTTCAGGGAGTTTGATGCAGGATGGTTGAGTTTTTCTCCGGGCTGATGTGATTGTTTAGCCCTGGCTGTACAACAGTGTAACTGTGCTAGAAGAAGCCCACACAGGGCACATCTGAGCACTTTAATCTGTTCTTATCCTCAGAAACTATAGTCACTGCTTTGAATTCTGCTGATGCCTGGTGTTTTATGTGGTACTTCTCGATGCATTCACGCGTATTTAGGCTCTCTGGTTATCACTCTCACAGCAGTTTGTAAAGCCAAACAAAAAACTCAAACCCAGCTCACTTCCTCCAAAAACTGATTCCCAGTTCAGAAAACAAGTTCTAAACTGAGTTGCCATCATGCTGAGGTGCACTGACGTAACAGGAGCCAGGTTTGATTTTGGGGTTTCTTACAAAGGACAGGATGGGGAGGATCTGAGTTGGCTGCTCTCAGTGAAGTGCTCAGGTGTGCATCCGACTCCTCGGGGAAGCTGGAGTTGTCAGCAGTGGGCTGGGAGTAAGGAAAGAGCTGGTGACTGAAGCCGTGTGTCTCGGGAGCTGGGAAAGGAAGCAGGGACATGGACAGAAACCCAAATGATGCACGGAAAGAAAACCAGTGCCCTCTCTCCTGAAAGGGCCTTTTATCGTGGAAACAAAACTTGATTCTTTCTGCTGAAGGACTGTAGTATTTTGCTTAAAACTAGGTTTTATAGTTACTGTGTTAATTCTTCATCCAGATAAGGACCTATTTGTTGCTCTTTTTTAGCTTTGTCTCTTGAGTAAGTTTGCATTTATATATATGCAAACTTTTAAAAATATTTTTTAATTCCTATCCACTAAAATGTTTTGAAAACTGTTACAGCACCAATTTCCTTTGCATTACAGGTTTCTATAGCAAGCTGGGAACATCAGGAGAAAGCAAAAAAAACTTCTCTCCTTGCCTGGGAGAGCAGGCACTTGACAGCAGTCATAATGCTGTGTAAATGCCCGTTCCTTATCTATTTCCTGGCATCCCTAGAAGAGAGGTGGATTGTGCTGTTTTGGAGTAAAACTACGAAGCAAAGAGCGTTCCTGCACAGGCATCCGTTAGGTGGAAATGCCTCCTGCGGTGACGGGACCGTTGTGTGTTGCCCCAGCCTGTGTAGAGATGAACACTGGGCACTGAGTGCGAGGAGATGGCTGAGGCTGATGCTTTTGGGTATTTTAGAGCAAGATAAGTTAATATATGCTATCAATTTTGCATGGGTTGGGTTTTTCTAGCACTTAAGGACCATAAGGTCATGTTATACTAATGTAGTTTAAAGGTGGTAAGTACAAACTAAGAGGGAAGGTCTGCATTCTAGGTTATTGTAGAGAAATACAAGTAATTGATAGTTTCTTACCTATTGTCAGGTAAAAGTTAATGGGACTGTAATATCTGGGTTCCCTACAAATGTATTGTCAAATGCCTAGAGAGAATATGAAAATGTCTGACCTTTGTGATCCTGCCACTTTCAGAGCCTTTTTTTTTAATCTGTGTTTGAGTAAACCCCATTACTTCCCTGCCCTCTCATTTCCCAGGACATTCAAACTGTGGGATAAGGAATAGTCATTGAGAACCTGTACAAAACTGGAAGTGGAAAAGGTGCAGAATATTGCTCCGACAAAAACAGTAAAGGAGGCCAAGAGGATACAGTCACTGAGGGTACTTTGGGGACAGACACTTGGAAGGAGAAATGTGTGTAAGGTCCAGGATAGGACTTGTACAGGAACAAGTGGACACAGAATATGTAGACCTGAGTTTGGAGGAGGAGAGCATTTGCTGGAGGCTGTAGAACGTGCTTTCAGTCAGAGTGCCTGGGACAAAAATCAGAGCTGCTTTTAATGCGGACTTGTGTGTGTGTTAGGGCACAGTTTCTGATTCCAGGGACTGGACCTGGGTCTCGTGGTGCCTTTTACTCCTGGGTGTCCATGAGTGCTGTTACTTAGGTTTGGTTTTATCCTGTATATCAGTAACTTAAAATTCCTTGTCGCTGATCTCAAACGGTGAATAAACACATAACCTCTGTGGTGCTTTGGAAGGAAACAAAGGAGTGTGGGTGGCGGGAGAGTGGGATATTCTGTCCCTCTACTCCACTCTGCTGAGACCCCATCTGCAGAGCTGTCTCCAGCCCTGGGGACCCCAACACAAGAAAGACATGGACCTGCTGGAATGAGTCCAGGGAAGGCCATGGAGATGATCTGAAGGCTGGAGCCCCTCTGCTCTGGACAACGGGAAGTGGCTTCCACTGCCAGGGGGCAGGGCTGGATGGGATATTGGGAAGGAATTGTTCCCTAGGGGGGTGGGGAGGCCCTGGCACAGGGTGCCCAGAGCAGCTGTGGCTGCCCCTGGATCCCTGGAAGTGTCCAAGGCCAGGTTAGACAGGGCTTGGAGCAATCTGTTCTATTGGAAGGTGTTCCTGCCTGTGGCAGGGAGTGGAATGAAATTGTCTAAGGTCCTTCCAAACCCAAACCATTCCATGATCTACAATTCTGTGCCTGCTGTGTTCTCTGGGAACTTGTTGCAAGGGACTGGGGAAGGATACTCATTGTACTGAAAACAGCATAATAAATTTATATGAGTGGAATCCTGCTTTTCTTCACCTGTCAGAGAATAGTCCCCAGGTCTTCCCCAGTGCAGCATCCATCCAGGAAGTGACAGTCCTGACTGCCAGGGCTCACTGTGGGTCACACTTGAAGGGATTAGTCTTGTTTGGAGTATATTTCCCTGGTCTTTAAGGGCCTATTTCCATAAGTTTTATTAGGGCCTGGTTCTGTTCAGTAGTTTGCTGGAATATTCATGTTTATGTGACTTTTGGGACAGACTGAAAATACCCATAAAGCAGCTGTTGCTCTGAGCCCACAGAGCAGGGCTGGACCTGTGAGGGATGTTGGATCCTTCCCATCCTTGCAAGGGGGAAAAGTCATTGCCAAATGTCCACCTGGTATTTTTTCCCTCTTAAACTTACTTTTGTTTTCTTAGTCAGACTCTGGAGAAATAAGGTAGGGTCCAGGTGCTAAACATTTTTCTAATTGTTCAATTATTCATTTTCTTAATCAGAGGTAAATAATCTCAGTAGGTAAGTGGGTGTGAACCAACCATATTTGATCTAAATGATTTACCATCTTTGACTAATAAAACAAAATGAATGTTATAAAGAACTCACAAAAACCATGCTGTGGGTAGATGTAGGAAACATTGATCAGAATTTTGCAGATGTTATCTGTAGGTCTCCAAAGGGTGGGGTTAAATCCTACTTGACTGGCACAGAGCAGTTGCCATAAGTTGTGTGCTGTGTCTGGTGTCACGAGAGGCTGATTGGAGCTGGTCTAACACCAGGTCTCTGCGGGAACAGGACGTTGTTTCTGTGCGAGAGTTGAACACGGTGGATCTGGCTTCTCTAAGAGTTTTAGCAGGCAGCAGAAATTACCTGTGAGTGTTTATACAAAGGGTCTGTTAGACAACAGGCTCTGACATTGCCTGGGTTCAGCTGGGTTACTGCTGGATTCGGTTTCACAAGGAAGCAGCCAAAGGCAGAGGCCGTGCCAGGAGCTGGTGCAGTTCTGCAGTCAGTCTGTTGGCATGAAAACACTGAGAGTTATTTGGGGTTTCCTTCCATTCCCTTGTGGATTTTATACTTGCAATCTCAACGTCTCAGGCGACTGGGCATTCTTTTTTTCAGTATCTGGAGATAATCTGCAGTTCTCTTGCAGCCCTTTTCTTCATTTGCTCTGACATTTGTGCCAGGATATCATCATTTGACACCTGTGTCTGTATTTGGTGTTCTGAAATGTCCGGAAAACATAAGGAAACTTCCTTGTCAGCTAAGACCATTGCAGAGCCAGGCAGTGTGATTAAAAAAGGGCTATTTCACCACAGAATCCTTTACCATAACAATTAGCTTTGTCTTCTAGTGTCCTCAAGCCCAACAATGGAACTTAATAACTTAAAAGTAGTATGTTGTTAGAGGAAAATAGCCCATTTTCCTATGCATACTTACAATTTTCTTCAGAAAATCCCACAGATCTGACAGAGACAAGGAGAAGTTGGCTGAAAGAGGTGTGTCTTGGGTTGAATTGCAGTTGTTTTATTGCTCTGAGACAGTCTTGAAAGTATTTTAGTTATTTTAGGCCTACATTGATAAGAGCCTCTAATTGTTGGGAAATTGCAACCCAAAATGATCTTAGTGTGTAATGTTATAATTGCTGGTAGCAATTGTGGAGATTGGAGATAGAAGCAGAACAAGTAAGTATTCAAGTAAATATCCTTTTCCTGAAATATTTAAAGGATTTTTATTATTAATATCAAATTCTTCCCGTAAGAATTAAGGGTAAACTTAGATAAAGTGATAGTACATGAATCGTCCTTAAAGAGAATTTTTCACTCTTCACTATGATGCTGTGTTTGGGAAACTTGCTGCTTGTTAGCTGTATTGATGAAGGATTGGAAACTTTTTTTTCCCTCTTGTCCCCAGGGGTGGAGGTTGGAATAGGCAAAGAAATCACGAGGCTCTTAATTTCTTACCTGATAGTTCATCCGTTGACATTTTCTCACTTCCTGCTCTCTATCCACAAGAGTTTGTACTGATGAACTTGGTTAAGTGAGTGCCTTTGTCCCACACCCATGAAGTTTACAAGAGTGGTCAGAGTTGGTGTTTTAGTCTTAAATTTCTTGCTGTTGATGTCTGCTCTGTCCAATGCCTCCTGTGTGTGAAGGCAGAGGAATGTCCAGAGTGGAAATAAAAGGCCTCTGAGTTATTAGTGATGTGTGCCAGCCTTGGGAAACCTCCTTGGCTTACTGAAATATTTGCTGTGTGGGCTGTGTATGTTGAGTTCACTTCTTGTTTGCATTTCCTTTCATTTTAGTTGTGATAACATTCTTTTGTTAGGATTAATTTTAAAAACTGTTCTTCCCTGTAGGACACAGCTTAGGCTATGGCTTCGTGAACTACGTAACTGCAAAAGATGCTGAAAGAGCAATAAACACACTGAATGGCCTCAGACTTCAGTCAAAAACTATCAAGGTAGGAGCTCTTCAGTCTTCTCTGAAAACAACGTTGTAATAAACTTCATTCTGATGGTAAGGTTTGTGTGCTCCCAGCTGCAGCAAGCATGAATCTGGGAGGAGAGTAGTGAAGTGTTTTGGAACAGCTTAGTGTTTGAAGATTCCCTTTCTTTATATTCCCACCATTTTTACAGAAGTAGAGGGACCATTCCAAATTGTTGCCAGGCTTTTTAACTCATGCACATCTTGGATGCTTCATAATGTTTATTGTAAGTCTTTTTAATACACACGCATTCCTTTCCTTATCCAAAACAACAGCCTGTGCTCTATGTGTAGGATTCACCCCTGCTTAGGTGATCTATGCAGCTTTCTCCAGTAGCAGAAATTAGGACAGAAAGCTGCGCTCTATTCGTGCCGTCTTTTTATGAAGTGGTAAAAAATACACTGGCAGGACAAGTTCCTGATGTGAGCTGTGAGAGGTCCAGTGTCCGAGTCGGAACTCGGGATTCTTCATGTGGCGAAAGTGTTTGCTGGGAGCGTTGGTATTGCTCAGCTGCTGTCTCCTTACAGCAATGCTAGCATGGTTGTTAGCTCTTGGGTAAGCCCAAAATGGATGGAGTTATGTAGGGACATGCCCTTTCTCCTGTTGTTGGGATGATTTTCCCCTACTCTCTCCCAGTTCCATTGTTTTGAACTCCAGTAAAAAATGAGTATGTTGGTAGTGGGGGAGTAAATTAAATTGGATCATGACAATAAATTGATCTTCCCTGTTAATACCCTGAACATGTATTTTTATTTCTTTTAAAGGTTTCCTATGCTCGCCCAAGTTCTGAAGTTATCAAGGATGCTAATTTATATATCAGTGGCCTGCCCCGGTCAATGACACAGAAGGATGTAGAAGATATGTTCTCCCGTTTTGGGCGCATCATCAACTCACGTGTGCTTGTGGATCAAACCACAGGTGAGTTCTGGGGCCTTGGCTGCAGAAAACTGGAGTGTACAGCATGTGTTTGATGTTTTTCTGAGACTAGCAGTACCTAAATTTAAGTAAATTAGACTTCCACAAGCTAATCATGACATCTGGTGTCAACCACTGATAGAATTTTAACAGGATATCCATGTTCAGTGATTTTTTTTAAGCACAGAATGACTCATGCTGCCTCTTTGCCAGCTTACAGCTCAAACCTCAGACCATATTAAAATAGGATTATTGTCATTTTTATCAGTTACTGATTTGCCAGATCCGCTTTCTTGCTCTGACACTTGCTGTCGCTGCAGTGCACTGTGTTTCTGGGCCATGTGTGTAACCTGGAGTGCTGACCTTACCTTGACTTTACGCACGTACAGCTCTTATCCACAGGTCAATTCCAGGCCATGGTTACGGATCTAAAGCAAAACAAAAATGTGTTTTGTCTTTTTTACCAGCCTGGAACTCACTCACTCAATTTTCTCATATTTTAAACCGTTTGAGATGTCTTACAGGCCTCTGTGGTTACTGCTAAGCACACGAATTAATTTTGTGCACTTAGTGCTGCCCTGAAAGTTCTAAATGTATTTTGCGTATTGAAAAAAAAAAAAAAAAAGAGAGAAAGGGGAGAAGTTGCTTAGTTAGGCACTTGGCTCACGGGAGACCAAAGTTAAGGTTTTCTTTATGATGGTAGTTCTAGCTCTGTGTTACAGTGTGTTTTCAGAGTTTTAATTTCTTACCCCATTAATTCAGACAGTATAACTGCAGAGTCTGGCTTATCCTGTCACCCAGGTGTTCTGTGGTTTTACCAGTAGCCCATATGTCAGGTATTAATCTGGAGAGAGTTTTTACAAATACACTTTTTCATTGATTCTGCGTGTCCTGCATTAGGATAGAAGACAATCTAATTATAGCAATTCTGCATTTAACATTTATAACTGGGATGTGCATTCATACACATCAGTTCAGAAGCAGCTTTCCTGCTCTGTGAGGAATCTGCTGTAGTTTGGAGTGGGCCACCAGCAGCTCCTGGTGGGCTCAGTCTGAGTGCAGGCTGAGGTCTGCAGGGCTGCGTCCCCATCAGAGGCAGCTCCTGCTGCAGGCACCGCTGGCGGGTGTTTGGTCAGACCGCGCTGCGAACGCGACTGTGCATCAGAGGAGCCTGAGGTGACTTGGTGAGATCTGGGGACTGACACGGCAGACACTCCGTGGTTGAGTGAGGAAAATCCCATCCTGCCTTTCCTGGGGAAAATGATTTGTTTTGCCCAGCTCTGATACCTGCATGGTCCTGTCTCTAGAGCTGGTTATCCAGGGCACAGCTGTAATGAGAAGCAAGAAAAAGACTTGTGGAGCACAGCAAATTATTAATGCAGGTGTTCAAACTAGCCATCCCTCTCCGGCAGTCTGTGGGGTCTGGAGAGCATCTGGATTTGACAGAGCTGTAAAATGAGATGACAGAAATCATACAAATAAAATCTCCCCAAGAATAATAGAGTTTTCATGGGTGTGCTGAGGCCTGGTGCTGTGTAATTCAGCTCAGAACACACCGCCTGCTTTCTGATGGCCTTAATAATGCATTGGCTGAAGAGTGGGTTCTGTTACATCTCATAGTTAATGCCTGCAGATCCTGGGCTTGCCATCCCACCAGGGGTGTAGCTGTGCCTTGGCTTTAAGCCTGCCTTTCATATCTTGGTCTACTCCCACTTAAGACACGTTTTAATTTGTACTTGGCTATACCTTCTCACAGAGGTGGTGCTCCAGCTTTTGAAAATTATTTTGTTTAAAAATACACTTGCTACAATATTTGTATTTTAAATGAATGCTTTGAGAAGCACTAGGATGAGCAACATGAAAGCGGAGGAGTCACAGTAAGCTGAGCTCTAGGATAGGCCTTGCTGAGTTCTGAGCGGTGCTGCTGCTCTGGGCCTTCCCAGGGTGGGACATACCCTTCCCCCTGGCAGGGGAGGCTGATCTCCGTGGTACCTGAGCATACAGTGCTGTCAGCTCCACTCTGGTGAGCCCATCTGTTGTTACTTATCAAAATGCAAACACACCTTGCTGCAGGCCCAGGTTTTGACGTGTTGCATTTCCTTCTGTGAAACAGAGAAAATGATCCTCAACTGTTATCAACAACCTTTTGATTTATGGTAAGCTTAACTTCTGTATCTGGCTTTGGAGATGGTCCTGGGTGGAGGTGAAGAAAACATGGAAGTGTCTGATATGTCCCTTTCTGAAACAGCTAATGAAGTCTTACATTTAGTCTGGCCACAATATCTGCTTTGGAATGGCATTTAAACAAAATGTGCCCTTTTAGCTTCACTGTGATAAGCTATATTTTCAGCCTAAGGTCAAGTCACAGATGAGAAGCGAGGAGAGGAGAGGAGAGCTCACAGGGCATGACTTGTACCTCAGTCAGAAGGATAACAGCATCCAGGGGCTGGGACTAGGAAAAAAATATGCAAATGTTTAACAGCTGTGATATTGGTTCAGTACAGCTACCAGGAGGTAATTCTTCATTGATTTTAGTGAATAAAAATAATGTATGTGCCAGCTAGAAATAACATATGTGGTGCAGGTGAAATTGTGATCTCTCCATTAAAAAAGGTGAAAGTCCTTTATTACAGTCAGACATTTGTTCCCTCATCTCTGAACCTGAGTGTCTTTCTAGCATGGAAAAATGAAAACATTTACAAAAATGTGTCAATTCTGTGTTTACAGATGCTCTTTAGTAATAAAGTAATCGAAACCGAGGGGTTTGGGTTTGTTTTTAAACAACTGGAATTAATTCTTTCTTTTACTTAATTTAAAATGTTGAAAAGTTTTTTGTGAATGGAAATGTCAGTTGGTGATGAATATCGTGGAATTCTACCATGTATTTTTTTAAGTGTTTAGTCACTGTGGTTGTTATAGCTGAAATGAGTATGCTAATTTGTCTTTGGTTTCTTAATTTTGTACTTTATCCTCCAGCTGCTGAAGAAATGTAAATGTAGAGAACTTGAAAGCTGTGACCATAGAAATACTAAACTTTTTTTGGGGTTTTGTTTTCAAAGTTATTTTGAGTTTATCCTGAACTTCAATTTAATTTATTTTTTGTTTTTGTTTTTTTTTTTGTTTTTTTGTTTTTTGTTTTTTTATTGGTTTGGTTACAAGGTTTGTCCAGAGGGGTCGCATTTATCCGGTTTGACAAAAGGTCAGAAGCAGAAGAGGCAATTACAAATTTCAATGGTCACAAACCCCCAGGTTCCTCCGAGCCCATTACAGTGAAGTTTGCAGCCAACCCTAACCAGAACAAAAATGTGGCACTGTTGTCGCAGCTGTGTCATTCACCAGCTAGACGGTTTGGAGGGCCAGTGCATCACCAGGCGCAGAGATTCAGGTAGGTTAGGAAGAATAAATGCATTTAAGGCTGTGCTCCTGTTCCCGTGTCCGTGTGGGGAGCTGTGCCCCCGCAGCTGGGCAGTGACACCTTCATTGCAGCATGTGTGAATGAATACATAGTGCACTATGTGTCCTGCAGTGTTATGTAAATAAACTGTTGCATTAAAATATGATTAAAGTAAAATCTTACTTGTAAAATTTATATTGAAGTTAGTATGTAAAGGTACCTGCACTCTGGTGTCTGTTTGCACTACTGGGTTACGGTGAGGGGACAGCAGCAGCAGGTTCCAGGTGGGTGTTGGTAGGTGCCTGTCTCAACAGATCCCCATTCTGTGGTATGTCTGAACACAGATAGAATTTGGCAACTTAATTAAAGGTCTGAATGGTTGGTTCCAGCAGGGAGGTGTTACAGTAAGAGAGCAAAACCTTATTTCTGACGAGGAGGTTCTGTGGGGTTCCTGCCTGCATTGCAAACTGTGCAGGGTTCTGCCTTCCTTCGAGGCCTCATGAGTTCGCTGATGAGAACATTGAGTAGCTGCAGCATCCTGTCTGCTTCCAGGGCTGTGGAAGACACTGTGCTTTGCCACAGAAAATTGCTTTGGTTGCTTTGAGTATGAATTGCTTGAATTGGAAATGTCTTGGGTGCTCATGGAGGAAGCTGATGGTTGCAGGGTGCTCTGGAGAATGCAGTATATTGACTGTCTTGCAGAGAAGCAATGGGCTTTGAGATGATACATGTTTCTGAGAGTAGTGGTTCCCTGTTGAGAATTTACTCTTTTTTTTGTTTGTTTGGTTGGTTGGTTGTTTTTTTTGTTTTATTTTTCTCCTGTGAGGGATCCAATGAGCTCAGTAAAATTGGACTATAATCTCAGCCAGCTTTTAGCTGTGCTGCTGTTCCAGTGTTTGCTGTCACCTGTCCATAGTGCTGTAGCTCAGCATTTCAAGCACAGCTCTGTGTAATGGGTCTCCAGAGAAAATTGGTGCTTTGTAGTCAGCTGTGGTTTTATACTGAGAGTGGTTGAACAGTTTGCCCAAGGAGACAGTGAAGTTTCCATCCTTGGAGATGCTGAAACCTGACTGGAATTGATACCAAAAGGGTTAATCCAGTTTCTACTGTGCCTGTGTAGTTTTAGCAGGAGACCGGGTATGCAGGATCTGCTTTCTCAGCAAGGACTGTTGGAAGATAAGGAGAAGACATCTGGCTTAGGAATGCAGCCGCAGCCAAAACAAGGACTGAACCTGGGAAATTGGGAAGGGTTTTATGGTAATGAGCAAAACATGCACGTGGTGACTGATATAAGCAACACACTTGCAGATGACGTGCACGCAAGGTGGAGTTATCCCCCGTGCAACCAGGCCTGTAATGAATAATGCCCTTAACGCTGCATTGGTGTTAAGGAGCTTTATATGACCAGTTTTCGGTGAGTTTCGGTGACAGGATGAGCCTAAGCAACCTGCTCCAGGTGCCCTGCTTCGGGCAGGGGGATTTTTTAGAGGATTTCCAGCCAGCCTCAGTCGTTCTCCAGTTCTCTTCAGCTGTAGCCCAGGGAAGTTTAGCTCAGGCAGCTCCTTGTTTCCCTGAAGCTGACACCCAGATCTCCATACCAAACCTTCTGAGCCACGCCAAGGAATGAAATTCTGCATTGTTTGCATTTAGGTGAATTATTAAAGAACTTAACACATCTGCCCTTTGTCTCAGCCAGGGCTTCAATGTGTCCTGGTCTTAGTAAAATCTTGAGACTTATGGCTCATTTCTTCATTCTTACCATTCTTAATTTAATTGGACATTTTCATCATTCTTCCCCGTAAAATTTATGCCAGGATCAAAATGCATCAGAATAAGCAGTGTAAATAATATTCACATCCATAATTAAGAGACCAAATACCTTTAATTCAGTCCTGTAATGATCACTCAGGAACAATAAAAATGATTAATGTATTTATGTTAATAGTTGCTGGTGAAACTAAATTTTAATAACCAGGCTGTTCATTATTCTCTTATTGTACCATTTAGAGCAGCGTTAATGTCAATTGTGTGCATTTCTTAGAATCACAGACTGGTTTGGGTTGGAAGGAGCCTTAAAGCTCATCCAGTCGCACCCCTGCCATGAGGGACACCTTCCACTACCCCAGGCTGCTCCAAGCCCCGGCCAACCTGGCCTGGAACAATTTCAGGGTTGGGGCAGCCACACCCGGTGTTCCTGTGGGCTTGGGATGTCATAGTGGGGGTGAGGATGGAAGAAAATGTTCTGTCTCTGTTCCGTCCCTGCTGCCATGGGAGCTGCGTCCCCCTGGATGTCTGTGCCCGGTGCTTGTTTGTCAGCACACTTTGGCCGGCTGCTGCTCCCGGTGACACACCTGCTGGTGGGGAAAGAGCTGAACATTTAGAGGTCCCACAGCCTGGCAGAGGTTGGAATAGAACAGTTGGGGGTCAGGCCATGCTTTCAGGAAGACGCTGTGGACACGAGAGCCACCAATTGACTTGCAGACACAAACTGTCCATCTCTGCCTCGTCACAGACTTGCAGGAACTCCAACACTTATCACAAAGCTTCCGTCCCTCAGTCACCCATGCAGGCACAGCTGTACATGTATGAACAACACTTATCCCATGGAGTCATGGAATGATTAAGGTTGGAAAAGACCTCCAACATCATCAAGTCTGTCCCACAAGCTTTTGTATTTTTTTTCCCACCTTTAGTGTTAGCTTCAAGTTTTTCTAGTGACTCTGTCTTCCTTGAAGGATGCTGATCTGAAGGAGTTGTGATTACTCATGCTGTGGTTAAGATCAGGAACCTAAGTTTGGGCTGAGTCTTGTTTGTTTTGGTAGTGAACAAGACATGATGAAGGGATAAGCAGCTTCCACAGAGCTCACAGTCTGTATAAATTAAAGTTGTGATCTCTGCTCCACAGAGGTTGAATACTTAACGTGATATTTTGATTACATTTCATCTCATTTCATCATAATCCCTGTAAATCCAGGATTAAACCTCTAGTATCTAATTTGTAATTATTAATTTCCTACAGAAATTTCTCCAACCCTTTGTTTAATGTTCTGTTAATCCTTTGGAGTTCCTGTGGTATTTGTGGCTCACATCAGGAACTGGTCTTAGTGCTGTCTGCTGGATTCCTGGGCTAATTCAAAGACCTGGGTTCTCTGCTTCTATCCAGAGGGAATGATGCCACAGCATGGGGTTGTGTCTGGAGGACAGATATCTAGGGCAGGGGTTTCTTTAGGGTGTAAGATTTGTTTACTTAAAGAGAATAGCAGATCTCCAGGTGCTGACTGTGATGAAATGGAGGGGTTTAGCTCCTGAAGCATGAGGAGACTGCCCAGGGCCCCTGGAAGTCCTGTGCTTTTGCAGCTCACCAGAGCTTTATAGTAGAACGTTCTTTCAAATCTCAAATATTGCCAGTTCAGCTGATTTTGCTTTCAGACTTGTTCAGGGTTGGAATTAGTTCCCAGTTCCTGTAATGGGCATAACTCTACCAATATCAGCCCATGAGTTCTGCCCTGAATGCCTGAAGGGGAGTAATTTCTGATAGTTCTTTGATCCAAGGGGAAATGCAAGACTGAGTGTTTAACCCTGTCAGTGATATAGTTTCTCAGACAGCTCCTGTACACCTACTTGGTTCCACTCCAGTGAAATTGTTTAAATTTTCAGTTTTTAGACCAATTTGTAATTTGGATGCAAGCTGTGTGTATTGAGAAGAAACCATTTCATCCAGAGTAGTATTTCATCAAAGTTCTGGAAGAACATGGGGCTGAAACCCCAGTTGCTTCTGTTCTTCCATACCTGGCTGTTTGACTCAACACCCTGATTTATTTCAGGCTTAGAGCTTGTGTCACTGAGTTCGCAACAAGATTTCTGTTGGCCACAGCAGGTCATCTCTGTGTCAGAGAGAGCAGAAAAAGTTGCTTGTGAGAAGGACATTGTCAGTGCAGCTGAGCTCCTGCTCTTTGTGGAACTGTTATAAAATAAAAAGCTGCGAAGCTCAAGTGCAATGGCAACACAAGCTGATATTAAAACTAATGTTCCTGCTTATTGGCATCCCACCTGTGATGCTGTATGTAACTGTCCTCAGAGTGCAGGGAAAACAGTTCAGCAAAACCAGCACAAAGCTATGTTAGGGGAGGTTTAGGTTGGTATTAGGGAAAGGTTCATCCCCCAGGGTGCTGGGGCACTGACCAGGCTCCCCTGTTCAGGAGCGCTTGGACAGCGCTCTCAGGGATGCACAGGGTGGGATTGTTGGAGGGGCTGAGAAGAGCCAGGGGTTGGACTTGATGATCCTTGTGGGTCCCTTCCAGCTCAGGAGTTTCTGTGATTCTATGAAAAGAATTTATAGGATTTGCATAGACCTGAAAAGAAATTGCTTTCGTTTAGGAGTGTCATTTCTGAGATTACGTCCTCCAGTGGGTTAAACTAATCCCAGGATCTGTTAAATGAAGCAGTCTGTCTGTCTAGTGGCAGAGGAGCAAAAGGTCATTCATAGAAACGAGAAGGATAAAGTGAAAAAGAGTTACGATTGAAAATACACTGTTGTTGCTACTTAATGCCCCAAGATGTTGGAGTTTTAGGTTAGCATGGCTTGAAAGAACCATCCACAAATAACACTGGCTACCAACTCTTAGGGAGGGTTGAAAAAGCAATGTGGAGGAGACAGTATAAAAATAATTACAACAGAAATGAGGACACCAGCTGTAAGTGTGCTAAGACTGAGATCATTCAAATTACAATATTAAAGGAATTTTAAATCCGCTTTCTCTGAAACATCCTGGATCTCTGTTGGCCTTAGTGTTTGCCCAAGTTGGACAGTCTTTTAAGCATCCTTAATAAGTATAACTTCCTAAAGGTCATCTTAAATTGGTGGGGCCACAGGGAATCTCTCCTGGTAGGACAGAGAGCTGTGTGTCAGCTGCTCCAGGCCTGCTCATGCAGGCTGTTACCCTGAGCTGAGTGAGAGACCTGGGGTCCCTCTTGTGCAGAGTGAGAACAGAGGTGCATCACATTGGCTGGATTGTATATCCTAGGGTTTGGGGTTATTTTGAAATTACTTTTCTAGTCTTTTAGGGGACTTTTTTGGTTTTAGCCTGTTTTGTTGGGTTTGGGTTTTTTTAGAAACCTGTTAAATTTTTGTGAGTCAAAGCAGGAAGAGAGGAAGATCTGTTTGAATGTAAGTGTATCCAAAGAGCAGAAGTACTTGCTGTTTTAAATTATTTTGTCTGTAGCAAGCATTTAGATTTGTTGTTTTCTTGCATTTAACACCAGTTGCTCTTCTACAACTGATTGCAGTCCTTGATGTGGTGTTACCTGGGTTCATGGGCAGAGCCTGAGCCTTTGGAGCAGGCAGGTGCAGAGCTATACTGACTGCTGGAACCAACGTCAGGCAATTCTGAGCTCAGTGGTTTGAGCAGGGACCCAGGGCTGGTGATCTGTTGAGATGTAAACTTGACAAATATTAAGATAAATTCATCCTACCAGATCATTACTCACTTGGAAAGAAGCTACAGAGCTGAAGGTGCCTGTCAGAACAAGTAAGTGTATCAAGCATGCAAGCACAGGAACGTTTTTATACAAAGCCAAAAGAAATAGATGTGTCACCTCATCATCAGATCACACGGGCTGGTACGTCTCATTCACCTTGTGGTACTTCTAACTGATTTTTCAGTTTGGCTGTAGTACAAGGCTTCCCAAACTTGGATTTGCCTGGGGCTGGCTGCCAGTGAGTTGGTGCAGCTCAGGAGTGTCCCACTGTGCTCCGGGATCCCCTGGGCTGCAGAGCAGCAGCAAGGGAGGGATGGAGTGATGCTTACTCTGGGGACAGGAGAGTCCAGGAGCTCAGGTGTCCAAGGCAATGAGCTCTGAGCACCAGAGAGCCTGGGGGAAATGGGCCCTGTGTGAGTGCACTGTGTGTATGTGTGTGTGTGTGTGTGTGTGCGCGCGCACTGCTGCCCCTCTGCTCCCCTCCCTCCCCATACACCTCCTTGAACCCTCCCTCCTCAAGAAAGGCAGCAGCAGCTCCTTGATGCAGGGCAAGAGAGAGTCAGAGGGGAAGCATTTGGCACTTACTGCAGCATTCACTGCCCAGACATCCCTTCCCTGTTTCCTCCAGGTCAGCAGAGAATCAGGATCTGCCACCGCCCTGCTCTTGGCAGAGAGCAGCTCGTGTACCGCTTTTAAGGGGTTTGCAAATCACCAGTGGTACACCTCAGTTTGGGAACCCCTGGTATAGTATCATTATATTTCTACGATCACATGACCTCATAATTTTAAATAATAAATAAGCATAAGGGTTCAAAGTGAGTTTTTGACCTTAACTTTCACATTTCCTGGCCTTTTATTGCTTAGCTGTGCAACCTTAATATTGCACTAAAATATTGAGAAGCTTTGATTTTCTGGAGCGTAGGCCAGAAATAGAATAAAGGGGAATTGGAAATGTGGGTTATAGGGAAAAGAAATTAATATAAAGCAAGACATAAAAAGGAGACGATTTTTGCTTTTTGTTATGCATGAATCCTGCTGAGGTATTGTGAAGGAGGCAGGATTCAGGAAGAGTGGGTAGGTGATTTAAAAAATCCAGTTCAGTAAAGTCAGATCTAAGTTTTCCTGGTATGAAATTGGTGTAAAATTAATAAAACCATCCATACACACTGGAATAGTAAAACTGCACTGAGCCTGCTCATGTTGGGAGTGTTTGCCTGCACCTGCTGCCTTTGGGTGGAAAGGGAGTAGGTTTTGTTCTGGTTCACAAAAGAAGAAATTAATACATACAATCTCTACTGCTAAGAACCCAGCACACTCATCCCCTGCCCCAGCAAACCCAAAGAAACTTAAGAGTTTCCCAACATGTTCTTTTAGAGGCAAGAGAAGGAGGATGGGGTGGAAAAAAATCTCCTTCTGTGAAATAAGTGGGAGATGCCTGGGGGTGTCTGGGGCCTCTGGGAGGTGCTGCCTGTGCCCCCAGCACGAGCAGTTCTGCAGCAATGCCCTGGACACTCTGAGCAGCCTGGCTGAGTTCAGAGATCCATCCAGGTCCCCTGGGAAGGCGATCATGTAATCTTGTCTTGCCTGTTCCTTGCCTGTTTCTAGGATAGTTCCCTGTTGCTAAAGCAGTTGGAATACTTAACTTTTTTTTTCCTGGCAGCTGTCAATTTGATTGTCAGTTTGAATGGGGAAACATTTATGTGGCGGTTTTGATGTGCCATGTATAAAATATTCATTCTCAGTTGCTTCCCATTCAAGTTAATTTGCTTAATTGAATTGAACTTTTACATGAAATATTGTGCTTTTTATTTGCTAGGTTCTCTCCTATGGGTGTAGATCACATGAGTGGGCTTTCTGGTGTAAATGTTCCAGGAAACGCATCTTCTGGCTGGTGTATCTTCATCTACAACCTTGGTCAAGATGCTGATGAGGGAATCCTCTGGCAGATGTTTGGCCCCTTTGGTGCGGTTACCAATGTGAAAGTTATTCGAGATTTCAACACCAACAAGTGCAAAGGTTTTGGTTTTGTGACCATGACAAACTATGAAGAAGCTGCAATGGCCATAGCAAGTCTTAATGGCTACCGCCTGGGGGACAAAATCTTACAGGTTTCCTTCAAAACCAACAAGTCCCACAAATAACTTGCTCGTGCTTTTTGTATGGAATAGATAATGGAGTGACAGAAGTTGAAACATTTTTGTTAGTGTAAAACTCATTTTGCGCCAATTTTCACAAGTGTTTGTCTTAGTCTAAATGAGAAGTGAAAAGGTTTTATATTCTGGGATGCAACTGACATGTTCAAATGTTTGAAATCCCACAATGTTAGACCAATTTTAAGTTCCTTTAAGTTATTTCACTTAAAACATGTTAAAAATCCCCTGGAATCTTAAGTAGATTGCATTAACTAGACCCTCTGGATGGTGGTAAAATTGAAGCATGCTTTCACTTATGAGACTAACATTTGTTTCATTGAATGTTGTCTGCAAAAACTGGAATTTTCTGAAAAATATCAGGCTGAATTCATTGATTTTCTTTGGTTTTATGTTGTTTTTCCTACCCATCCCCCTCTCCTTTTGTTCCCCCCCCCCAGTTTCAGTAGTATGGAAGAAAAGTTGAGAAATACTAATGTTTTAGTTGACAGTTAATTGTTTGATCAATTAATATTCATTACTCTGTGTCTAGTTGAGAATCAGGCTTTTTAAAGTCAAGGTCTTGTAAGTAGTAGCATGCCAGCCTAACTTTAACACCATTGAGGAGGTAAGTTGCACACTGAGCAGTGGCCAAGCTGTCCAATTCACAGGTTTTAGAAACGTGACTTTTAAAGCCCACTTTGACAGGAATGGACCAAAGAGTTTCAGAGAAACTCCGGGGAAGATTTCAGAGTCAAAATGAAACTCCAAAAAAGCGAGTGTGAATATATGTTGCTACTTTATCAGACTGAATCTCTTCTGTCCAAATATTTAATGCATGGTGCACTACTTACTGGTACATTATAATGCAGCAAGATACTTACTCATTTTCCAAGATCATTGTAGTTGGAATTCCTTTGGCAGTTCTATTTTGTAAAGAAAAACCAGTTATAAACATTTGAGCATTGTATTTCTCGCATCCCTTCTAATGAGTGCTAGATTTTTCTATTTTAATAGGATTTTGTTTTGACAACTAGCTTTACTTATTGAACACTCAGCAGAAAAGTACTTACAACTTGCAAGTTAGATATTAACCAAAAACCCCCTTTGATTTGTAGATTTAAAGATTAATCCCCCAGGTTTTCTGCAGACTGCCTTGAAACTTTGAGTTGTTCTGTTTCTGTTAATTTTCTTTTGCTTTTTTGTGTTTTTTGTTTGTTTTTACTTTTGCATTTAAGAACATTAAATTTGATTTTGTTTTGCTCAAATTTTGTTTTGTTTTTTATTTTCTGTTCTTTTTTTTGCTAAGTATTGCACAAAGTGTCTAGCTTTCAGAGTGTTGTTTTAAGGAACTGTAGCTCCTCTTTAAGAGAATTTTAATTTACTGCTTTGACAGATGAGTAGAAGAAAAAGTTTTGAAACAAGCACCACAATAAATCTATCACATAGAATTGGTGTGCCACAGGCTGATGTAACCCTCAGGTGTGCTTGGGTAGGAGCCTGGGAAGGCTGACCCTGCCTGTGCAGGTGTGTGAGCTGCTGTGCACAACTAGAGACTTGGCTCTGGTGTTCATGTAGGTAGAGCAGGTGTGGCAGTGGGGTCTGTGGCAGTTCAATGCAGCGTCTCCTTGTTTTGCCTGAATCTCTGCCAGCCCCAGAGTTCATTTCCAAGCTCCAGAGGCCAGTCCGTGCTGCCTGCTCGTCTCGCTCCGCCCCCAGCTGACCTTGCCTTGTGCTTGCCACCATTTGTCCTCTCCTCGTCCTCTCCTTGCCATGGGATCTGCACAGCCCGAGGGCTCTCAGCCTCCACATGTGGCTGAGCTGCTGCCCAGCTCCAGGGATGACCTGTGGGAGCTGCTGATGTTCCTGGACCTGCCCAGGACATATCTAAACCCTACAGATAGGCCTTGGCCCAGTGAGCAGCCTCCTGCTGCGTTTGAGCTTGCGTGCAGTGAATGCAGGTGGGATTTTTCCTGTTAAAACATCCAACCTTGCCTCTCCTGCCAGTCTGTTCGCTCCCCATCTCTTGAGAAGCGCGGTGGTCTGTGAAACGGTGACTGTGACACAGCAGCCAGCCCACTCCCACCCCCCGAAGCTGCTCTTGGCTGTCAGAGGTTTCCTTCCACCAATTCATCACCATCCATTTATTACATCAATGATTATTTCTTTTCTGTGTACAAGGAGAGATTGGGAAGCATTCTGGGGGTTCTCCCAGGTTAAAGCTGTGGAGTACAGAGAGATTCTCTTACTGTGTCCCATCACTGCTGAACCCTGCACTGTCCTGTTCCACAGGAGTGGGCTGTAGTCATTCCCAATTCCTGTCATTCTCTCTTGCTTTATTCCCTTTAAGATAAATTTGCTACTAAACTAAATGGGAGTTGCTGTTTATCACGATATTTAGCTGGGGGTTCAGACTTCCAGCAAGTGACCCCTAAACATGACTGTATCAGTACTGGTTCCAAGCACACTGGCTATGGCAGCAGCACATTGCTGTGCTGCCACTTCTGAAAAAAACCCCTTTCTCTTGGATGCTTTCTGGCATTGCTGTTCCTTGCTTTTCCCACTACTTCCCTATTTTTCCATCTCTCATTCTTTGCTAAATAAGAAGGAAATACAGGATATGGTTTTGTACCACTACTACAACAGTCTCTTTTAAAAAAGGTCTGATTCCAGCTCTCCTTGATAGTTGCTCTGATAATAATTTCCAGGCAATTGGTATGAACAAAGCACTGTTGCTTGAGTTGGGAAAAGAGGAAAAACTTCTGCTAATATCCAGAGCTGATACCAGAAGTAGTGTATGATCTGCACTATTCTAAGTCAATAAAACCGTGGCATAAATAGCTGAAGTACAAAAAAATTGTGTATGTATTCTTGATGCTTTTGGTCCTAAACAGCAGCCTGTGCATCCCACTAGTAAAGACCAAAAGGAAACTTCTGGGGGTGGAAACTTAAATTCTAACAAGATACCTGCTAGGAGTTTTTCTTCCCAAAAGGTAGGAGCAACTGGTTTCCTCCTCACGCCATTCAGCAGACCCCGCTTTGAAGCTCTCACTTGAACAGATCTGTTTCAAGAGAGGTTTTGGCCTCTTAATTCTCAGAGTGTTCTGCTTTTTCATCCATTAATTTGATGGAATCCAGGTGTTTCTGTCAGGTGATGCTTCTATCAGTCAGTGCTTACACGTTCTTCGTAGAACCAAAGGGCTGTCTCAAAGCAGAGGTCTCACATTGCTCGTGAGATGCAGTGGTCTCATTGAGGTAGAGAGTTCTGGGAAGTCTTTGTTGCTGGATTAGGATGTGATGATCAGATTATGAAGACCTGAATTTGTTGGTCTGTACTGGAGATGTGCTACTGGAACAGCTGTGATGGGAGTGTTTTGGGGTCCTTTAGAGTAGGTTAAGAGTCTCTTGGGACAGCCCCAGGCGTAGCTTCTGAAGGACCAGGTATAATTCCTGCTGAAAACACAGTTGTCCATGCTGCTGTCACAGGGTCTCGTGTATGGATGCCGAGGGGAGTTACTACATTTGCTTCCCAGATGTCCACATGAATGGAATTCACCCTGTGCAAAACGCTGGCCACAAGCCTCATCACCTATAAACCTCCTGTTAACCATCAGCAGATAGGGAAATCCCACATAAATATGGAAGAGGAATCTCTGATGTTGCTGTATGTGCTTGGTATGGCAAAGGCACGTGCAGATCGTTCAGGTGAGGGGATGGCAACACCAGAAATCCAGACATGAGCAGAATCAGAGCAGCTCAGTGTGTTCAGTTCTCAGTGATTCCCTGTTAGATGGTGTCTGTGCACTGAAGTGTTGGATTTATTTTATTTTATTCTTCAAGCTGCATTATTGTAAAGTTTGGTTTACTTGAGCTGCTCCACTCTCCGGTCAGACTGGCCAGTGCAGTTACTGGTGCCTCCTGAGCCCTCCTGTGCCGATCCCTGCCTCTCTTCTAATGCTGGGACTGGGAAAGGCTTGAGGATCCAGCTCTTAGGGTGAGGGGAGAAGTCTCCATAGCCACAGTGGTGTGTGGCTGCACAGCTTTTCCTTCCTTTTGCTTGGATATGTTTTTCTGTACATCTGTGTCATGTGAGCATGAAAACCACTGAAAATCCAGAGACAAGTCACTGGAGCAGGATAAATTGTCACCGCAGTGAACTCTGGTTGGTCAGTGTGTGGTCACTTGCCTTGTCCAGATGACCAAAGGATATTTGCATGGAGAGGACACCTATTTTTGTAGGGGGATTGAACGCTGTAGTAATGTTATTTATACAAAGCAGTTTAAAATCTTCTTAAAAAAACCCCTGGTATCATTTATAGAAAGATTGTCCAGCAGTCAAAACCAAAATGATGAACTAACTGTAAAGATGATCCATTATTTTAAGGCTGAGTTTGGAAAATGAATAGTCCTTAAGGTCCTTCAACATTTGTTACAATTCTGTGTTGCTTTAATGTTCTGGGTAAGGTCAATAAAGTAGAAATTCTTCAAATATTTCAGGAGAGATTTTTTTCCAGTGCATTCTAACCGGCAATAACTCAAGTTCCTTTTTGGATAGTTTATCGTTATATATGTGCTTTAAAACAAAAACTTGGAGAACGTCCCCACATTTTTTCTAACACAATATACAGGTCATATGATAAAATAAACTATTTATTTAAAGTACCTCCTCTGATAGCTCTGCCTGCAGAAGGTTGGGGTTTGTGGGAGGTTTTTAACACACGGCTCTTGTGAACTGCTGGTAGCCTGGTTCAATCACATGAACACCGAGCAGTTTGTCCGGATGCTGCCTCTGCCAGAAGGTCACCACATTTTTTATTTCCATAATGCAGAAATGTGTCCTTTATAACTCTGTCAGTAAAGCACCTTATTGTTGCATTTCTACGTTTAGGCATCTACAAATAGCTTTAGAGGGAAGGGACCAAATCCACCTTTAGCATAAGGAAACACCAACCCCTTGATCTCCCTGAGTGGAGCTGCACTTGTGTTTTGGCTTTTGTTTTGTTTTGTTTTTATTTTCCAAGAGCTGAATTTGTCTATCTCTATTCGGAAGCAGGAGAGTCTTTTTGTGCCTTCGGCAAGTTCCTCTAACGTAGCTCTGCACTTCTCAAGGTTGGCTGCTCGGCACAGTAGAACGGATAAATCCAGAGCTCAAGAGGCCAGTGGTTATTTTCTCTGGTTATTATACCTTACTGGGTTTCTCCTTATTAATATAAAAAATAAAAAATGTGGAGTTCATAAAGAGGGTCTCAATTCCCTCCCTCTCGCTTGGAAGAGGCGGTACCTCCATGACAGCAGTGGATTGAAAATCAGCGTTAATGTCTAAGTGTCCACCCGTAGGTTGATCAGGTACGGCATCGTTTCGGTGGTTGCTTTTTGTAGTAGTCTCACGTAGTCAAACAAAACCAAATTCAAAGTGTTGCTTTCTCCTCCTGCATGGTTTAAAATCAGTGAAAGACTTTATGATCTCTAAAGCATAACCCACCACCCTGTGAGCGGGTTTGACGTTCAACCCTGGTGATTCCTTCTAGGTCACACTCGATCAAACGGCAACAAAGGTTTAGAAATATTTTTCTGTTGAGTGGACTTTTCAGCACTGAAATTCTCTTTTGTTGCTAATGATGGGAAAACGGCAATGGTAGAACTGCCACCTGAAACCTTGGAAAATTGCTTCTGTGTTCACATTTTAGAATCTCAATATTCTTCTACTGTTGTTCCTTATTTTTAAACATTTTTGAGCAAGTTTTTAGTGGTATGGCTGAACTTTTTCACTTGGTCATTGAGAAGAAAATGACTCGAGACATTTGAAACATAAGTTGGGATAAACCTTTATTTGATGAGTAATTTGAATAATACTGTACTTCTAGTCTTTTTATTGATTTCCTTTCCTTTAACTTATGTAATCTTTTGTTTATAAATTATTCTGTTTGTGGGACAGAAGGTTTTATCAATTGCTTTCCATACTGTACAGTATATGGTTACATATTTTGTATATTTAGTGTGTTTTTAAGTTATTGATTTGTTTTATATCAAATAATTTATTTTTCAGGTACCATTTTCATTTAAACTTTGTTTTTACATGGGTTTACTTTAAATAAAGTATGACACTGCTTTCCAAATGTCTAAAATGAAGTTGAATCCCATTGTGTTATTTTGAGATGATTTATGTAAATTAACTTATTTTAGAAATAACTGCAAAAATGTATCAAGTTCATACTTTGGTTGTGCTTCAGTTCAAGTGCTTGGAAATTCTCTGCAATGATTTTTGAGCAGTTTGAAAAAATTGAATTTTCATATTGAAACAGTTCAAAGATTTGTTGATGAAGCAGCAGCTTTGTAGAATCCTGTGGATGGAGTTATGAACATTGTTTTCTATATGGATTTTCAAAATTAAATGAAACAACTCGTAGATATTTTACACTGGTGTTAAGACTTAAATGACATTATGTTAATAGTGCAAAGGAGTTTTGTACTTTTGCCACATGTTCACGGCTGGTTTTGTTGAGCACTTGTTTGGAACATACTCGGGATGCTTTTCCTTGAGCCCTGGTGAAGGGTGATGTACTTCAAAATAGAATTAGGCTTTTACTTAATTGCTCATATTTTGTCTTTTTTTCCCTGCAGGAATTGGATTATTATTGTGCAGTTTGGAATTTGACATGTTTTCAGAAGAATCTGAACTGTGTTCAGGAATAGGCCAATCGAGGTTCCTCCACTAAAGATTTTGTAACTTGTGGCCTTGTTAGAAAGATGGAATTAAAAGAAGGGGCTTAGTTTCCTTTTTATTTTTCAGGAAAGAAGTTGTTGTCTTTATCTTCCATTTTTCTTCCTGATTAAACCAAACCCAAAGCCCAGCTACACTGTTACTCAGAAATGTGTAGTGAAACTTCTTCAGGGAGCTCTTGGGGAAACAACCTCAAGTTGGCCCAGTGGAGGTTTAGATTGGATGAAGACTTGCTGCAAATTATGCCAGGGTTGTCCAGCCCTGGCGCAGGCTGCCCGGGGCGGTGGTGGAGTCACCATCCCTGGAAGTGTTCAGACAACGTGTGGGTGTGGCACTTGGGGTCATGGCTGGTGGTGAACGTGGCGGTGGTGGTGCCGGGCTGATGGTTGGACTTCATTACCTCAGAGGGCTTTCCCAACCTAACAGCTGTGATTCCATGAGAAGGGACCATCAGTGCAGGTCAGGCTCCCTGGTTCCTCGCGTGAGGCCGGGGCAGGACAGACACCCCCAGGTAACACCCTGGGGGAGGTTCTGTAAGGGGCCTTTTCCAGGAATGCTTCTGAAACTGCATCCTTTTGGTTGAAGGAGCACATGTAACCCTGCTGGCTCCATACAGACTGTGTTCCAATCTCAGTCCCTTCTTCACCAACACAAACATTTAGTTTTGGTAAGCTGAAGTCTGTCCTGGCTGAAGTCTGTCCTGCTGTGTTTCAGCAGGTGCCTCCTGTCCTTTAGTGACACAAATAATCCCTCCCAGAGCTGGGCTAATTGTTGTATCTTTGAGATGCTGCCTCTGATTTTCCTCTTAATGGCTTACTGTGAAAAGTGATGTAAAATAAGAAATATAAATAGTGTTTCATATATGATGTCATGGAACGTGTGGCAATGCTGCCTCAGCTCAGGATCTCTTCCAACTCGGGAGTTCTTGATTTGCAGTCATTTTTTCTGTGATGGGAATTTCTCAGTTCAGCACTGTTCACCATATGGAATTATTCATTGTGCTAAATTGGTAAAGAGCAGAAGTGAGAATTTTCTGTTCCTACCAGTGTATCAGTGGACTGTTGAATGTGCAGCATCTGGTGTACTCAGGAATGTTTCATCAGGATTTAGACCTTTCCTGGGTTTTCCTTTGCATGGAGCTGGAACACCTTCTCCATTCTTGCTCCCACAAGAGTTCATCCCATGTGGTTCGCTTTGCTCATGTTTATTTTGACCACTGTTGTATTTTCCATGTTTTTCTTCTATGAAAAACCATGAGGGAAAAAATTTATTAAATTCCAAAAAGCTTAATAACAGACATGGCCATGTGAAGTTCTAGCCCCTCAGAAATGGCTCTTTTTTTAAAAGCAAACGAAAAAACTTAGTGTAGACCTGTTAACCCCCAGGCACGGACTCTGGTTTTGCAGAATTCCTGACAGACTCCCTGGCTTTTGACTATTTCCCCTCCTTGCTCTGCTGTTTTGGTATCCTGCCTTCCAAATTTTACGCCCTTCGTTTCCAGAACAGTGAAAGAGAGATGGGGGGAGAAAAAAAGTGTTAAACTGCTACGTCAGAGGAAGATGTCTGAATCATTTTCTCTGTATTTCCTATCCTAAAAAAAAAAAATAAAAAAAAAAGAGTATGACTGTAAGAAATGTGCTGGGTCATGCTAACAGTGCACTTGCTCTGGATTCTGTCCCAGCAGTGGCAGTGAGCAGCTATTTAAGGAAAGCCTGGCTGCCATCCCCCCCTCCCGTCATTCCCCTCATGCTTCCCCAGCTTGGCAGTAGCTCAGTGTCAGAGGGGCCCTGCCTGTTCCTCAAATATCTCCTCATCTTTAGAGTCCTGATTTTTGAAACTGCCTTTCTTTTCCAAACTGTCCTCTGCTTCCATCCTGTACTGACAGCAGGAAGGGGAAATGGAACGTTTGGGAATGGTTTTACACGTGCGTGTTACCTGTGCAGCTGAATGAAGGTGAATAAATCATGATGTTTTGCTCTTTGCACTGTGACACACTTTCTTTTTTGTCTTTTTTTAAAAGTGTTTATGTATAGAAACAGTGATGAGCAAAATGGGACTCTGAATCTAGTTTGTCAGAACATAACTTGTACTAACATCTCATTGGCAAATAATATTTCATTGCAACAAAATTAATTTAAACCAAATTTGGCACAGTTAAAATGCAGACTTTCTTTATTTGAGTTTTAAGTGTGGTTTATAATGTTCTAAAGGTTGAACTTTCCAGAATGGATTGACTTCTCCCTGCAGGGCTGGAGCTCCATGCTTATAAAAGAGCATGTGCTCAAACCAGAGCTTACAAAGAACTGAGTTTAATAAAAATAAGTTTGAGGCTTCCTGTGTTCTCAGAGTAGGGATCAGAGGAGCTGATAAACCTGCTTTAACAAACGTGTTAAACCTACTGTTTGAATGTGTTGGAACAGATTCTGCCCCAAGAGAAGGCTCATAGAGGAGAGCAGAGCAGAGCAGGAGTGGTTTGGCTTGGGAGCAGAGTTGGGGCAGTGTCAGCAGTGCTGAGCTGCTTCCTGCCATGGGCTCCAGCTCCGGTGTCACAGGAGGAGCAGGCACTGGCACTGGCAGGACTCCAAGGCTGTCTTGCACCCCACGAACAGCTGTGGTAAGTAGCTCGTGTGCTTCTCAGTCCTGGCACGGAGGGGTTTGGTCTTGGTCTAACCAGACTTGCAGCATTTGTGATGAAACACTTCTGTGGCCATGTATCCTGCTTTACCTTTCTGTCCCAGGTTGTTCCTTCTGCTTTGCATCTTTCAAGAGAGAGAGTGCATATACGTTGGTATGTGTGCACACACGTGTAATCCCTGAGTGTGGTAAAACACATGCAGACTGTATTTTGTAGAGTGTAGATGTAGTTTAGAGTACGTACACAGACCTGTCAGGTGTGTGTGTTCCTGCTGTGTCTCTGCTGTGTAGGTGCTGTATATAGCACATGTGGACTGGCACATCTACACTCTCCCACATCCTGCACAGTGCAGAGGTAATTCATGCAGAGATGTATGTCCTTAAACAAGATTATATGAAGCTTTCTAAGGCATTGGTCAGAACTGTACAGTGATCTGGGGAGTGAGCTGTGGAGGTTTAAGAAAATTAACATCCATCTTGGAAAGAATTTAACATCCACATTTTTATAACTCTAGAAAACAGCCGTATCTGTATATTGTATCTTAATATTTTTCAGCAGTGGTCCTGTACTGTACCATATCACTGCTGCTCAGGGAGCACCTCCCGTTCCCTTCTCCCTGTGAGATGCGGTGCTGTCACTCCATGGGAGTCAGTGACTTTGGAAATCAGTGATTTTGTTTTAAGCCACCTTTACTCTGTATTTTCCCCGTTCTGTTTTTACTGTATTTCATGGGCCTTAACGTTTTAATCCTTTCTTACTGCAGGAATGGAGGAAGGAAGACAATTCAGCTGCATGAAGGACTGTGGTTCTAGAGAGATGGCAGTGACTGACTGCGCATGCCACGGCACACTCACGATAGCCCAGGGTGCATGGCCGGGCCCCTCTGCCCCGTCACTGGATTCCCGGAGGGGCATCAGGGCTGCTCATGGCTTTTTAGACAAAACATAGCAAAGCCTCGTCCCAGTGTGTTCAGAGCTGCTTTTCTGAACAACACAAAGTTCAGGTTTGAGGTTTGACTCACTGTGATGTCTGTGCCTCGTTCAGTCACTCAGGTAGCTCCTAAGGACTTGCACCAGGTGTTTCATTCCAGGGCAGTGGTGCCTCCAACACTGTAACAGTTCCTGGAGAACATTCTGGCTGCCCTGACTTGTATCTTATCTTATCTTATCTATCACTTAAACACAGTGATGCTCAAAGGCAGAGCAAGAGCTGTAAGATGGAAACTGGTTGAGAAGCTTTGTGCTTCCCTCCTGATTTTGGTGCTCTGTGCTCAGCTGGGCACATGCAAGCCTCGTGTCCTGTTGGATTGCTGGGGGCCTTGAAGAATGAATGTTTACAATGGAATATTTGCCCTGATTTTGGTCTTTCTGTGTTCATATGACAAATCCTGACATTATAGAAGAACATCTCTAATGTCCACCCTGTGGAATCTGATGTCCAGCTTCTTTGTCATTATCCATTCTGGGCTTGGGTGAGAGAATAATGAGAGCTGGTTGTATCCAAGAAGGAATAAAACAGGAAAAGGACAAATTTGAATCAGTGAGTTTAAGGCAGCTTGACGTAACTTGTGAAACATGACAGGAAGGATCCCTGTGGGAGCGTTGGGGTCAGCACAGGATAGGGAATTGGTTGACAGGAGCTGTGTCAGCTCTTTGTTCACTGAGGACAGTGAGCAGCATCTAGTCCTAACAAAGGGTTTGCTTAGTTTGCTGCACAAACAAAAGGAGGAGAAGAGGTATGATGTCCTAACGTGGACAGGGATGAAGTGGTTTTGCTCAGAAATACTTTGGTGTTTTGTAGTTTATGTGCTACAGCTGGGAGGCAGTAGGGCCCGTGGGGCAGTGCTGACTGAGGTGTCAGCTGAGCCCTGTCCATCTGCTGTTCCTTGTTGGAGACAGAGGAGGAATTCCTTGCAATGGCTGCATTTTCATCCTGTGTGAAAGCTTAATAGGTTATTAAAATAATGTTACATGGCACAGCTTCATAAATGTTTTTGTATTAGAAGATTTTAGATATTGAGGTCCTAAAAAAACACATAATGATAATAATGATCATCATCAAATGTCTTTGTAGATGTAAACGAGGCTCCAGAGGTGAGCTCTGGATATGTTTTAGGTGCTGGTGTTGCTGCAGTCTCCAGCATCTTATACACACCCTCCACCATCATCTTATTTGTGCTGATAAAGCTGTTGGTAGGACTTTAATTAAAAGAAAGGTAAGTCTTACCAGTGGTTCCTTTAAACCTGGATCAGTTCTTGGATCTGGGTCCCCTGTAGTCCCACAGGGATACACTTTCCAGCCATGCTGAAGGGGCAGTTAAAGGGTGGGATCAGGCGGCTGAGCTTGGGCTGTGTAATATGGCACTTTCATCAAAAAGTGCACTGGACTGTGCTTGGGGTCAGCTGGGGGCTCAAGGAAACTGGGGGAATTAATTATTCTGGGAAGCCAGCTAGACTAGAGGGTGTACTGTGGATGTGAAGGACAGCTGGAGTCACTTCTTAGTCAAAACTGCTGGTACGATTGTCAGTCCATGTTCTGGCAAAAGCCAAAAAACCCGCACTGGCAAAAATCCAACCCAAGGTATTAAAATCAGAGTAAAGGGAGTAGTGGAGGACTGATGAACAACCAAAGGTACTTGTCAAAGGTCAGCAAGGAGAGGAGCTATCTGTAAGCTGTGAAGTGGGGAAAGAAGCGTCTCCGTGTTCAGCTGAAGGGAGGACGTGGCATGCTGCTGACAGAAGGTTGGGCAATGGAAGTGCAAGGACCTGCAAGGGAATGGCTGTGCTAAAACCAGGAGAGATGTGATCTTGAACGTAAGTGCATCATTAGCACGAGAGTTGTGGTAGGAAGTACATTAACTTGTCCCTCCTGGCAGTGTCTTGTGTGGAAAACAGCACATCACAGAGAAATGGCATGGGCTGGTACGACCCTGCTAAACTGATCTCTGTGCTGCACGATGTGTTTCCATCGACAGGACACTTACCCCTGCAAAGTGCTGAAGCAGGGAATGAAGGCTGTGGCAGCTTCTTCCAAGGGGCTCTGAACTGAGGAGGCTCCATCCCACCAAGACATGGCCTAAAAAAACTCCTCTAAAGCCATATGCTTCAAATTCTGAATAACAGAATTTAAAGATACAGAGCTAAGCGAAAATGTTCAAATTCATTTTGTCACAGAATAATTAATTTGGTGGGTTTCTTTAAGAATAATAAGTAAATAGATTTTAAAAATTCAATAATCCCATTTACCTGGACTTTTGTAAAGCATTTGATGTGGTGTTGGATACCACTAAATAAATTTTTGTAGTTACAAATACAGGAAATTTGGGGTGGGAGTTGCTTTAAAGGAGGAAGGCAGCAAGGAAGAGTAAGCAGGAGGTTTTCAGCTGGTGGGATATTACTAATTTCCCAGATCTTTGGGATGCATTTTCGGCATTTACCTATGTTGAAGTATCACGTATGTGCTATGGCATCCTCTGCTGGAAATTGTGGAGACACGCTGTAGCTCTTCCCTGGCTTCCCCATTCCCACTCTCCTGTGTTAGCAGAGGTTTTGGAGAGGCAGAAGGAGTGTAAATGTCCCTGTCCAGAGCGTGGGTCGAGCGTGATGCAGGAGTGCACAGACACAGACAGGAGCCAGGTGTGCGGAGCTACGACAGGGATAACGGGGATGTGGGACACAGCTGTGAGAGGGAGCTTTGGGTGCAAATTGTTTGGGGCCTGTGGGAGTAGGGAAGTTCTGTAGGCTCAGTCATGTGCTTTGTAACATCTTGTGGCACAGGACTGAAGCTCTCCAGAAGAGCTCCTTGCTGGGGGGGTCCATTTACATCTGTGTGTGCCACCAGTCTGTGTCCTTGGGCTGGGAGGTGCACAATGCTGGCAGTGGGGAAATCCTTCCAGGACAGGATTTGGCAATCTGCTGTCAATATTGTCACGTTTGTTTATGGAAATGCAGTGGAAGGTTGTTGATGAGAAGTTCAAAATCTTGATGCATGTCACACAGGTGACATAGGAGACTCAGAATGGGCAGATAGTGATTTCTTTCTCCCAAGGAAGCTGGAGTAGAGAAGCTTTTTGCATGTCCTGTTCCCAGGTGGAGCATGTGGCACTGCTGTTGAGCTCTTTTTGCTTACGAGGAAATAGATGGAGAGGCCCAAGCCTTGTGACACGTGTTTGTGCTGAACTGAACCATCCTGCCTTGCTTATTCTGACAGGGAACCAGCTGAGCAATTTGGTGGTTTTCCTCATGGGGGTGGGAGATGAGGGAAGTGAGAGTGTAGGGTGAGGATGTAGTGACAAGAATGAATTGTGCACACCAGAAACCTGCTGTTGACAACTTTGACCAGCTCAACACATTTCTCAGGTAAAGTCAGTGCTGGCACTGCAGTGACGATGGACATGGCTGTTGGCTGTCCAGAGCCAGCCAGGGAGTTGTGGGGGCTGTCACTGAATCAATATCCTCCTCAGAGCTGTCTTTGTAATCCTGGGTTAAAGCAGTGTGTTCCTGATGGTTGCAGGTGACATCCAGCTGAGGGTGGTTTGGTGAGGAAGGCAGAGCTTACCTGCTGTGTGTGGCTGCTGGGAGCATCAGGGCTGTACGGCCGGGGCGGCCCCGTGAGCTGCGCACACAGGAGGGTTTCTCTGCCCAGGACTCACTGCCACAGCTGTGTTGGTGCAGGCACCCAGCCCTGGCTTCTTCCTTACAAAACAGGGTATTGTTACGGGGCCATTTGCTTTGGGAACCAGGATGTGGTGGTCCTTGTCCCCAGCCCAGTTTAGAGTAGGTGGAATCGCGTGGCCGTTGGCGCTGGCAGCAGTGGATGTTCCTGGTGGGTGCTTTTGTTTTTTCATCTGTGTTTGGGTGCTTTGAGGGTGCAATGGACAATGGAAGAGGAATCCTGGTTGTTCATATCTGCCCACCTGCAGGGTTCTTGTGTCTCTGGTTGTTTTATATCTGACAATTTTGGGGGATTAATGCCCCAGTAGAGCTGCTGGGAGATGTGTGGTGTTCACCCTGAGCAGTGGGACTCACCAGGTTGTTTCTGTTCTCTGGTGCTTGGCTGTGTCTCTGCTGAGACTTACCTTGGCTCCTGCTCACTGAGCTCCTGCCTTTGCTGGATCATGAGGGGAGAGGCAGGTTTTATGATTGTGGGTTCAAAAAATGAAATAATTTAGGTGAATCCAGAGCCTGAGCAGTTCCCTGTGTGTTTGGTTTGCACCTGGTTAGAAAGGTGGGAGGGTGAATTAGGGCAGAGTTCTGCTTTGGTAACTAGTTATGAGCAAGTGGGTAATTGCTGCTTGGGAAGGAGATGTATGAATGCTTTATTTCCTACTTAAGGTTTCATCTCTAGGAAATGCAGATTGGTGCTCAGGTTAGAGGGAAGTGTGGTCATGAAGAGCAGCTCATAACTTTGAGTAACAACTGGGTGGATGCAGCATCCTGTGGGGAAGAATAATTTGATACACAAGCAGTAAAAAACAACAATTAAAGGTCAGGATTGGCAATTTGTTGGCATTAGGAGGAGAATTGTGAGGAATTTAGCCTGGCTTGAGCTGTGACGCCACCAGCAGATGTCTGCCAGGCTTTAAGTGCAAAGAGCATGTGCTTTGTCTGTCTCTAGTGATTGCAGCCTGTCAAAGCAAGTAACTGCTTGGAGTAGAGACAGCAAGACAGGGAAATGAAGTGAGAAGTCTAGAGACGACACGGTGTTCTGAAGTTGCGGTCATGATGCTGCTCTTCTCAATGTTTTAGCACCAGAATCTGGTTTAAAATCTTGCTTTGCAGATGGTTGAAGACTCCAGCAATATTGAAAGGGAAAGAAGGAGGAGAATGGCCAAATACCCATTTTGTTGTGTTTCAAGGAAGGACAGTGAGTAGAAGATCTCGGGGGTGAAATGGCCAGGTAAGTGGAGCAGCAAGTTTTGGGTTGGGTGTAATGTTTCAGCTTTACTGTTCTTTCCTGTCTGTGTTGAGCTGTGGTTTGCAGAAGTCCATGGCTCAGAGTGAAAGCTAAAATCTGGCCTTTCAGAGTTCGAAGGCTCAGGATTCTAAAAACAGGTCTCTTGCTCAGACATGTAATTTAGGGTGGGATTCATCCTGCTGACTCAAGCTATTAAAATCTTAGCACCCAGTCCAAACCCATCAGTAAGAGCCTTCTGAAGACATCTGATCCAAAAGCCTGAGATGTACTGCTCAGAAAGGTGCCTGGCTCTCACTGTTGGCTACAGGGCGCTTCATCTGTGTGTTTAAATGAGCCACGAAGCTTCTACAAAACAAAGGTAAGCACACATGGCACACCTGGGTGCCAGGACCTCTGCACCTGCACAAGTCTGGCTACTCCTGACATGGATTTTGGAGCATCTTACACAGGGATGCCACAGCTTCCTCCCCACACTGAATCCTGGGAAGTTTGGATCTGGAGAATGTCCAGCATGGTGAGGTGGAACACGCTGCAGAATTGCCCGGGCTGGCGGAGGCCCAAGGTAATGAGTCCATGGGGCACCTCTGCACCCTGTGCTGTGCATGGCTGGGGGCTGATGGGATTGTGGGGTGGTGGGGGGGGTCTAAACACCAGCCCTGAGGGCCCAGCAGAGGTGCAGATGCAACTTCAGGGAGCCTGCAAGAGACCCGGAGAGGGCCTTTGGACAAGGGCCTGGAGGGACAGGACACAGGGAATGGCTTCCCACTGCCAGAGGGCAGGGCTGGATGGGATATTGGGAAGGAATTGTTGGCTGTGAGGGTGGGGAGGCCCTGGCACAGGGTGCCCAGAGCAGCTGTGGTTTTAATGTATTTAAATAATTACCTTTAAAACTTCGTGTGGAATGGAATTTTCAAAATTATTCTAGAAAACTTGCACAGACTAATTTTGAAGTGGGTAGTATTTTAAATTAAAAGAGAGCTTTGGGCTGGTTTTCACAGCTGTTGTTTGGATTGTATTTTGCCACATGCAGTATTGAGTTATTTTGTTATTTTTTTCAGTTTTAGTAAAACACACATTGTGATCCAGAGGAAGGATGGCAGCAGTGCTCTGCTGACTGTGCCCTTCCAACTCCATTTATACATCCTAAAAAGGTGTGAGAATAATACAAAAGTGAGAGTCCCTGATCAAAACTCATCATTTTTTATAAATTCAGATATGTAAAAATAACTTGTGCTCTGGAAGAGAACTGATGCATAGAAAAGAACCAATCTGTAGGATCAAGGCAACTTATCCATGGGCTGTAGGAACAAGCCAATGTCTTTTGAGTAAAGTATGACTTGAGTCATTCAGTTCAATGAAAATTCATCTAAGCTTAGTGTTTATGGTCAGTCACATCCTCAAATTCCCAAATACTGTTGTGGAAATGCATTCCCCAGTCAAGGCTCATGTGGCCAATAGGTGGGTTTTCTGCCCATGTCTGGGAGGTGCCCCAAAGCCAAGGGCTGCTTCAACTTTTCCTTTTGCTTAATGACCTCAGACCCCATAAATACCTTTCACATGGATTTTAGTCCACCAAAGTAGCTTTCCTTGAATTTTTTTTCAGTAAAATAACACTTGTATAACGGCCAAATTCCTTCATCCAGTTGCTCTCCAACTTTATTATGATATTATACACAGCAACCATAACCCAGGGATCACCTATATTACCATAGCAGCTGAGATTTTTGTTGTTTGTGAGGAAAACAAGGATTTCCAAGGAAGAAATACAGGTTTGAGCTTGTGTGCTTTCTGTACACCAGATTTCTGTGCTGTAGGGTGTGTGCCTTGCACTGCCTGTACTTCTCCAGTTGCATGGAAATAAGACAGAGTTAGATTTTCAGTGCTAGAACAGAAAGAGGCACCTCTTTTTCTTAAAAAAGGTGCCTGGGAAAATAGTTTAAAATACTTTGAGGATGCAGTGTATCAGTCAGTGGAATTTAATATCAGAATTTAATACCACAGAATATCCTGAGCTCGAAGGGACCCACAAGGGTTATCAAGTCCAGTCCCCAGCCCTGCACAGACACCCCAACAATCCCACCCTGGGCATCCCTGACAGCATTGTCCAAACTCCAGAGCTCCTGGAGCTCTGGCAGCCTTGGGGCCGGGACCATTCCCTGGGGAGCCTGGGCAGTGCCCCTTGTTTTTACCTTTTTTGAGGCTGAATAAACGGGTTTCAGTTTGCCAAGCAAGACACCTCAGTTTTCTTGATGTGGGGCATGTGGAACTTCACCTCCCTCCTGTCCTGGTCTCCTGAATACAGCTGGGACAGCATAAAACTCCTCCCGGTGATGCCCAGTGACTTTTTGCAGACTGCTGCTTTTTCATCTTCTAGAAATCTCTTGTTCCTCACCCCCGATGAGTTTGTGTTGCTCTCTACAAAAGCCCTGCTGCCATTCTGGGGTTCCATGGGTGCCACTGGCTCTCAGGGCTGGCACAGGGCGGCTGCTGTTCCCCCCTGAGCAGCAGATAAACCTGGTGTCAGTGTTCCCCCAGCAGCAGGTTATTGAAAACACAGGTAGGGTTGGGATGGTGCCATCCCAAGGGCAAAGGTTGGGACAGTGGGCCCCTCACCCACTGGGCCATCCCATAAATCTGCTTCATTTACTTTTCTACAATTTCCACCTGGTTAAAGGTGTTCAGGTGCCTCTCCTGTGCCTGTGTGCAGTGCTGAAGATGGATTGTCCTTGCTGCCTTTGGCTTTTCCCCATCGATAACGATGCCTTCCCTCTATACCAGACCACAAAGAGACTGTCAGAAGCACCTGAATTACTTTTCCCCCTTGTTTTATCCTGGTAGAGGGGCACAATGATGACAGCCCAGTTTTGAGGCTGCTGGGCTCGAAAGGTCTCCCTTGCTGTTTTGTCACAAGGTACAAGGCTATGTGGGCTCTGGCATGACACTTTATTTTAACCTTAAGAGCACCAACGTACTTCCTGCTGATTTCCAGAATCAAAACTTCTCTACTAATGTGATCTCACCAGATACTTAGAGATGTCACCAGCGCTTTCAAGGCCAGGTTGAACAGGGCTTGAAGTAACCTGGTCTAGTGGAAGGTGTCCCTGCCCATGGCAGGGAATGGAAGATGAGTCTTCCCAGTCCAAACCATTCTGGGATTGATAAAGCACCGGACTTGCAGCTCCTGGGGCAAGTTGTACACAGTGGGGTTGGCTTCACCAGCTCTAGATTTTTTACTGAGATATAATATTCAGTTTTTTCAGTAAAAACTTGTTCTTTGTTGCAGTGAGCTTGAGGATGTGCTCTTTAAATTGTTTTAGTATGACTTGCAGCTCCCAGGGCAGGGGATAAGGTGGTCTGGTCTGCAGCAGCCGGAGCCCAGTGATGGGAGTGACTGCCCAGAGGCTCATCCTGCAGCCCCAGCACTCACTCAGGGACCTCTGCCATGGACATTCCGTCCTGCCTTTTGGTGCAGGGTTAATTGTGCTGTAATATCCAGAGCTCATTAATGAGAGGAGAATGGATGTGAAAGTGGGGCTTGTCTCTGCTTCCTGTGCTGGTGCCTGGGCTGGTCAGCCTGGACTCACCTGGGGCATCCAGTGAGGGATGTGGGCGCTCCCATGCACCAGAAAGGTCTCATAAATCTTGCCTGTTTTAATTACTGCCTTGGAGCAGGTGCATTGGAAGTGTCTGTCCCGCTGTGTTTGGGGGATGTGGGTAACTGTTGCAGACAGACGGGATACTCGGATCCTTGTCCCAGAGCTGGGGCTGCCTGGAGCCTCCCCAGTGTTCACCAGCATCTCCCAGGGCATTTTGCGTGGCTGAGCTCACTCCTGATACAGAGCCAGTGATGCTGAACCAGCGTGTGATGTATCAAGGTGATGATAAATGATATGGGAAGGAGGGAGGGATATGTGGGGAAGCTGCAGAGATTGATTTGAAATGTGATTATTTTGGGCTTGCAAATGATGTGACTGCTCCTATTGAAGAGCAGTTGGGCTGTAATGTTTAAGAAGGTATTAATTAACCTCACCAAGGAGAAAGGGTGAGAAAGGCCAAAGTTAGCAGCAGTGTCTCAAGCTTACGTTGCCCGGGATTCTAATTCTGTGAAGGCTTCTGTAAGTTAATAGAAGACGACTAGTTTTTGTGCAAAAGGTGGTTTATGATATTTAATAGTTTCTGCTTTTCATTTGGCAAAACTGGAATGAATATTTCTTTTAATTTAAAAAAAATTTTACAACCTCTGACTTCAGCATGGAAGAATTCTGCACAGAAAATGTGTTCTTTATGTGCAATTGGAGAGCAAGCAGTTCAGTGATGAGAGTACGGGTCTGAGCTGTGTTACGAGTCCTAATGCTGTGGCAGGAAAGATCAAGAGGGAGAAAAGGGATGAGGTGACATTTTGAGAGACAAATTAATTCAGTGTCATGAATCCTTGGTATAAAAGGCTTTTGTGTAGAAGGCTGCCCTGGGAAGCCTGGATTTTAAGGCTGTAATTGGAATTTGAGCTTGGGGACAGATCCTTAGCTGGGAAAATCAACACAGTTGCAGTTGTGCCTGGTTATTAGTTCTCTGTAATAAAACAGCTGTAGAAACAGGTGTACAGCTGGTCCTTCCCTCCAGCCAGTGGATCCCACTGGCCCTGGGAGAGTCCTGTCTAACCTGACAGATGGGAAATCCAGTTATGTCCATCTTGCATTTTGAGCTCTGGACAAAATTTCACTTAATCTTAGTTTTTAGATGAGAACTCAATAGTAAAATAAAAAGCAATGATTAAAAAAAAAATCTATAATAAGGAAAACAAAAGCTTCTGGAGCACAGCCTGGCCTCCAGGGAAGATCTGCTGGCCAGAGGGCTCAGTTATGTCCCATCCCTACTGCATTCTCAGCAAATCCAGTCTGCTAACACCTGCTCACCTCCCTAACTTTCAAAAATAGCTGAGCTTGGAAAAATGGGAGTTATAAATCCTTCAAACCCAGCCATTTAAGACAGGGCAGCGAGCTCCCAGCTGTGTCCTCGGGCGCAGGGAGGAGCTGGCTCCCTGCCCCAGCGGCAGAGCCATGCTCTTTGAGTGCCTGCTGGGAGTCCCCCAGTCTTCAAAGGATAAGAGAGGCTTTTCCCACTTTTAGTGCCAAGTAAGGCCTGTATCTTGCAGAGCATCCATATGTGACACTCACAGTGTCAGTGTTTAGCACCAAGACGTCATTCCCGAGAGCAGGAATGCTGTTATCTACACCTGGCAGATGTTATAGTGAACCCCTGTCTGATCCAACAAGGTTTCTTCAATCATTTCAATCACATTGTCTTTGGGATGCAGGCGTGAGGTCTCTGCAGAAGGAAACTTGTCCGTGTTGCTCACTGGGTCTTGCTGCAAAAAGAAAGAGCACAGTTTTAATTTCTGGAGTGAGCAGGTGCCCTGTGCCTGTCCTGCCACGTCCCGCGACCCCCTGCCCTCGCACCGTGCCGTACGTACTGCGGGGGGCTTCGGGGCAAAGTCCTTCTCGCAGATGTGTGCTATGATGCCAGCAGCCAGGGCGTCCCCAAGGACGTTGGTCATCGTTCGTAGTCGGTCCCTGCGGAGAGACAGTGCCAGGGTGCAGGGGGTGGCCACAGCCAACGTGCCTGGGCTGTTGATGGCTTTGGAGCATGTCAGCCCCCATGCTGAATGTCCCTCCCACTGGTGTTGCCAAGTGCTGTGTTGGTTTTGCAGATACAGAGAGAAAACAGTCCCTGTGTGAGCCCCGTGCTGGGGCAGCATCTGTCTCACCCTGCCTGTGTGAGCAGTGCAGGGACCTGCCAGTGCCACCTCCCACAGTGGGACAGCCACTGCTGTGCTAAGTGCAGGGAGAGCTGCCTCAGCGAGTCATACAGCTCCTTGAGATGCCTCTTGAGGAGAAATCCTGTAGATCCAGCCACTGCTCCTCTGTTGTCTACCCAGGTACCTCTCACATCAGTAGAAGGTGCCAGCAGTGCTGGGTACCCTGTGATGCTGGAAGGTTGAACTGGTGCTGTGTTAACCTTCCTTTATATGAAGGAAAGAGAACAGCAGCCATGATACTTGGCACTGTTCCCTCTTCTCCCTGGGGGCCTGTGAAGTACAAACCAGCCACCCACGTGTCAGTTCTGTAACTCAGCATCTGCTCTCTGTGATTTCTCACCTACTGACTCGCTTTTTTTTATCTTAGTACTTTAGAATGGCACATTTCACAAGCTGTGTGTTTATTTGTCTGTGACAAGTGTAATCCAGCATCAGTTTCTGTCTCGAGAGCAATCTGGTTTCATGCATCAAGATGAAGATACATCACCATGAACTGACACTGGGCACCGCCCGTGGCAGTGGCCTGGAGAGCACTTACAGAGCCCAGTCGACGGCGATGATGAGGGTGATGTCCTCGGTGGGCAGCCCCACGGAGGTGAGCACAATGACCATGGTGACGAGCCCGGACTGCGGGATCCCAGCGGCCCCGATGCTGGCTGCCGAGGCCGTGATGCTGCAAAGAGAAGGTGGCTGTGCCATTCAAAGCAGCGTGTTTGCATGGCAAAGTGAGTTATTCCTGTGGGGAAGGATTGGATTGGATCTGACTTCCTCCACCTTCCTGCTCCCAGGTGTTATCACAAATTCCCCTGTGCAGAGCAGGGGCTGGCAGCGGGTGCCCTGGCTCTGTGCTCCCCTCTGCCTTCAGAATAGGCACTCCCTCCTTAAAATTGCTAAATATTTGCAAATGTACTTAATTATTATTTAGTTACATGCTTTATTTCCCTGCTTATAAAATAAGGATATCCCATTACTGAAGGGGAGTAAATGATGCCTGCACAAATCCTTCTGTGCTCAGCCCTGCAGTGCTAACCTGCTCCAGCCACATGTCTGTGCAGCTGGGCTTTTCCCTACAGGCAAAGTCCTTGACTTGCAGCAGATTCTGGGGTGCAGAGCCAGTCCAGCTTTCCCTGGCACACAGCACAGGGACTGGGACATGCTGCACCCTCCTGCTCCTCAGCTTCCCAGCAAAGGTCACTCAGTGCATTAACAAGATTGCTGGAAACAGCAAAAATGCAAGAGGTTGTCCTAGTGTCTATAAATAGGAATAGAGAGAAATAATCTGGCTGCTACAAAGAAACTTTTACCTTATAGTTATAATTTGTCCCAAATCCAGTTCATACTCATTGACCTGGGCAATGAAGATGGCAGCGACTGCCTCGTAGAGCGCGGTGCCGTCCATGTTGATGGTGGCCCCGACGGGGAGCACGAACCGCGCCACGCGCCTGTCGATGCCGTTGTTCTCCAGGAGACACTTGAGGGTGATGGGCAGGGTGGCTGAGCTGCAGGACAAGAAACGAGCAGTAATTGTCTCTGTCATTTGTGTTGAGCTTTATAAGCTGGAGTCAGTATGATGGGACAGAAATACCAGCCCTCCTGAGGGAGGATACCACAATGTTACACAAATTGCTGTAGCAATGAAAAGTCTCTTCAGTTCTCACCACCTGGGGAATAGACATCATTAGCCAAGTGAGCTGCAGGCTGAGAGAGAAAATGTCAGAATGTCGTTTCAGTGGCTGAAGGCACCACTTTAACCAGCTGTGTGCCATGGCTGCAGCTCTGTTGAACATCCCTGGTGCCCACATTAATCCTGCAGCACCTCCTGGAGCGTGGGACAGTGTGTGCCAGCACTGGCTGTGCTGGGGTCCAGCCAGACCCCCGTTGTCCTCACCTGTCTCCTCCATGAGGGATGCCTGCCTCAGCTTCTGCACCCCTGACCTTTCTCTCTTGTTTCTGTCTAGCATGAAGATGACAGCTGTCCCACAGGAACTGGGGTGAGGAAGGGAGGAAGAAGAACAGGTTGAAGAAAGGAAACCACGGAGAAGAAGTCGATGGGATTGCGACAGACTCTGGGAGGCAGGGACTGCATTTGGGAAAGGCTCTGGATGCAGCACAGTGGCCCCAGCCCTGGGCACAGACCGTGGGGCTGGGACAAGGAGCAGGGTGTTCCCTCTGTGGCAGCTCTCCCTCCCTTAGCTGGCTGCAGAGCAGAGGGAGGAGAAGCCTGACGGAAACAGAGCTGGAGACCCAGATTCAGGAGGAGACCAGGTCATGAAGAGTTGCAGAAGCAACGGTTGCAGCAGTGGGCACTGGGGAAGGGAGGCATAGTCTAGGTGGTTTTATTGGGATTTTGTGGAGAAGCAACAGAGAGGCCAGAAAAACCCTTTGCCTGGTCAGATGTTCTCCAGGAAAATGTTTGAATTTGTGTGTCTTCTGGAAAGGAAGTTTATAGTGTGAAGTTTTTTTCACTGTTATAAGGAATGTATTTCAATGAAAATAGAATATAATCTAAATTGATTAAAGTCTTTTCAAAGTAGGCAAGATTTTTCTGTGGATGAACTTGGGATACACTGTAGTTGATTTTAGATTGTCAGTAAAGTGTTCAGAAGAGCTTTTGATGTTTTCAATTAAACTTCAGGATCCTAACCCCATGCAGTTTATACAGCACCTACAACAGTCCTAGTTTCAATTCATGGAAAGAAAACTGCAGCAGTGGAATGAAGTGTGCACGCACACACAAAAACATTGCTGGTCTGTTCTGGGAAAACCCTGGGAGAGGGTGAGTGGAAGAGCACCACAAGCTGCCCAGGTCTGCCGACCAGGGCAGGGCCAAGTGTCTGCTTCCTCCTAAAACCAGGAGCATTCTCATTTCAAATAGTGCTGGAGCATAATTTTCCTTTGAGTTACACCTGTCCTCCCAGAGCTCGCCTGGCCGGACACAGCCATGTCTCCCTTGCTAAACCAGATCCCTGCTCTGTGGTATCCGCAGGTTTCAGCCACGTTTTCCTACCTGGAGGATGTAGCTAAGGCGATCAGCAAGGCTTGCAGTATCCCCTGAATGAAAGCAAAGGGGTTTTTCTTGGTGATGAGCACAAAAAGCAGAGGTAAGAGGATGATTCCGTGGAAGGCAAGCCCTGACACTACTGTAATGACATACAGTCCCAGCTTCTGTCCTATAATCGATGGATCTTCCATCTCCAAGATCTTTCCAGCTATGAGAAATACAATGCCAAAGGGGAAGTACCTGCAAAGAATAAGCATAAAAAATTATGAGGATGCAGCAATCACTGAAGCATTGCAGGACAGACATTGCAGTGTTTGGTACTGTGCGGTACAGTCGTACGAAAACAAATTCAGCGCTCACAACAGATACTTGCAGACGTGTGACCAGCATTGCCATTAGACAGCAGGAAAGAAAATAAATCAATCAACGAATCAATCAAAACCAGATTTACCAAACGGCCATCGAGACAATTTTCATCACTGCTTCGTTCAGACACTGGCACACGTTAACCAGCGGGGCTCCTCGCTCGCCCATTTTTCCCAGGAGAAGTCCTGCAACCAAGCACAGCAGGTTGCATTACTTGGGAGCACCACAGGAGCAGCACCTGTCAAGCCAAGTGTCTTGAGGGTCTGGTGGCCACAGAATGGGGGTCACCGGGCAAAACCTGGTTTAGTACAGGTTGCCATGGGCTCTTACGAGTCACAGCCATTCTTTGTTCCAAGCGAACACAAGCATCTGGCTTGTGTTTCTGGCATTTTCTCACAAAGCCCCATCAGACCCAAATCCAGGATTCGGACTCTTCCTTGCACAAAAACCAGATAAACTTCACTGCTGCTCAATGCTGGAAGAGTCATTTCCTGGGGTGGATAAACTGTGGATTAGCTGGATTAGGTGGATATCTGGATTGCTATTTGGTAATACAAGAATAATGAATTCTGGAAATAAAAACAGAATTTTTTAAGGAAAAAGTGTGGTAGGGCTCTCTGTAGCTGAGGATGTGATGCTGTGCTGCATCCCTGCCCTGCTCTGGAGTGAAAGGGGCCCCGGCTGCCACACAGTGACTGAGCAGTGCTCAGGCCCCCGGTCCCGTGCCCAGTTCCCTCGTGGGCTGGGCTGTTCAGTGTTGGTGGCTCACAGGCTGTGCCATGGTGGTGCCAACACATCTGGCTGTACAGTGATAGGTCAGGAAGGATCTGAGTGAGTTGCTTAGATACAGGCATTAAGCCTTCTCTCCTGTTTTTTTCTTTTGATGTTGTTGCATTAACCTAATCCAGCCTAGTTTTCTGCTGAAGGAATACCAGAGCAGAAATACAAGAATGGTTAGAGGGGTTATGGTGCTGTCCTGTCTGCCAGTGCTAAACCCCACTGCTTTCACTGGAGGTTTTCCAGGAACCCATCAAATAAAGGGAAAAGGAACCTTTGAGCATTTTCCCATCTTGTTTCCAGCTTGGTGCAAGTCTTTTTTCCTGTGTTGGCTAAAGTTAATTTTGAAGCACTGTGCAGGTGTCTGTTTTATCTTGGAAAAGAAGAATATAGACAGGATCTTGTCCTGCTCATCCCTCTTCACTCCTCAGGGTTGAGGACTCCAAGAGGCCCTTGGTTGATGGTTGGATCTCTTGCTTTGCTCAAGAGAGATGAGGTGGGGTCACATTTGCCAGAACTTTCAGAAATGAGACAAGGCTTGGCATGTTTGAATATCAGCTCTGTGGATATTTGTCCAGTATTTGGTGGACACAACAGCTGCTTTGGAAGAAAGTCATTTCTCTTCAGGTCCCCCAGAGCTGATTTGGGAGACATGGCCCAAGGAAATGGACAGATTCCTGCAAGGATCTTGAAAGCTCTGCCCTCTCGTGGGTTTCAAAAGCAACAGAGAGGCCCTCAGTGACAGTGAAGAACTGTCAGAGCTGGGGTAGCTGTGTGGGGTCACCCCTCAAAGCAAAGTCACTCTGGGTACCCAGTGGTGCTGCGCGGACGCCTTGGTCTCAGCCCCACAACCTGCCTAGTTTTGGTGTTGAACACAAATACACTTTACTGAGAGCTCAGCCAGCTTCCACCTGGCCCCCACCTTGCTGCACTGAGGAGGTGATCCCTGTTTCCCAAGGCATGGGGCTGTGGTGCCCTGCCTGTCCCTCTCCTGTTTTCTGCCAGGCAAACCCCATTAATTCAGCCTCTCCCCATAGGGAAAGCGTCCTGTGGGTGTACAAATGCCCTTTATCAAGCTGCCTGTGCCTCGTGCAGGTGATGCTCTGCCAGTCTGTAGCTTTGTGGAGCTCTAATCTGTCCTGGGCAAAACACGGGGAGTGCAGGTGGTGGCTGGGGCTGGCTCAGGTGATCTCCCACCGTCTCCTAACTCAGGCTGATCCCACTCCCACGCTGGAGGGGTGGTGAAGTGTAATCTTAGAAGAGAAAAGCAGCTTCTCCTTGCAGGTTTGGCAGGGCTGGAGGGGGACACGTGTCCTGTGGGCAGGAGCTCAGCACCTTTCCTGGGTGTCCAGGGTCTGCAGAGGGTGTTGGTTGCTGCAACAGGAGGTTGCCAGAGACATCTTCTGGCTGTTGGGATCTGTCAGTGGCTCTGGCTCTGCCCAGTCTCGCTGTGGCCGACTCCTCTGAGGTCTCACTTTTAGACCTGGCTGCTCCTCGTGTCTCTGACCACAGTCCAGCACACTCCAGTGCTGCGCTGCCTCCGCACCTCAAATCCTCTAATTGGCTTTTTGGTTCCTTGTACACAAAGTTCAAGCTCCTTGCCCTCACCTCTTAACCTGCACATAATCCTGCCTCATCTCACTGCCTCCTACTCTTTTTCCCTTCCTGATCCCTCCCTCCTCCCTTTCTCCCTCAGCCTTGCACCCCATGTCCTCTTACGCCAAGTTCCTCCTTTCAATGACTTTCACCCCTTTAAACCTCCTCTCTTGCATGTGTCTTTCCACGACCTCTGCTCCTTCTTCCTTCCCAAAATTGCTGCCAAGCACCTTGTCCACACGGGATTGCAAGCTGTTCAATGCAGGATGCTTCCCTACCTCCTCCAGAAAGTCCTGTTGGGAATTCTCATATATTTGTAACAGCACCAAGTCTGACCCCGCTGTCACATCCTGCCTGCTCAGGGGCTGAACACTCAGTGTGAAGGGTTTGGTTCACTGTGGTGAGCTGTGTCCCAGGCAGCCTCTGCAAAATTACACCTCACTTCAGACTTCATTAGAAGGACTCCCCAGCTTATGTCATGGTTTGAAAACCCTCAGGACCTGCATGTGGGCTATGAAGGCTCATGAGGGAAATATGGGGTGAAAACAGCCTTCCCAGTGCCTACAGCTCCAGTGAGCTCCACCACAGGTGGTGCTGACGGGCCTTGGCACGAGCTCTGTGCTGGGCCCAGAGCTGTCCTCTGGTTCCCAGGGACTGGGGCAATTCAAGCTAAAAGAACCTTGTCCCATCTTTAGCTCAGGTAAAGCGCAGTGACCGCAGCCGTGGCCACCCTGGGCTGCCTCTGGGCCCGTGGAGGAGCAGGTACCTATGGTTGCTGAGAAGATGACAATCCCCAGGACATTCATCTCATTGCTGGTCCCAGCCAGGGTCCTGTAGGTCATCTCGGGCGATGGTGTCAGCTCAAGGAACACAGGCCGATGGATTTCAGGGTTTTTGTCATCAGGTGCAAAGTAAATAAAATTGATAGGTTTTCCTGGGATCTTTTGGAAACCAGGAGACTTCACCACTGGGACAAGAACAGTTCGATACTGGAACAGAAGCAAAGGAGGGAGGTTAGCGTGCTGCTGGCACGAGCTTCATCCCGCTCTGAACGCAGAGGCAAAACCAGCCCCAGCCCTAGGCTGGGTGCTCCTGGAAGTTAAAGTTTTGGTTGCCAGGCAGTAAAAGGCTGGTGGAAACAAGGAGTGAGAGACAGGCAAGGGGAGCTGTGGCTGTGGGCTGCAGCCCGCCCTCAGCCAAGGCTGCAGAGCGGTGCTGGAGAGGCGGGTCCCCGCGGGATGCCAGCGCGGCGCTGCGGCAGCGCCCTGGTGCCTCCATCCCTCCTGCGAGCTTCACCGACGCTCTCCCAGTGCCAGGAGTTCGCTTGTTTTCCCTGTCCCTCCACCCTCCCTGTCCCCTTTGACCACTCTACCTCCCCTCAAGTGTCCCTTCTTTGTGTCCCTTCCCCTGCCTGCTCCCTGCCCACCCCGCTGCCGCCCCTCCCCAGGATGAGGGAAGGGAGGTGTGCTGCTTGTGCCCGCCCAGCACCCTCCTGCCTTCGGGTGNAGGGAAGGGAAGGGAAGGGAAGTCCAGGCTGTGGGTGGGCAAAGAGGCAGCCCTGTGTGGAGCTGAGCACCGTCCTGGCTGCATGCAGAGGGGTCAGGTGAACTCACCTGCTGGAATGAAGCTTCAACCAGGTTAGAAGGAAACATGTTTCTGTAAGAGACCAATGACCCAGGGTTAGAGTGTGTTGTGAGAGCATAGGGAGCATCCTGGGAAGCACTTCTGGTGGGCACAATGTCTGGAGGAGGGCATGAGAGCAAACAGCAGATTATGACAGCTGTGCAAGCTGAGAGCAAAGAGAGGCTGGAAGGTGAACTCAAAGCAGGACTCAGAACCATGTGTAAATGGGATTGGTGGAAAGCCTGAGCCTGGGATGGACATCTGCCATCTGCAGCCCCCTGCTCAGAGCCTGGTTCAGTCATTCCAGTACCTCCAGAAATGGAGATTCTCCCCCAACCCCTGGGTCTGTGCTGCAACCCCTCCCCAGGTAACCCCATCTGCTGCCTTAACCCAGCCCTGGGCCAGCTCTGGGGCTTGGCATGTGCCAGGTGGGGCTGCAGAGGAGAATCCGAGCCCTGCAGGGAACACAGGGAACAACTCTGATCTCTGCTGCAAGTGCATCTCTTTGCTGATGGCTTTGGGAGAGCAGTGGCAGTGACAGAGTGGCCAAAGGGACATGGATGAGGGGAAATGAACCCCACATTGCTGGGCTTGGAAGTATCAGCACCTGGCCAGTGGTTCTCCTGTTTCCCTTGAGATCTCAGTGTCGTCTGGGAACTCAGAACCTTCTGGGAAGATCTTGTTATCACAGCCCTGGCTCCTGCTGAAATCCTGTGACACACCTGATCAAATCCAGTAACGCGTCGGCGGAGCTGAGCACCGCTTTCCCCACAGAGTAGTTGTCCTTCTGGGCAGCTGCACCAGGATGGATGCTGACCACGAGGATGATCCCCACGGTCACTGCCACGAAGGTTGTCCAAAGGTAGTAGGTGATGGTGATCACTCCCATCTTCCCGCAGACCTTGGAGTCCATGGTGGCCAGCCCGGACATGAGGCTGCAGCACAGAACAGAGTGGTCAGTGTCTGCTCCCCAGACTGCACAAGATGCATCTGATGGGCAAAATCTCCAAGGTGGGAGGGGTTTCCATAGGTTTTTTAAACCAAAGCCTAAGGGCATTACTGAGCTCTTGCACATTCCTGTGCCAGTGCCCACAGGATCTCAGAGCCAGGATGGGCTTGTGACAACTCAAGCTGAGCTGTGAAGGGCAGGAGACACCTTCAAGCCCCTTTTCAAGGTGTGTCTGTGTTTTCTGTTTTCTACACGGGTTAAAAAGTTTATATTCTTAGTGTATTTTTATGTTGAATAACTGATGCTGCTCCTTTTCTGTGAGATACTGCTCTCTTATGTCTCCATCACCTCGTGCCACTGCTGTGTGTCACTGTGAGCAGCAAAGGAAGGTTCCCGCAAGGTTCATAAAATCTTGGTGGGGATCCCTGAAGAGAGCTGCAGGTTCAGATTTCATGCACACCTAAGCTTTTCTAAGAAGTAACCCATAAGCTACTTCTCAGCAAAACTGGGCTAAAAATAGAGAGGGCATTACAGGCTGCCCCAGCAGGGAGAGCAGTGCTGGTGGTGGGGACAAGTTGGGTGCAGGAGTGGAAGATCCTGAGTGGGTTTGCTGAGGTCACTCACTTGGGAGGAACTGCTGACACCCTCAAGGACAGAGAGGCCCCACAGAGAGACCCTGACAAATGTGAGGATTGGGAAATCCCCCACCGTGTGATGTTTAACAAGGCAAGTGCTGGATCCTGCCCGGGGACGGGGCGGCCCTGGGTGCAGGGACAGACTGGGAACGAGAGGCTGGAGAGCAGCGCCGTGGGCAGGGACCTGGGGGTCCTGGTCGGTGGCAAGTTGGATCTGAGTCCCCGGTGTGTCCTGGCAGCCCAAAGGGCCACCGTGTCCTGGGGGGCACCGGGCCCAGGGAGGGATTGTCCTGCTCTGCTCTGGGGCAGCCTCACCTCCAGTGCTGGGGGCACTTTGGGCACCACAAGATCAGAAGGATCCAAAACTGTTGGAGAGTGTCCAGAGGAGGGACACGGAGCTGGGGAAGGGTCTGAGGAGCGGCTGAGGGCACTTGGCTCGTTCAGCCGGAGCAGAGGAGACTGAGGGGAGGCTCCTCGGGGGCTGCAGCTCCTCCCGAGGGGAGGCGGAGGGGCAGGGGCTGAGCTCTGCTCTGGGACAGGGCCAGGAGCCCAGGGAACGGCTGGAGCTGTGTCAGGGCTTGGCATGGAGCTCAGGGAAAGGTTCTTCCCCCCGAGGGTGCTGGGCACTGCCCAGGCTCCCCAGGGAATGCTCCCGGCCCCGAGGCTGCCAGAGCTCCAGGAGCGTTTGGACACCGCTCCCAGGGATGCCCAGGGTGGGGTTGTTGGGGTGTCTGTGCAGGGCCAGGGGCTGGACTGATGATCCTTGTGCCCTTCCAACTCAGGATATTCCAGGAATATATGAAATGTGAGTGTGTGGGGGCTGCAGTGTGCCCCACATGCATGCAGACCCACACTAAGCCCCTGCAGAACCCAGCCAAGCCCTGACCCTCAGGCAGGACATAATAGAGGGGCTGTGAGGGTCAGTGCCAATGCTGGGGACGCACAGGGTGGCTGATGTGGTGGCCAGCCCACAGATCCCCTTCAGCAGCCACACATCCAGGAGGAGAAAGGCCTTGGAAATCCAAGAGAGTCCACAAAAGCAACACTGACACAGGTGGTGCTTTCCAGCTTGGGGGCTTGGATCTCCAGAGCTCCATCCCCAGAGCACGCCCAGTCCCCTCTGGGATGGTGCGTAGAGGGAAGACACCACTTCACCATCATTCAGTAATTACAGAAAAAACGTGAAAGAAAACTCCCAGGAGGCCTCTGCAGACCCTGCACCCACAGACAGGGGGAGTGATCGGAGACAACCACTCAGCAACTGAGCTGTCGGGAGGGCTGAGAGTGAAGGGAAACCCTCAGGCACCTCGGGGAGGGATGTGAGGTACAGACATCTCTACAAGGGCTGGTACTGAACAGGCCAAGTGTGGCCAGGATAGAGACCACACTGCTCTCAAAAGTAAACCAGAGGCAAATGGGACAACAAGCAAACTCTGACAAACAATAGAGAAATGACACATCCTCGAGGGAACAAGGACCTGATAATTTTTGTGTGTCTAATGAGCACATGCCAACATTTTGTTTGCAATATGTTAATCTGTATAAGCTTTTCAAGACCTTGCTTAGACCCCGGTATGACTGCTGGCTCTGTTCCTTATTTCTAGGTCTGTATGGGCCAATAAAATGGGGATCTGCAAACACAGACACAGTACTGGGGGATGCTTATGTTTTTTACCTGAACTTTCTCAAATCCCTCTAAGGTAATCTGCTTTGAGGTTAAACAGCCCATCACAACTGCCCACGGATGGTCCTGGCATCACCAGCTGCCCAAAAGAAGGGAAACACCCCAGCCAGTGCAGGTGTCTGACCTGGGTGCAAGTGCCTACCAAATCCAGGTGAAGATTTGTCCCAGACTGTTGCTGGGAAATCATGGGGTTCGATGGACACCAAGCCAGGGGATGCTGCTTGACTGCCAGCTGCTTGGAGCCAGGGTTACTCTCACCCCATGCAGTTTTGGGGTTATCTCCTCAATGGGGGGTCACAGGCCAATCTTTTCAATGTGATGATGCTTTAGAGCAGAAGGTGATGTCTTACCTGGAGGTGATCAAGGGCAGGATCAGCATCTTCAGCATCCTCATGAGGAGTTCTCCAGGAAAGGAAAAATACTGCTTCTCCTGCACATAGAGCAGAGCATGTGTCAGGTAAATGATTATGGGTTAAGGGCTCAAACTTGATAAATCTGCCTTTTTCCCAACCAGACCGAGCTCTGAGCTTGGTTCTGAGCTGGCAGCTGCTCCTTGAGGCACTCCATGATGCCGTTTCCCTGCTGTCCCTTACTGGGAGTTGGCTCAGGGATGGGGAATACTGGCCACGTGGCAAACCTGGCTGTACACAAGGCAGGGGCATGTGGGGTTGGTCCTCTCCCAAAAACATCTTTGGTTCTGTTGCCTTCTAGGGAATAGTCCACATGGCCCCACCACTGGCTTCTCCCAAAAGTCATTGCACTCATTACCAGACTTGGCTGCAACTGCAAAAGTGCCCCAAAGCTGCTGGCAGCAACAAAAAGTGGGAATATCTCGTGGCTGCAGGTGGCAAAGCCGAGCTCAGGGAGAGCCCGGGTGTCTGGCCCATCCATGGGACAATCTTGGTGCCATGGCATCTCTCCACCCCCTACACCCCTCACAGGGACATGGGGAAGGGCTGCAGAGACATCCCCCAAAGTCTGGATCCCACAGCCATGACCAAGGGGAGAGTGAGGGGTCTGTGGGACCAGCAGCCTGGCCAGCACCCCTCCTTCCATCCATCCTTATCTCTACCCACCATCCGTCACTGTGCCACTGTGGTGGTGTCAGGGAGGGATCTGAGTTGGCCCCAAGACAAGCCGGTGCTTTTGGTTACTCCAAAGTAGCCACTACCCCACGCTGGGGCTTTGAGGGGTGCCAAGGCAGCTGTTCAGTCCCCTGTGCTGTCCCTGTGCTGTCCCAGTGTGTGGCCTGGACACGGCTGATGTCCCCGGGGAGCTCAGGCAGAGCGGAGCTGTGATGGGCCCAGCTGGGTGCAAGGGGTAACGCCAGATCTGAGCAGCATCTCTTTGCCAGTGGGTCTCAGCTTTGTGACACTTTCCCACTGCAGGGAGGAAAGCAGGGACCGGCCACCTCTCCAGGTCTCCTCCAGACTTTGTGACAAAAGTCTCTAGTGGGGACAGTCTCTAGTGGCTGCCAGGCCCACAGCAGAGCTGTGGCAACAGGGCAGGATGGGGCTGGAGCAGAGGATGGATAAACTCGATGACAAGGGGCTGGAGCCCCCAGACTCTGCCAGCCTCATGCCCAGCGTGGGTGGCTGCTGGGCTCTCACGGGTGTGTGCACTGGGATGCAGGGAGATTACACCCAGCTTCAATTAAGTAACGAGATCATCCCTGCTGCGCTGATGCTGAAGGGCCTAATTGAAATGACAAGACTTTGCTAAATCCTAGTGGGCAACGCAGGGATGTTCCAGCCCCAGCCGAGCTCTCCCGGAGCAGCGTTCCCCCGCCCGGATCAGGGCTGAGCCGTGGCCCAGCTGCCCGGTGTCAGCGGAGCTCAGCTCGGGGCCGCTCCGCAGCGCGATGCTCCTGGAGCGTGCTGAGCCAGCGCGCCTTCTTGGTGCCTTTTCTCCAATGCATTTGTCTCCGAGGCTCCTCAAAGGAAGGTGACTCCTCGAAGCCCTCCAGGCTCCCCACCAGCCCTCTATTTATTTGCTGGGTCCTCTCCAGAGCATGGAAATGTGCTTTGATTGCACACAGCTGGGGAGAGTAATGGGAGGACCCCATCTCCTGGACCCCATCCCTCAAACCTCATCTCCTGGATCCCATCCCTCAGACCCTGACGCTGCTGGTGGTGTTGGGGGGAGCCTGTTACTGAGCATCTAGCACCTGAGTAAACATTCCCCCCTTTCCCATCCTCATCCCACCTCGAGGCTCCTGCAGCCCCATGGAGTCCAACCCAGAGCTCCCCACTCCCATTGGAGGGAGGCAGGATTTGTCCTATAGCTTGGGCATTTGTTGGCACCTTTTTGGTCAAAAAAAAAGAAAAGAAAAAAAGAAAAGAAAAAAAGAAAAGAAAAGCCATGGGCAGAAACCTGCCCTGAGGTGGTTTTCTTGGGCAGGAGCCTTTGCTTTTGGGGCTGTGCCCATCTGGGACCCTTACTGGCACCAGGGCTTGCCTCCCTGCCCCACTCCATCCCGCTCACTCCCATCACCATCGCAGCCGGGCTTACCAGGTCTGTCAGCTCCAGCGACCGCAGCAGGAACCCCAGGAAGCATCCAGTGACAACCGACAGCATCGAGAGTGTCAAGAGGCCATTTCTGTACCAGAAAGCCCGTACCCACTTCCAGAGGCGCAGGAGGGCCGTGGACAGCGAGTGCAGCACAGCTCTCCTGACCCACTCCCACATGGTGGTCCTCAGCCACCCAGATGATGCCCCTGGGAGCAGCTCCCAGCCCCACTCATGGCCACGGGCCCCGCGGCGCCGGTGGACCCCTGCTCTGTGCCAGGAGCTGAGTATGCTGGTGGCTAATCCCCAGAACCAAAAGCTTCAGGGGTATTTGGGAGCCTTTCCCATAATGGAAAGTGACGTCTTCAACTGGTTAATCTGGGCTTGGCATCCCGCCGTGAGGTGCCGAACCCTCCCAGGTTAACCCTCCAGCCCCTGGGATGGGGGCCGGAGTGCAGACTGAGGGCAGGGATTCAGCCCCAGAACTCCCTTCCTCTCGCTGTTCCTCATCCAGAAGGATTGGGGTCCTGCCACCAGATCCAGCTCCTGCACCAGATTTGTGCTCCCCGCCGGCTGTGAGTGCACCCCAATCCTGCCCCCATCTGTGAGGGCTTCATGAGGGCAGGGTTTGCAAAGGGAAACTTTCCCAGTTAATGAGAGAATTTCCCATAGCATCTGCAGACACCAGCCCGAGGCACCAATGGATGATGCTGATGTTCCCACAGAAATATCTGCCCCAACAGATCTGACCTCCTGCCAGTTCTCCAGGGAAGCTGCCCCAAGGCCATGAGGTGCTGCTGGAGCATCTGGTCCATAATTCATGATATTTTAGAGTATTTCTATGTCCAGTTTGTCTCTGGTTCAGGCCAGGAGTGCCACTGGGGCCAGAGTGGGGTGCAGAATGAAAGGGCAGGGGGGTCCGAGGCTGAAGATGCTCTGGGAATGGGAAAATATTAAAACCTTTATGGGCCTGATTTTACCCCTCTCTCCCCACCCAAAAAAAAAACAAGGCCATGGAACCGTCTTGAACCATTGCCATATTTTACACAGACAAAACAGAGCTACAGTGAAGGTGTGACTTGAGGATCTGTGGTCCCCTGCCCCATGGGACAGGATTTGTGCAGCCCCACGTGCTGAGCAGCCATGCCACTGTTCTGGCAGGGACACGGTGGGTTTGCAGTCTGTCTCAGAGGAAGCAGAGCTCCTTCACAAAAGGAGCCTGGTGTCTGGTGCTGTTCATGTTGCAGCCCTTGGGGAGGTCTCTGTGGTCCTTGTGCCTTTGGCCTTAGTGTGGTTGGCTCAGCCTGCCAGAATTAGATAAAGTGTGCGCTTGTGAGCAGAGCTGAAATGCAGTTGTCTCTCTTCAGCTCCATCTTCAGAGCCAACTGCCAGCCAGGGATGGGGTTTGCATGTCAGGAGAGAGCAACTGCTTGGGAAAGGGGAGTCCAAGTTGTCTGGGGGATGAGGGATACCTCAAAGGACATTGAAGGGGCCCTGGGGCTGGCAGCAGGTGGAGGAGCAAGCTGAGAACAGGGTGCAGAGAAGTCCAAACAATTGGGAAGGGGAACATGAAGACCTTTAGGGAACTGGGAGTAAGTAAAAGATACCTCAGGGAGAGGAAGAGGAATTGCACAGAGGGAAGGGAGAGAGGGAAGGCAGCAAAACAGCAGGGGGTCAGGAGGAGGGGAATCCTGGTGCCGGTGTGGGGGTCACTGTGGCCAGTGAAGGGGTATGGCAGCAGTTCTGTGCACCTACCATAAATCTCAACGTCATCATAGATGTCAGTGTCCCTGCAAGGACAAAGATGAGGTGCTATGGGCAGTGTGGTCTCCCATGTCCCCACCACCTCCCAACCCCGAGGCAAGGGCCAGCTCCTGCTGCCACATCTGTCTCATCTCTCCTGACATGTCTGTGGGCTCTGGTGTTCACCTGCAGCCCCGTTTCCCCCTCCCAGTGCTGTGCTCTCCCTGCAGAGCTGGGACCATCTGGAGTGGGGTTAACATGACCCTGGCCCCTCTCAGGATGGTGACCTCGTCCCAGGCTGCCAGGATCTGCAGACCTGGCCATGCAGAGGGGCTGCACCCTGATCCTGTGCCAGCAGCAGCCTCTGAGCAATGTCTGGGCAGGTCCTACAGCCTGGGGACCACAGCCTGGGGAGTGCTCCCAGTGCCCCAGTGACAATCTCTCCTGACACCAGAAATGGCAGGTTCCACCCCAGGGTAACCAGCTGGTGTTAGGCTTATGGTCACAGCCCGAGCTGGGTAGTTCTGAGTTGTCAGCCAGGACTAATTTGGTACTGGCCACTCATTGAGCAGCTGTTGCAGCTCATGGAGTGGAGAGGAAGGGGCTGGGAAAGGGTACTCACAGAGGCAGCATCACAGCCCGGGGCACGTAGCCATCTGCAACAGAGTGAGGAAAAACATCAGCTTGTGCTGGGAACCAGGGCATCAGCGGGAATCACCCCAGCACCCGCCCCTGCCCGGGGTTTCGCAACACCTCATGTTCCCAGAAAGAGCTGGGACAAGGAGGAATCCAGCTCTAGGAAGCCGAGCCGGACCCTCGGGAGGAACCTGCTCTGGGCAGAGCAGGAAGGAGCCTGCCAGGCTGAACGACAGCTGGCAGGGAAGAGCCTGATCCCTTCCTCTCTGCCTGAGGGACCTGCAGCCCATTCCAGCCGAGCATCCCTCAGTGCAGACACAGCTTGTGGAGCTCGAGCCCATGGCAAAGGCTGGTGTGCTGGGCTGGTGGCCTGGAGGCTTTGAGGGCTGCAAAGGCTTTTAGCAGAGGGAAAGGACAAGCCCAGCTCACAGCAGAAGTGCTGCTGCTGAGTGGAAGGAAGAGCAGGACATTTGTGCAGAGAAAAGTGGGAACCTTCTCAGGGCAGCAGGGCACCTGTCGGATCTGTCTAACAGGTGGAGGGCTGTCAGGAGGCCTGGCAGGGAGTGTTTGCATGAAGAAACTTTTTCCCAAAACTGTGCTGCGCTCCCTGCTGTGGGCAAACCCCACCCCCCTCCAGACTTACACCTCCTCTGGCTGTTCCGGCAGAGGATTTGCTCCTGATTTGTAAACTGAATGACATCAAGGATTTCTCCCCGTCTCAGTGGCAGGTTCTTCGCTCCACCCCTCTTCTCTGTTGCTGCAGGGTCGACCATCATCTGGGTCAGGACGTTGATGCTGCCTTCGAACTGAAACACAAACAGCGGTGCCCCGGGGAGCCGAGTCAGGCAGGTCTGACCGCTCTCCCTCCTTGGAAAAAAGCAGATTCCTCTCTAGACAAATGGTCTCTGGGACTGGTCTGATCTGGGGGAATGGGGCAGGTGTGACCTGGGGAACAAGGCAGGATGTGATCTGGGTATCACTGGTCCCTGTGGAGCACAGCTCCTTTCTGCCATTGCATTGTGCCCTTCCCAAGAGGGGAGAAGGAGCTCAGAGGAAAAAGTGATCACTCGTTGCTGCTCACCTTGAATTTCTTCTGAAACTCCCTGTCCATCTTCTCTTCCTTCTTGCATTCCTTGAGCGTCATGGTCTTCATCTTCTGGGAGACCTGGGATTCTCTGCAGTCATTGAAAGCCATGGGAAGGTTCAGATGACCCCATGCTCTGCTCCCTCCCATCCCCTTCTCCCTGCTGGCTGCTCCCCATCGCACGTCCCTGCGCCAGCTCTGGGGCTGTGGGGGCTCTTGGGCCGGGTGTACAGCCTGCAGCTCGTGCTCTTCACCACAGACCTTCCTACTGCAAGCCCAGCAGAGACCATTAAGGCAGCAGCTTTGTCAGAGCAGCAAGGAGCCCTGGCCATTTTGGGACCCTTAGAAAGAGTAAAAAAACCCCGTTACCTCTGTGCAGCTGCCAGCAAGGTAACCCTGTCAGAGGCTCGGCCAGCATCTCCACCTGTAAAACCAAACCCTGGGAGAGGTGCTGCCATGAGGCTGCTGTGAGGTGTAAACGCCTGCCAAGACAGGATACAAAGAGCAGCAAGAGCTTTCTCCTCCTGGGACCAAACCCTGAGTTTGCCCCCAAGTGTGGGGGCATTAGGGTTTCCTGTGCCCATTTACAAGAGGAACCCACTGCCCTCCTGTGTGGGGGAGCAGTAGGCTTAGCACAGGCCCTGCTGCTGCCCATGGCTCATCGGGGCCTCGCAGCTCTCAGAGCTGCAGGTCTCACCCCAAACAGCCTCCAAGCCCCTCCTGTACTCACCTCCTCTGGGGCGGGGATGCACTGGCAGCTGGGACACAGAAGATAACAGAAGGCCTGGGCTTCTCCTGGCCAGCCCAACGGGCTCGACGTCGTCGTATATCTGATCCCCATCCCTGCGGCCAGGCAGAGCGGGGTTAGGAAGTGCTGCTGCAACGACGGCCTTGGGGGCCGAGGGCAGAATCGGAGCTGCCAGGAGGAGGGTGGGCAACAAGCAGGTGGGCTGGCCATGGACTGGCCCTGGCTCTGGGGCAGAGCTGGGCAGCAGCTCCGTGCCCTGTGCCAGCAGCTCCTCACACAGCTGCATGTGGACGGGCAGCGGGGTGCGGTGGCCTCAGTGAGGTAACGCAGCCCCAGGGGATGGCCACGCTTCACACTGTGGGAGCTGCTTGTACACCCTGGGCTCCAGCAGCAGGCAGGAAAACCCAAATATCCTCTTGCTGCCCCCTCTCGTGCCCTTCCCAGTGGCTTGGCACAGCCTGGAAGCCACCTCGAATAGCAGTGCTGCCTCAGTCCTTACCCCGTGCCACTCGGAGCATCCTGCAGTGGGAACCGTGCGGGCACTGATGCAGCACAGCCTGGTTTCAGGTGACCTGTGGCAAACAGCAGAACACGAGGGAGCAGGGAGGGATTATTTCATATTTTCTCCTCAGCTTTATCAGTCACCCTGAGGTCAGAGCCACTCTGGCCTGGATTTAGTGCAGGGGGAGGTAGGGAGATAAAAGTGACTGCACATCTCGATGGAGCAAGGAGTTTTTACTCCATAGCCCGTCTAAGGATTTTCTTCAGCACACTGGTGCACAGCTCATCAGGTTCCTCACTGAGGACCTTGCATATGTATTTTCCCATTTGTATATTTCTAATGTAACTTTCTTCCCGGACAAATGATGGAAGGAGAGAGGAAGAGGTATCATGAATGTGGCAAAACCCCTAAATTTCAGGTATGTACCAGAGTCAGGGCAAGTCCCCACGTGTTCAGGATTATCATCAGCCAGAAAATGCTGCTGCATCCTTTAGGATTGCCAGCACGACCACACCCCTGCTAACATGCCATTATTTGTATCACGAGCCTTGTCTCCAGCCTGGTCAACCAGACCAACCAAAAATGGGCACGAAGACCTGAGTACAACATCAAATCTCTGCTGGTTTATGGTACCAAGTAATACACAATCAGATACCTGGTCCTAAAAATCATAAGATTGCCCTAAAAATTAACAAAAATGATCAAATCAAGGCAAGGTGTAATTCTAGATGTTGCAACTTGCCTCAAGACCCATGAGACAAATAAATACTTGAAAAACTGCTGGTTTGTAGGACACGGGAAGCAGATCCTTCCCTCCTTCACCAGGGCTGCTCAGCCCAGGGTCAGGGCCAGTCATGTGAGAATCTCCCAGCACAACAGCGTGGCCAGCCCTGATAACATCTTTTAATAATAACACAGACCAGCTCGATTTTTCAGTTCTCTTAAGGAAAAGAAGGGAAGTCTACTCTCATGATTAGAGAAATTGAGCAAGATTTGAAACAAGTTTCATCACCTGGAGTCTGGATTAGCAGAACAGCAACTGTGAGAAACCACCACAGTGGCCTAGATCTGGAAGGCCACTGTGGAGCGTGGCAGGGCAGTGTCTAACTGGCACCTCCCCTGCTGCTCATGCCCAGCACCCCCAGGCCTGCCCCTGGGCACTTCTGGGAAGAGTCTGGCCCTATTTTCTCCCCGTTAAGTGGCTGTGGGCAGTGAGATCTCCCCTTCCTCCCTCTCCTCCCAGCTGAACAAGCCTGGGTCTCAGCCTTTCTTTCTCCATGTGCTCCAGTCCTCAACCACCTTGGGCTCACTCCAGTTTGGCAATATCTCTTGTGTTACTTACTCCAACCTTACTTCCTACAAACACTCCAGAGCCTGAAACTTGTGCCCAGCCAAGGCCGGGGCACTTTGTTTCTTCACCTGCTCTCCTTCTCTCTCATTCCCATCCTCATGCTATTGCCTATAAAAGCCCCTTTGGTGATACCAGCCCCCTCCTCTCCATCAGCCCTCCCAGTATTTCCATCTTCCAGGAGCTGCAGGCTCTAACTGGGGAGATTTTCCTTCCTGAATGAGCAGCACCCTTCCCTGAGGGACTTGCAGGTGCCTGGCCATACCCAGCTGAGCACTCCTTGGGGGCTCTGTGGCAGGACGGACAGATGTCCCAGGATGGGCAGCTGCTCTGAACTTTGCCAAATCCACAACAGGAGGGCGCTGGGGCTTGGCTGGCTTCACTCCCAGTGCCCTGGCGTGTGGCAAAGGCTTCCTCCGAGGTGGAGCTGGGTGCTCTGTCCTTTGGGGGCTTCCCACAGCGAGCAAGGGGGCTGCAACAGCCGCGCCTTTGGCAAGAGCCGCTGGAGCCCCCTTGTCTTTGGCAGGTGGCCGTGTCTGCTGGGCTGGCTTCCTGTGGGGAGGATCAGAGCCAGCTCCCACCTTCTTGTTCAGCACATCTCCTCCTGGCTTTGCAGGCACTGGGTGGAAGTTGGCATCTTGAGCCATCCCCTTCCTCCGACGCACCATCCGTGCCGGGGTCCCACAGGCAGGATGAGGTGGATGCTGTCCCAGACTCTGACCTGTCCTGTGAGATGGAGAGGCCCTGCTGCAGTCCACCCTCCTGCTCCAGGGGGGCTCTGGAGGAGGATCACCCTTGGAGGCCACGGCAGGCGTCTGTCCTGGCTCTGGTCCATGGGAGGCTGCAGGGCGACTCTCTGGCCGGCCACTCACTTCGGGAGGTTCTTTCCTGTTCTCTTGGAACTTTGCCCGAAGGTGCCTCACCACGGCGTCTCTCCCCTCCAGATGTGTCTGCAACCGTTAAGAAAAACAGTTCCAGTTAAAACACCATGGAGGAAAATGAGCCAAAATTCCCTCTGGGGAATGTGGTATTCCTTCAACATGGTCTCACACTAAGTCTTCTCCACACAACGAGGTCTTTGTCAAAAAGGTCCTGAAACATGTCTGAGAAAACAACACTGGGCTGCACCAAACTGGGACCAGGTTACCCCACCACGAGGGCATCCAGGAGACATTTCATGGAGTCTTTTGGTCTCATCCACCCTTTGTCCACCACCAGGGACCATCAAATCAGAGGGACTGGGTGGTAGTAGCAAAGCTCCTGAGGGCAGAATCTGAAATCCAGAGATTGCCCAGGGCTCAGATGGGAGCAACCTGCCTTGCCCTGCTCCTGTTTTCCATGATGAGTTGGTGGGGGAGACCACACAGGGCCATCGGATCCCTCCCTGGAGGAAAAGCTGGGATGGCACTGCTGAGACTCATCCCACCAAAACCTGCATGCAGAAAAACAAGGCCAAGAGGCAGCAGACTGCCCTCCTTTTCTGACATGTGTCTTTCCTGTGTGGTTCACACTGTGCACACACGAACCAGGACACATCTGCTCCAACACAGAGCTGCCTTTAGCTTCCTCAGTGGCCAAAATTCCCCTTTTGCTAGAGCCTCCAGAGAAAAGCTGCCAGGAGGAGGCTGAACAGGTCTTGGAAGAAGACTGCCAGGTTGGAGGTATGGCACAGAGCTACGGGATGGGGCTACATTTTTCTTAAGCTTCTCAGATGGACCTTGTGAGAGGGGAGGGATCACCTTACCCTCCCCATCTTTCTCCAACCCCCTTGTCCCCAGACCACAGTGTCCCTTTGCACCAGAGCTGGCTGCTTTGTTGGAGCTGTATGCTTTGATTTTGGAGTTCTCCTTCTGGGATTTCAGTTTGGGTTTGTGATTGCATAATTTTTATTTTCACAAGGGAAGGGCTGATACAGAGAGAAGCTGATGCAATGTTTTTAGACATAACTGATCAAATGTATATATACAGACTTACAAAAGTGCACGTTCCCCAGGCAGACACCCCAGTTTTCCTGGTAAACCCTCAAATGCAGCACTTGGCATAGCAGTGCTGAAGCAGCACGAATGTGCCATTTCCTGTATACCAGCAGTGGGGCCTTCACTCAAACTAGTGAAAAAAAGCAACGTTTTCCAGATTCCCAAACATGCTGTTGGGATTTTTAACACCTGAATGATTTGGTGGTTTGTAACGATCAGTTTTGGCCCTGTTCCATGAGCTGGGACATGCTCAGAGCCCTTGGGTGTACAGCACTGCCATCAGTGTCATCAGTTCCAGGTTTTCCAATCCATTTTGTGCTGGTGGGGGCTCTCCTGGACTCGGTGAGAGTGTGGCCTCCTCCTTTCAGATGTTTATATTCAGCCCAAGTTCACCCAGCAAACCTTCCTCTGAGCCCAAGAACTGCTAAGAGACCTTTGAAACTCCATCCAGCTCACATGTACAGGAGGACTTTGCCTTTCAGGAGGAGCCAGGGTGTTGGCCAGATCCAGCCCCTCACAAGGACATCCCCAAAACCCTTCCAACCAGGACGTATGGCTCCCAGTGTCCCGTCCCCACGTCCAGTACAGCCCAGGTCTGGTTCTTACTCACCATCTTCCATCAGTGGATGCTTTCCTATGTGCTCGTCTCCCTGCTAAAGACCACCCGAAGCATTCTGGACAAGCCTCTCTGAGGTCACCCTCCCCTGAAACCAGAAGCTCTTTCCTAACGGCTGGTGAGGAGCTGTGTGCAACGCCAGGAAGTTGCTGCTGCCTGATAGTGAGACAGCACAAGGAGGAGGAGAAAGAGGAGGAGGAGCAGCTCTTGGTGTACCACTAGTTTGGCTCTGCTGCTGTTTGACACTTGCAGCCTACCAAGTCCTGCTGACCATAAGAGCCGTATCCAGAGAAGAGCCCCAGTTTTGAGAAGTGACTGCGGGATGCAAGGGGATGGGACCAGGAGGGTGGGCAGTGTCCTTGTCTGATGGTGGCCCAGGATTCCTCTGCAGGTCAGGTCTCAGAGCTGCACATGACTTGCAGAGGGTGGAGGTGATTTTTGGAGGTCTCATGGCAAAACCAGCACAGCCCTGCACAGCTGAGCTCTTTGGGAGCACAGAAAAGCTGGGTGAGGGCTACGGCTTCCTGGAGTATCCAAAACTGCGGGACATGTGCTCCACTGAACAGCCTCATTCTTCTGTGAAGCAAGGGGAAGCTCTGCATGGCAGGGTGCTGTGTTGGGCCATCGCAGTGTCTAACTGTCCTGGTGTCACTGTTTACTGCCTCTGAGGCAGGAATGGTCTGAGAGGTCAAGTCAAGCCCTGGCAGGGGTGCTCTGGCCTGCTGGTTGGTGCTGGTGTCCCTGCTCCAGGATGGCGTGTCCCTGCAGCCCTTTGGGAAGGTGTCCCACCAGCAGTGCCCGTGGTGGCTCTTGCCTGCAGATGGTTTTAAGGATAAGACAGAGTTTGAGGATGTGGGGAAGGCTGGGGCAGGCACCTGTTGGCCAAGGGTGGTGGTCCTGGGGGTCCTGTGGAGGGTGGTGGGTGCTCAAGGTGGGCACTGGAGGGCTTGATCCCACCAGCTGGGGATGGGATGGATAGGGGGTGCTGGGAGGTCCCACACTGGACCCACAGGGAGCTGACTCTGGGGCACAGGAGGGGCAGACAGCAGTGACAGCCACCTCCCACCCGCCCAGCTGCTCCGGGGAGGGCACCTCCCTGTCTGCGGGGAGAGGGAGGCCCAAGAGCCGTGCTGGGGCACGAGGGGTGGCAGGGAGGCACTGAAGGCCATCTTTGGG
>VWZW01007316.1:223476-233973 GCA_013397115.1 Edolisoma coerulescens | reverse complement strand
GGGGGGGGCTCAGCCTGGAGAAAAGGAGGCTCGGGGGGGAGCTTCTGGGTCTCTGAAATTCCCTGACAGGAGGGGGCAGCCAGGTGGGGGTCGGTTGCTCCTCCCAAGCAACAAGGGACAGGACAAGAGGAAACGGCCTCAGGCTGCACCAGGGAAGGTTTAGGATATTGGGAAAACTCCTTCATGGAGAGAGTTGTCAAGCTCTGGCACAGGCTGCCCGGGGCAGTCACCATCATTGGAACTGTTCAAAAAATATGTGGCTGTGGCACTTGGGAACATGGGGTAGTGGTGAACATGGAGGTGGTGCTGGGCTGATGGTTGGGCACAATGATCTTAGAGGTATTTCTCCACCTGAAGGATTCCATGATTGATTTCCTGAGCACAGGACACCTTTCCCCCTTCAGAAGGTGCCCTGGGAGCCCCTGGTGTGGAGCAGGTCTCCCAGAGAATGTGGGTTTAGAGGAACACACATTCCCAGCTTTCTCCTTCATTGCTTGTCCTGTGCATCACTGCCCAACCATTTCCTTTAGTATTTTCAGAGCTGTTTACCGGGAAGGGGTAATGTTAGGATGAAGATTCTGATTTCATCCTGAAGTCTTGTAGGACCTTTCTTTTTCCTCAGGATATTCTCTCTCATCTCCTATGTGAACTTGTCCTGTTTTGCCTTGCAGGAGCTGTTTGTTGAAACCATAGCCAAAGATGCTTATGTGTATGCCCAGCAAGGAAAAAGGAAAACCCTGCAAAGAAAAGACCTGGGTATGGGAGCGTGTTCTCTGCTGGCCTTAGCAAAGGGTTGCTGGGGTGGGGGATTTTTCCACCTGTCTGGAGGTGCTGAAGCAATTATGGATTCTTGTCTTTCTTTCCCTGAAGATGGGAGAGAAAAACTTCTACCAAAGACTATGCTAATAATTTCACACACCATCTCCAGAACAAGTAAATCTCTTTGAAATTGGTCACTGTGCTGTGATGTAATTTCAAATGCTGCTGTTTGAAACAGATGCAAATATGGAGTCAGTTTATCTATGTTGTTCTCAATTTGCTTTTCAGATAATGCCATTGAAGCTATTGATGAATTTGCTTTTTTGGAAGGTGAGTTTCTACTTGATTTCAGTGTTTTGTGTAATCACCTACTTGGGAGAGAAGAACCGAATCATTTGTAAAGCTATCTGTTTCCACATCTTCAGTAATTCCTGGTGTGGCTTGCTGTGCCCCTCTGAGCACTGGAATGGCTCAGCTGGACCCTGAGGCACATGCAGTACTTCTTTGGCTAGATTTGGTTTTACTCGTGTGTGATTTGCTTAAACTTTGAAGTTACTGGACTTTTTTTTGGCAGCTTGTAAGCAAGTTTTATTTGTTCACAGAACCACGCTTCTGATTCCTGAGACTATAATGTGTTTTTTCATTTTCAGGTACTTTGGACTGAGCTGGACAGAGACAGAGCTCTTTGGAGAAAGAGACTGCAGAGGTGGTGTGAGATGGAAAACAGGATGCTGAGAGTTCAAAAATAATTCCTAGAATTGAGACACTGAAATTGAGACATGGCAACCATGATATTTTGTATAAAGTTGAAGTTGTTGTAAGTTCTTTATTTAAAATGCATATTTTTTCATAACTGTTTTGTATGTTGCTTCCCCTGTGGCTGCAGTGCAGCTCTCTGCTCTGGCCAGGTTACACAGCAGTTACTCCCAGTAGCAGTCCCAGCCTCTCTGGGTACTCTGCAGCACCACAGAGCTGTGAACAGAGAGTGGCTTGGCTCAGGTGCCCAGGCACAAGGAATTTTTTTAATGGATGTGTGGGTTTTGTTATATATGTTTGTCTCTTAACACAATTAAATATTTTTTTGTTGTTGTTGTTGTTGAGCAGCTGTGCTGATTTCTGCTCTGGGCTGGTGGGGTTCCTGTAGCCTGGTGGTAAATGGTGTGGTTTTGATAGGATGTCTTCTCTAGCATTTTAGTTTTTCTAATTGTTTTCTCAAGGAATCCATCCCAGAGAAACCCAGCTGTCCTCCAGGAACTGGGGATGAGCTCCAGGGGAACTCGTCTTGTTCCGAGGGCTGTGCAGCTTCCGTAAGTGTCTGTGATGGTTGCACTTGTAAGTAACTGTAGCAAAAAAAACCCCCAACCCAACCCCCCCAAACCTCATTTTGAATGCTAGAGGAGTGTCCATGCTGCCCTCACTGTTCTCTTGTGTGCTCTCACTCCTGAATCTGGCAAAAACGTTTTCCCTGGGAGCTGGATCTGTTCCCTGCCCTGTGCCCCTGGTCGGGTTGGTGCAGAGATGTTGAGTTCTGTGGGGAGGAACATCAGTGCTCGGGAACACTGCTGCCATCGGCCGCGTCTGACAGCCCGACAGCGCACGGGCACGGATATTTCACTCCCAGCACTCTGGTGACTGGAGCTTTCCTACTTCCCCCAGTGCTTTCCTACGTGCATTTAACAGCACAGCTGTGTGGCTGTGGGGAACACGCTGCCATCGCTGCTGTGACACGTCCTGCTGTGTTGTCAGCGTTGTCCAAGTGCCAGCTCTGACTCCATTTGGGGTGGGTTGTCCCCAGATAAAACCATTGAATGGGATGAAGGAGGATGAAGGATGATGAAGGACGCATGTTTCTTTCAAATGAGGGTATTTGAGAGTGGTTCCCCGTCACCACAAACTTAAATTAGTTTGGAAGTGGTAAGAACAAAGACCCCCAGGGGAGCTTCCCCAGGCTGTCATCAAATCCAGTGGCTCTCAAGAACACTTTGAAGTTTGCTGGGAGCCTGATGCAAGCCTCATCATGCTGGGAGCACAGTCCTGATCACATGGGAGGGGTGCTCATTGCCCAGGCTGCCGCGGTGTTTGTTGAGATCACAGTCTGGGGACATTTGCCGGGATATGTGAACCCATTTGGCGCGGAGCTGTTCACCTTCTCACCTGCCAGGGAGGGCAGGTCTAAGTGTCAGAGGTACTGGAGGCTTCCCTGTGCTTCCCAGGGTGCAGCATGCAGGACCCATGAGCTGTGGTCTTCCTCGCAGGGCTCTTGCAGGCTCCCATCTTTGGCAGTAAGTTCCTTTTTCCTTCTTGTCCTTGGCACTGCTTCGGCCTCTGGCGTGGCAGAGCAGGGGAGGTGTGGCGTGGGCTGCTCTGGGGGTTGGCGTGCGCTTCCCTCGGTGAACAGCACAGAGGAGTCTGCACTTGGCAAACGGTCGGGTTTGTGTCGGGGGAAGCTGCTGTGCAGGAATCTGGGGGGGGTTAGTGCCCTTGAGCTCCTTTGTGCTGTGGGAGGGGACTCCTCTTACCCAGCTCTGCAGTAAGGTGGAAGTAGAAGAGAGCAAACAGTGAGATAAACAGTGCCAGAGTGTTTTCCTGGAGTAACTAAACGGGGGGTTCAGCCCACCTGGCCAGGGTCAGATGCGTCATGTCCATCCATAACAAAATCTCTTCTTTGTGCTGGAGCCATTTAGTTCAGGATAGGAGGTGGCTGGAGCTGTGCTGGGCACTCAGTGCCTCATCCCAGCTCCGGCAGAAAAGGTTGGGAATTGTAACTGGGGTGATGCTGGGCTCGGTGGTTTGTGCCCGCAGGTGCGGGAGCCGTCGGCAGAGGGGAGGAGCCAGGGAATCTGTTTGCAGAGAGGGGCTGCTGCAGGAGGCAGAGCCATTTCCTCCACATTGGGCACGGTGAGTTCATAGAATCATGGAGTTGTTTGGATTGGAAAGGACCTTAAAGCTCATCTTGTTCCACCCCCTGTCACAGGCAGGGACACCTTCCACTAGACCAGGTCACTCCAAGCCCTGTCCAGCCTGGCCTTGAGCACTTCCAGGGATCCAGGGGCAGCCACAGCTGCTCTGAGTTCCCCTTCGCCCTCCAGAAACCAAGATCCTTGATGCTTCCACACTCACATCCTGTGCATCCCTTGGCTGGTTTTTTTTTTATGTTGAAGTTTTCCAAGTGACTTTTCCCTTGGGTGATTAAGGACAGAAATGTGCTGGGGACCCCTTGCCCAGATAATCCAACACTTAAACATCTTGTGTGGCACAGGAACTGATGAGTAGCCTGACCCCTGGGTCTGTTCCTTTGCACAAAGGAGCTCAGTTCCCTGGACCTGAGGTGCACCATGGTTGATTCTGTTTGAATTCCCTGTCTATTGCTGCATAAGTTCAGGACAACTGCGGACTTTTGCTTCCCAGGACTGATGTTGTAAGTGCTATCAGAAGGACAACAAGCTGCCCTGAAAAAGTAGAGAAAGCAGAGGAAGTAGAAAGTGGCTCCATTTATTCATCAGAAAAACACCTGTGGCCTTCAGGAGCAGCCTGTGGGCCCAGTTCCCCTTTGCAGTGGCTGTAAGGACACAACAGCTTCACGCTCTGAGGTTTCTTAGGATTTTTCAGTGCACGAGAGAAGCACTTGTACAATTTAGCCTTTAGTGTTTGCCAAATACCAGCCTCTTGTGTACAGTTATCATATCCAAATTAAGAGCTGTTACAAGCAGTGACAGCTTGTCAGCTCCAGAGACAACTTTAGAAGAATAAATAATGATGAAAATATAATCACAGAATCACAGAATGTGCTGAGTTGGAAGGGATCCACAAAGATCATCAAGTCCCAACGCCCTGCCCTGCAGAGAGCCATCCCAAGGGTCACATCATGTGCCCCACAGCATTGTCCAAATGCTCCTTGGGCTCTGTCAGGTTTGGGGCTGTGACCATTCCCTGCGGAGCCTGTTCAGTGCCTGAGCACCATCTGGGGGGGAAAACCTTTATCTCATACCCAGCCTCAGCCTCCCTGACATGACTTCAGCCCATTCCCTCGGGTCCTGTCACTGTCACCACAGAGGAGAGATCAGTGTCTGCCCCTCCTCTTCCCCTCACAAGGAAGGTGTAACTGCAATGAGATCTCTCCTCAGTCTCCTGCAGGCTGAACAGACCCAGTGCCCTCAGCTGCTCCTCCAAATGGCTTCCCCTCAAGCCCTTCACCGTCTTTGTTGTCCTCCTCTGGACACTCTCCAACAGCTTTGGATCCTTCTGATCTTGTGGTGCCCGAACTGCCCCCAGCACTGGAGGTGAGGCTGCCCCAGAGCAGAGCAGAGCGGGACAATCCCTCCCTGGGCCCGGTGCCCCCCAGGACACGGTGGCCCTTTGGGCTGCCAGGACACACCGGGGACTCAGATCCAACTTGCCACCGACCAGGACCCCCAGGTCCCTGCCCACGGCGCTGCTCTCCAGCCTCTCGTTCCCAGTCTGTCCCTGCACCCAGGGCTGCCCCATCCCAGGGCAGGATCCAGCACTTGCCTTGTTGAAGTTCATATGGTTGGTGATGACCTAGCCCTCTGATTTACTGAGGTCTCTCTGTGAGGCCTCCCTGCCTTTGAGGGAGTCAACAGCTCCTCCCAGTTTTGTATCATCTGTGAACTTGCTCAGTATCCCTTCCAGTCCTGTGCCCAAGACATTTGTGAAGATGTTGAAGAGCACAGGGCCAAGGATGGAGCCCTGCAGAACCCCACTGGTGACTGGTGCCAGCCTGATGTCACCCTAGTCACTGTCACCCGTTGTGCCTGACCCATGAGCCAGTTGATCACCCATGCCATGATGTGTTTATCCAGCTGTGGGATGGGCAGTTTGTCCAGAAGGATCCTGGGAGAGACAGTATTGAAAACTTTACTGAAATCCAAAAAGATTACATCAACTGGCTTTCCTGGGTCAACTCGGTGGGTCACCTTGTCATAAAAGGTATGACAGGCAGGACTTTCAGGCAGCCGTGCTGGCTGTGACCAGTGACTGTGTTGTCTTCCAGGTGTTTTTCAAAACCTCCCAGAATAATCTCCATCACTTTACCAAGCACCAAAGTGACAGTGACAGGCCTTTAGGTTTTGGGATCCTCCTTGCTCTTGAAAATCAGCACAACGTTCACCAGCTTTCAGTCAGCTGCAACCTCTTTGGAGTCCCAAGAGCGCTCAAAAGTCATTGAGAGATATATATAAAATATTTGCCTAAAAATAAAAATCGCAGCTTGTATGGCAGCAGAGCTGGGAGAACCGGGGTGTCTTCAGCTGACACAGCTGTCTGTGCCCTGCTGTGGGTGAGGAGCATCCACAGGGGTCACCACTGGAATGGCTGATAAGCTGGGAATGGCTGCCTGGCTTCCTGCTCACTCCTTCCCTGAGCAAAGGGACCCTCAGGCAGCCAGCAGCAGCTGTACCCCAGGTGTGAGTTGCAAATGTCCCTTCGTGTTTCCTGGTCCCTCACAGCTGGACCTGGGGACACTGAAAATCCGTTTTTAAGTCAATGCAAAATTTACATTTTTGCAGCACATACTGGGTCTGTGACTTCAGCAGGTCAAAGCAAACAGATTACAGTGGTGTTGGATGATGCTGTGGGCACTTTTCCTGCAAGTTTTCTTCCCTATTATCTGATGAAATAAGGACTTGCATCAATAAATCTTGGAGTATGGACACTGCTATTAAGGAAAAATAGTTCATTTCAAAAGGATTTCCAGAAGAAACAGCCTTTAGCTAATAAACACTGATAATTTGTGAACTCAAAATACAGCAGAGCTAACCAATCCAAACCTGGATGCCGTGGTCCTGTGTGTCCCCTGCTCCCACACCTGATCCCAACTTCCCATCCTCTGATGCGGAGCTGATGTGCCAATGCAGGAGGAGTGAAGAGCTGCAAAACTGGGGTTTGGCCGGGGGGACAGGTTTGTTTCAGCTCGAGCAGCCTCACTGGGCTCCAGGACAGACGGAGCCCTCTGCCCTGGCCCTGCTGGGCTGGGGCTCGCTCAGTACGTGCAGGGTCTGTGACTCAGCCATGCCTGAGCATCCCCTTTTCCCTTTGCTAATCAGGGCATTCACCTGTTCTCACCCCATCCCTCATGTGCTCACTAAAGAAAAAGCCTGTGGTTTCCTAGTGAAATTTTAATTGCATTCTTTTTTAGTCTGTGTGCACTGACCAGTCTAATATGAAGTGTTTTACTCCTGGTCTGCAAACACCAGTTCGATGTGACTGCACTGCTACTGCCAGACTGTCCCTTAGGAATGTCCTCCTCAGACTGAAGGAATGTCTCTCCCAGGCAGACTTCCCGGGGTGGGCTGTGTCTTTTTTGTCAGTGGTGCTCAGCCGTGGTTTGGGCTCAGGCCTCCCCAGCATCACCCAAAACATGAGTGGTAACCCTTGGTGGATCCGGTGTTTGGCAGACGTCGGGAAGTGCCGCTCCGGCTGCCCGTCCCAGCGGATCAGCTCCCTCCACCTCGGCCTCCCAGGGCTCTCCAGACAGTCCTCCAGGCTCCATTTCCTAAGGAGCAGGAAGGTGAGCGCTTGGGGCAGGGTCATGTGCTGCTGACTGGAGCGGTGGTTTTGTTTGTGTTTTAAAAGACCTGGTTTTGGCTTCTGAGAAAACCCATCGCTGAGTCTCTCGTCCTCCCCTGGCCCGAGCAGTGGCTTGTGCAGGCGAGGCAGATGGGAGCTCTCCAGCAGAGCTCGATACCTCGGGGCAGAGGAAAGGCCAGAGCTCTGCCAAGGAAGGGTCTGTGGCAGTGCCCACCCGGCTGCCCCGGCAGCACCTGAGCCGCTCCCAGCCCAGCAGCTCTTTCAGCCACCTCTGCTGTACCTGAGAGCTGCTCTACCTTGTGCATACAGCTTGGAGGCCTGTTTCTGCCTCTTTGAGCAAGCATGGCAGCATGTCATGCCCGCATGATGTGCCACGTGTCACTCTGAGGGACTCGAAGGAGCCTGTGCATCTGGGGACACGGCTGTGGTGCTCTCCTCATCCCAGGAGAGCTGACATTGCCTAAAGTCCCATCTCCACCAGGATAAAAGACCCCGTTGAGGGGTGGAAACAAGTCCTGTGGGTGGTGCATGTGTGTCCTGTGAGGGATCACCTGTAGCTAAGACAAATCCTGTTACCATTTGTCCCACTGTTATCAGCACCGCAGCACTGCTGGTGCAGCGTCCTCCAGGCAGGCAGGGAGAGACAGAAGAGTAAAAGCTGAGCCAGTTCCAGGGCAGGGGAGGTTTGTGGCAGGGGCTGATGCTGGAGGTTGTTCCCTGTGCTGTGTTTGCACCCGGGTGTGCCCCTGGCCCCTCCTGTGCCGCTGCGGGTGAGAGCCCCGGGGTCCTGCCCCGGGGTCCTGCTGTGAGCCCGGCTGCTCCTGCAGCCGCCCCTGCTCCTCCAAGGCCTTCGGGGGGTGGAGGTGGTCGAGGGCTGCCACTGCAGCACCTGCCCCGAGGAAAGTCTTCGGCTCCCGGCCCTAAAAACCTTCTTTCCAGACTCTCCCTGGGAGGTCCCGATCGACGTGGGGGAATGCTCTGACCCAGCCGACAGGGCGGGTATGAGCGAGGAGAGCTCCTCTCCCTCCCTCTGGGAAGATGGGAACTCTTGTGTGAGCAGCACCAACGTCCAAGCTCAGGGCGCCCAGTCTGCTGAGCAGAGCCTCTGCCTTTGCAGGTATTGGGATTGTGTTTTGGGGTTGGGTTTCCTGTTGCTGGGCCTTTGCAGCACAGGTCTGCAGGCACAGTGATAATTCTCTGCCCTGTGCGTGGGTGAGGATGGAGATACAACCACCTCGTGTACAGGGAAATGTCCTCTAGCCAGAGAGCACGGAATCGGAGTAACCCAGGCTGGGAGGGACCTCGGGGATCTCTGCTCCAACCTTCCCAGTCAAAGCAAGGAAGCCAATCTGATGATAAAAGCTCTGCTGGAAACAGAGCCTGGAAAATGCAATTTCCTTACTGACAGTCTGAAATGCCCTTTTAGTACCAGTGAACTACACTGATGGTTCAAAAATCACTTGGAAATGGAAACTCCAAACTAAATCATTCCAGATGGGTCAAAACCTCCCACTGGGACAAAGCTGAACTGGTTCATTGTGAACTGGTGAGCTGTCTTGTGAGTTCACTCATAAAATAACCCAAGACACATCAGTGGAGATGAACTGATTGTATCAGAATGGAAAGTCGTGCTGAAATGATTTACCACAACTGTTTGACAAATTCTATTGTTCTGGAATTTGCTGATGTAATTTTTTTGGCATTTCTAAAACCCAGCCCGTCCAAACCTCCCGGCAGCTGCTGTGGCAGGGCTGTGGCACCGCCACTAGAGAGGGACAGAGACCGCGGGAGTGCTGAAGCGAGCCTGGAGAGCAGCGCAGGGGCCGGGAATTCATTCCGCGGGTCTGTGAGCTGGAGGGGCCGGGAGGGGGCGGCGGAGCCCCCCGAGGGCTCTGCCCGAGGCCGGGTCCCCTCCTGGGGCAGCGCCAGGAGGGCCCGCGCAGGCGGCAGCAGCAGCTGCTTATCCAGCTGCAAGTGGAAAAGGCAATTAGGCAGCGTGAAGTGCTTTCTTCCAGAGCTGGGAGAATCAGCATTTACTTCTCAGACGTGTTAGTGGAAGGCGCTGGACGATTCTGTTGCCCCGGGGGGGAAACTCCTGGAGCGGGGAGGGAGAATCTCAGTCATGGTAATAGCCCAGGGCTGGCAAATGCGGACTCGCCGCCAGCTTTGCCTCTGCCCTAGGGCAGGTCTCTGCACTTTCCTTCTGGATCTTCCCCTGTGAAGTCGGGCTGATACTTTCAGTGACATGGCAAAGACTTGGAAACATCAGAGGAACGGGGGCGGGGTGGGGGGGCGCGGGGCTGGAGAAGGATGTTAAAATCTCACCCAGAAATACTGACTTCCAGAAATCCGTTGTCATTTTGTGTCCCACTCTTAAGGCATCCCAGAGATATTTGCTTTCAGAAATCACTTTTTCCTCCCCTGAAAACCGCTCCATCCTGTTCCATCCTGGAACAAAGAAATCTCCTCCAGCAGCTGCTGAAGTAGTTGGGAGAGGGCAGGAAACTCTCAAAACCTGTTCAAAGCCAGGACCGAAACACAAACCCATGAAGGATCCACACCCAAGGGCTAGGGCAGGGCAGGACCAGGTCCTAGATAGAGCCCAAACCCACTTGGCCAACAGCTCAGCCGTCCTTCTCCCCCTCCTCCAGCTCATGCAATGGAGATTTTTAACCCTAATTTTAACCCTCCCTTGGTGAGGGGAGAAAAGCACAGAAACAACATTGTTTCTTTCTGATGTTCTCATCAGCTCAGACTGAGCCAGGCAGGACAGTCTGTGCCTCTGCCCTTCCGAGTGGATGGAGGTGCAGCTGGAGGACCCTTGTCCCTTCTCTCCAGTTGCTGAGCCCCTGCCTGGGCCATCAGGACCTGCCACGGTGGCATGTCCTGGTGTGGTGGTGACACAGCAGCAGGGATGTGGCTGTTGGTGTGCCCTCCCAGAGCCCCCCACCCCACTCTCTGCAACTAAACTGGGAACGTCAAATCCAGACAGAACTGCTTTTTGCCCTGGGAATTTTTCATTGAGTTAAAGCTGGAATAGGGAAAGAAAAGGCAAAGCAGGACTTTGTTCTGCACCCCCAAAGCTGGGACCATTGCCCACCTCCGCCTTCCACCCCTCTGGTACCAGCCTTACTTCATCCCACACCCCAGAACTGGAGCATTCCCTTCCCTTCCCTTCCCTTCCCTTCCCTT
>VWZW01007316.1:204322-218810 GCA_013397115.1 Edolisoma coerulescens | reverse complement strand
TGTCCCTGTGGTGCTGGGATGGGGCTGGGGGGAAGGGCTGAGCGTGGGCGACGGAGGTGCCGCCCCTGGTTTTGCTCTTCTCAACCCATCCTTCTCTCCAGCTCACAGCGAGGAGATGCGGTTCCTGTTTGTCCTCTCCAGCGTGGCCAAGAGTGAGAAGATCCTGACGGCAGAGCTGCACCTCTTCCGCCTCTGGCCGAGGGTCACAGATGGGCCCAAAAGGCACCACTTCTGCCAGGTGAGGGGGGGATGGGGATGGGGCTGTCCCCCAGCCCGTGCCCAGGTATGCCACTGGCACACTGCGGTCACTTGCCTGCAGTGGGAGCACTGCCTGGCTCTGGGATCACATGAAAAAATGTTTCACAGAGAATCACGATGATTTAACTGTGGCAGGTTCTTAAATATCCTTCTGGCTTGTGCAAACACACGCCAAAGGCACACCAAGGTTGTTACAGGTTGTTCCAGATCCATGCTGAGAATTCCCCATCTCCCCCCACCCCTCTGTCCAGGGTCAACCCCTTGGGCAGACTATGCCGGGGTGACCACCTTTTGCCTTCCCCAGGTCAGTGTCTACCAGGTGCTGGAGAAGGACAAGCCGGACACCCCTGGAGGGAAGAAGCTGCTGGCAGCCCGGCTTGTCTCGCTGCAGACCTCGGGCTGGGAGGTCTTTGCCATCACACCGGCTGTGAGTCACTTTTCCTCTGTTTTGGGCTGCACAGAGGGAACCCTGGGCGTTCACATGCAGGGGGTTTTTAAACCCATTTCGCCCCCAGCAGCCTTTCAGGCTCCAGTGCTGTTTCCTGTCTGCAGTCCCTGCAGTGTCATGGGGGGATACATCCTGTCCTGGGATGGGAGGGAAAAAGTCCTGCCCAGAGCCCCGGGGCTGCTTCATCCTTCCCTGAACTTGTCTCACGGCTCTGCAGGGAGCGCTGGTGCTGGCTCCTGCCACAGTGTCCCCTGGGCTGCATCCCCAGAGCAACCCCTTCCCATGGCCCACGGAGTGTGGCCTCACGGGGTCCCGGTTCACGCTGTCCTGCCGCTGGCCTGGCACCTGCCTGAGGGGACACCAGCGCCCTGCCTGTCCCCGTCCGTGGTGACACTGGTTTGGTTCCCCAGGTTCGCGACTGGACTGAAGATGAAAGCAGCAACCAGGGTTTGCTGGTGACAGTCCAGGGCCCAGGGGGGAGCCTGCTCGACCCCCCACCACTGCAGTTTGCATCTGGCCAGGGCCACCACGAGAGCAAGAAGCCCATGTTGGTGCTGTTCACGGACGACGGGCGCCGGGGAGCGTCGCTGCCCACAGCCGGCTTCCCAGGTGGGTCCCACACGCCTGGCACGGCTCCCTCGGTGCCAACATCCCTCTCCCAGGGGGTGCTCCCCACACGTGGGCTCCTCAAATCCAAACCCCCTTCCCTGGCCGGAGGGAGAGGCTCTCTCCTTTCTGGTGTAGCCTGCTCAGGGGTGTTGCCTGCTTGCAGATGTGAAGCTGGTGGCTGTGAGACTGAGGCTGTCACCTCCTGGTGGCTCTGCCTGGGCTGGTGACAAGCTGTGACCAGAGGGCTGCAGACAACACCTGTGGGGAGGGGTGGCTGGGGGGATTGCAGTATGTTCTCCCTCCACCCAAGCTCATGCAGTGGCTAATGGCATTAGATGCTCCTTTCTGACAGATTTAAAGCCTCAGGCTGCCAATCTCCCTGCCAAGATGCCGGTGCCCAAGCTGGGCAGGTCACGCAGTACACGGTCACTGGACCGGCTCCAGCCCTGCCAGAGGCATCCCTTGTCCGTGGACTTCGAGGAGATCGGCTGGTCCGGCTGGATCATCTCACCACGGGGCTACAACGCCTTCCACTGCAAAGGCTCCTGCCCCTTCCCTCTGGGCGAGAACATGCGGCCGACGAACCACGCCACGGTGCAGTCCATCATCAACGCCCTGAAGCTGAGCGAGGGCGTCAGCAGCCCTTGCTGTGTGCCTGACAAGCTCTTCTCCATCAACCTCCTCTACTTCGATGATGACGAGAACGTGGTCCTCAAGCAGTACGATGACATGGTGGCCGGGAGCTGCGGCTGCCACTGAGGCAGGAGGAGCGGGGGGCTGGAAACGGCGCCGCAGTGGAGGCTGCACCCGCTTCCTCCAGAGCATCAGTGGGGTCTCTGTCCCACAAACCCTCTAAAAGAGACTGGGACGAGCAAAGCAAGGGGGTGCTGGCTCTGCCCTGGATGGTGTCACCCCCTAACAGTGCCAGCCCAGGAAGGCTCAGGGCCAAGCTCTGATTAAATCAACCCGAACAAGCCTGTGTGACCCAGCAGCCCCGGGGCAGCAGCTCCATTTTGGGGTGCTCTGTGTGGGGGCGTGGGTGTCCCTGCCCGTGCAGAGGCTCCTGCAGGCTGTACCATATGTATATAGCAAGAGCACTAATATATGACAGAAACCGCCTGTACAGTGTCCTGTAAATGTCTGTACATTCCTGCATTGCTGTGACTTGTAAAATTAATTCAGAGCAACTATTTAAAAATGCCATTCTCCAAAGGCTGCCTGTGGACTCTGAACTGCTGCCAGGAACAGGGCAAGCAGACATCTCGCAGGCACAAGGAAAGGGGTGCACATGGAGGGATGAAGATCCAGCTGCAGCACAGTCTCCAGGGGCAAGGGGAGGACGTTGGTGTGCCCCATTCCTTGAAAGCTGAATGATCTCAGGATCCATCAGCCTGCAGCTGGGGCTGCAGGGAGATGAGCAGGTGATGGGGGTGCCTGGGGGAATGTGGTGACAGGGTCTGGGGTGGGACAGGGGTGTGTGTAGAGGTATCTGGAGCTGATGCTTCTGGGGCAGGTGGGTGGTGGCTGTCGTGGTTTAACCCCAGATGGCAACCAAGCACCACGCAGCCACTGGCCTCACCCTCCACCCCGGTGGGATGGGGGGGAGAATCAGAAGAAAAGGTAAAACCTGTGGGTTGAGATAAGGGAAGTTCAATAATGGAAATAAAATAAAATATGATAATATTTAATAATATTTGTAATGCAAAGAGAGAGAGTCATAAACCCCAAGACAGACAAGTGATGCCCAATACAGTTGCTCAGCACCCACTGATCAATGGCCAGCCTGTCTCCCAGCAGCAATCGCCCTTCCCAGGCAGCTCCCCCAGCTTACACCCTGGGCAGGACGTTCTGTGGTATGGAATATCCCTCTGGCCAGTTTGGGTCAGCTGTCCTGGCTGTGCTCCCCCCGAGCTTCTTGTGCAGCTCCTCAGCTTGAGTGTCTCAAGCTCAGAGCATGAGACACTGAAAAGTCCTTGACTTGGGGTGAGCACAACTGAGCCACAACCAAAATATCAGTGTGTGATCAAGATTATTCTCATCTGAATCCAAAATACAGCATTGTACCAGCACTGGGAAGAAAATGAACTCTATTGCAGCTGAAACCAGGACAGTGGGGTGGGACGGCTCTGGGGGAAGATGGTCAGAGGAAACTGCTGTGCCCAGAGAGAAGGTTCCTCATGGAAGAGAAATGGGGTGGAAGCCAGAGCTGCCCAGGGCTGTGGGGTCAGGTCAGTGCTTGGGAGGTGTACAGAGGGCAGGTGTCAGTGTGGGTACGGGGGAGTGGGTGTAGGTGGTCAGGGCAGGGGGCCCCTCACAGCTGCTGGCACAGCCCCCTTGTCCCCTGCAGTGCAGCTCTCAGTGGGAGTGTGGCTGTCCCTGCCAGAGTGCCCAGCCCCTCCGAGTCTCTTTCCAAGTTTCCAACATCAGCAGCTAACCACAGTCCCAGGCTGATACCAGGAGTCCCCTGGCACCTCTGCATCTCTAAGCCCAGCTCACAAGTGAGTGAATCCCACCCTGGCCTGGCTGGCACCAGTTTCTTCCCTCTGCTCACCTGGAAGCAGCACCAGCAGCTGTTGGTCCTTGCCCTCATCAACCCTCCCTGCAGCTCAAGGTGCCCCTCTCCATCCTACCCAAGGGAAGGGTGTGTCCCTTCAGGAGGCCCATTGACTAGACATGGTCCCACACCAGAGGGCCCCCCAGATGTGTCTCCCACTGCCTCCCATGATGTGAACACAGGGCAGAGCCAACTGGTGTGTCCTGATCACGTGCATGTCCCAGCTCCAGTTCCAATGCACCCAGGCCCAGGCACCTCATTCCAAAACTAAGGCAGACTATGACAGACTCATCTGCATTCCTGAGAGCCCCGTCCTTGTACTGATGGACTTGCGAGCCCTGGGGAGATGTCCCCTCCTCACCCCAAATGATGAGCAGTTTACTGAATCACACACAGTGGCTGGACAAGAATCCGTGACAATGAAGGGTTTGGGCCTGGTTTATTAAATGTCTGTTCCTGGGGGTGCTCTGGCTACAAGCTCTGTACACCTGTAGTGCCTGTGGGTCCCATCACAGCAGCATCCCAAGTCAGGACTGTGCCCCAAGCTCCAGGGCAGTGGGAAGAAGAGCAGATTTGGCTGGAAGGATGCATGGCCGTAGCCTTTCCTCTGGGCCTTCACCCAAATCCCCACACTGGACTAGGCCTGGGCTGCTTGGCTGGGAGGGAGTCACGGGGCCCTGGGCAGGGGGAGCCTGTGTGTGTCCCACTCAATGGGGAACAGAGCAGCACCTGCACAGGTGTCACACTGGGCTACCTGCCTCAGACAGGTGACAGTTCAGTCCCACCGCTCACTCCCCATGATGTCAGGCTGCCCCTTGCCTCAGCCCATGGCAGACAAACGCCCTGCCCTGGCCGTACAGCTCCCGAGCTGCCTCTGACTGACCGCTCTGCGGGACAGCCGTGTCCGGCACGCAGCACTGAGGGAGGTCCCCGCTGGCAGCAGCCCCTGTGCAACAGCAGAGCCCTGGCACTGTTGTGACTCTGCCCATAGCTCGGAGCCTCCCTGGGGGACAGGACCTGCTGGGAGAATGGCCAGGACAGGGAATGTCTGGGGGGTGGGGAGCCTGTGGTCAGCGGTAATAGTGGGGGTCAGCTCTCCAGCACTCTGAGAACTTCTGCAGGACTCGCTCCTTCAAGCGGATCCTCCTGGAAAGCTGATGTGACTGGCTCATCTCATGGGCCTTCAGCTTGGCATAGTAATCAGAAAACTTGTTGTAGAGGATGGAGATGGGCATTCCATTGAGGATGATCCCGAAGGAGATGCAGACAAATGCCACCATCCTGCCGAGTATTGTGTCAGGCACGGTGTCTCCGTAGCCCACGGTGGAGAGGCTGACCTGTGCAGGGACAGGAAAGGATAAAATCCCACGGGAACAAGCCCAGCAGATCTCGCCGGCTGGTGCTGGAACTCACTCCCTCCCGCCCCTCTGTGGAGCCACGTGTCCCCTGTGACCAGTGCCAGACCATGACGGCAGCCAGCTGAACTGTCCCCTCTCCAGAGCCTGCCCGGCCAGGGCTCCACTGGCTGTGCCCAGCAGGCCTGGAGAGCTGAAGGAAAGGGCTGGCTGAGCCCCAGAAGCAGAGATCAGAGGCCAGACCCTGCTCCCTCACTGCTTTGTGTGCATCTCTACAAAGGCAGCTGGACACCCCCGAGCTGAGCCTTCCCCAGCAGTCGGTGTCTGCTGGAGCTTCCTTCCCCCTCAGAGCTGTGGCTCCAGAGCTTCCTGGCCGTGAGCTGCCTGGTCCCAGAGAAACAAAGCTTCCTGGAGCCTCCCTCCAGGGGAAACAGAGGCATTGCCTGGGAATGAATCACGTTCAGTAAATGGGGAGCAGGGCTATGGGGACAGGGTGAGAGCTGAGGCAGAGAGGTTTGGGCTTGGCAGGGAGCTGTGTTCACAGGGACAGGCTCAGCCTGGGACGTTGAAATGCTTGAACCTGGTGATGTTGCTGAGTGATTTTGCCCTTCCTCGAGGAGGGATGAATTTGAAGCAGATAGCCTTTGTGGCCAAGGGGGATTATAAGAGCAGAAGTGATCTGTGGGATCATTTCATCTGTAAATCAAAATGCCCTCATAACCCCTGGCTCTCAAGTGCTTTAGCTGCTCCCCATCCCGGAGGTAATCCCAGCTTTATTATAGTGCTCAGCTCTGCAGAGCTGCCGGCTCCTGGCATGAGCAGGGCAACAAACGGGCAGCACACCCCAGTCTGTGTCCACTCTCACGACACGGGCTGAGGCACAGTGTGACTATGGGTCCCACATACAGCCCTGGGTTCCCCATCTCAGACCCACAAGCTCTTGTGCCTCTTGAGCTCAGCAGGGCTGCAATACTGCCCAGGCCTCAGGCTGTCCAGGGTGGCTGTCCCCATGCCCACAGGCTGCATCCACCCAACACCTGCGTCCCATGACAGATAAAGTCTGGGCTGAGTCACATCCCACTTGTTCAACTCAGGCCTGGAGATTCCCAGGCCACCACCTCTGTCCCACCATCCCACCCCAGCACCAGCTTTTGAGCCTCTGAGCTTAGTCCAAACCTCTGATTTCTTTTCTCAGAGCACGCAGGCCTCTGGCCTTCCCACCACTACTGAGCTGGTGAGAAGGCTGGGTCCTTCCTGTCTCCTGGCCAGCAGCAGTGGTGAATCCCCCGAGCACCGGGGCAGCCCCTACCCACAGAGCCTCCCCACCCCTCTCTGGAAGAAGCTGCTCACACCTTACCGCTGCCCACCACCATGCGCAGGGGATACTGGTGAAGTCGGTGCCGGGGACATCGTGTTCCACCGAGTGTATGAGAGCAGAGAAGGTGAAGACCCCCATGGCAATGAAGAGGAGGAGGCAGCAAACCTGCTGGTAGCACTGGCGCATGGTGAAGCTGAAGGCCCGGAGGCCGGTGGAGTGACGCGCCAGCTTGAGGATGCGGAAGATCCTCATGAGCTTGATGAGCTTGAGGACTTTGCCCAGCTTGCTCACATTCTCCACCTTGTGCAGCTCCTCATGGTATTGCATGTCTCCATCCTCCAGATTTTCAAAGAGGATCTGGATGTAGAAGGGTAGGATGGCCACCAGGTCTATAGCATTAAACGCTGCCCGCAGAAAGTTCTTGAAGCTGGAGGAGGATATGAGCCGCATGAGGTATTCGGAGGTGAAGAAGATGGCACAGATCATCTCCATCTGCTCCATCCACAATTTCCCCGTCTTGTTTTTCATCTCCTCCACTGTGCTCAGTGTCATGCCCACAATGGAGATAAGCACAAAGAAGCTCGACATGACAGCAATGATCTTGGCTGGGACAGAAGAGTACGGGTTCTCAATGAGGTTCCAGACAATCTTCCGAAATTGACCCAGAAATTTGCCATCAAACTGCGCCCCTGACTCCAGGGGCTCCAGTTCTGCCTCTAGCTCCTTCTCTATTTTCAGGTACTCATTGAGTTCATCTTGCTTTTCCTCGAGCAGGATCCGGCAGCAGCGTTGGGAGTATTTCAGATGGATTCCCCAGTACTCGATTTCCTCCACAAAGTTACTGGGGCACATCTCATCCATCACCCACAAGACCCCACTGCGGTAGAAGTGGAAGATGTAGTGGAAAATTGAAGGATCTCTATCAAAGAAGTACTCATTCTTCTGCACCAAGTAGTCATCACAGAGCTGCAGCTTCTTCACAGGGTCTGTATAGAGGGCCAGCTTCCCAAGGCGGGTGATGGGATACTGGGCCAGTACCTTGTAAGCTATCTGGAACGATTTGCCACCTACGTTAATGTTGAGCAGGTACTTGTTCCTTTGGATGGGAGTCTGGCTTTCCTCCTGGTTTCCGTCTGCCACGTTCTGCATGGAGCTCCATTGCCTGACCAGGCTGTCCTGCGCAAATGGGAAGTGGGATTCCTCTTCCTCCGGGGTCCGGCAGCGGCCCTGGCGATCCCCTATCTTCATGCTGGCCGAGAGACTCGCACGCCTGGTCCACCGTTGCCTCATGGTGCCCAGCCTTCCGGAGCGGTGACTCCTGTTACGGGCCCTGGGACAGCAGCTCTGGCTTCATAGGAATGCTCCCACTGGGCACACGCTGACTGGGATGAGTGCTGTGAGCTCGGGGCAGTGGAGTGGCTGCCCGAGGGGCACAGCTGTGTCCTGGTGCCACGTGGCACCTGCTGGGGTCCCAAAGCCGATTGCTGATCAGATTGGGGTTTGCACCGTGGCAGTCGGAGGCGGCCAAGCGCCCGCTCCTTAAGACACTAATGAGATTGAGGCACTAGTCCTTTATGTAAGGAACTATTTCCAGCTCTGCACTTCTCTTTTCCCTTATTCTGTTCTTATTAGCTGTTTGCATTTGCTGCATGCTGTTTCCTGGAAGGACATCCATGACAGCAAACGGAACAGCACAAACTTGCCTCGATTTACCCTCTGTTGATGGGACAGGAAGGTGCAGACACGCAGGATTTGTATTGGCTTTGTACCCCCACACCAGATGCTGCTCTTGGCACCAGCCCTTTGTTAAATGCTTATGCTGCTGCCCCGGCTCTGTCAGCTGTCACAGCCAGGGGAGGGAGATGGTCATGACCTCCCAGCTCATCCCTCAAGTTCCCACCCTGCAGATTTAGAGGGGATGAGGTGAAGGAACCACCTCCACCTCCACACAGTGCCCAAGCAGATTCCCTCTGGGACAGGCTGCCCCTGTGCCCCTGCCCTGGCCCATCACATCAGCCTTCAGCCCCACGACTCACCCAGGCAGGGGTAGGAACAGGGAACAGGACACTGGAAATGCAAGTAGGCAGTAAAAGTTCCTCTGAACTGTTGGAGCTGAAAAGGAGGAAATAATCCTTTGGATTTGCAAGTAAAAGGGGAACCAAAATTAAACAGGCTAATCTTTGAGGTCTTATCCTGGACTACGATCCTACTTCAACATGTAAAACACCACACTGATCTCCATGAAGTGGTCTAATTAAATACAGAGATGTGGAGCACAAAGATGCTGCTGGCCTGAAAAGCAGCTTGGGCTCCACTACAATTGAAGTCTCTGAGCCTGGGGATTAGAACAACAAAAACACTTCTAGCACCAGACAGAGGAAGGGAAATTGCTGTCAGAAACACAGCCCCAAGTTTTGGCACAAGATCCATAAAATGTGTTTCTTTCAACCCTGAAGCACTCGGCTCAGGGAGCAGTAAGCAAAACCTGCAGTGTCTTGTGAGTTTGCCCCAGGGCCTCACTCCCCATGCACGGAGCAAGGGCTCTGCCCTGTGCCACAGACCAGCGGGGCTCGGCTCGGCAGCTGCAGCTCAGAGTATAATCTGGGACCAGCTGGTGACAGCTGACCTCGGCCACGTGGCCCTGCCAGCACCAGCGCTTTGACCGGCCCCAGCTCAGCCCTGTCCTGCCGGGACTCCTGGAGCCCTTCCTGCCCTGCAGCGCTCCCCACTTCATGCTCTGCTCTGACAAAGAAGGGACAAGATCAGGCAGTTTTTTCACCTTGCTTCTGGCTGAGTTTCCCACTTGTCCCCGGTTCAGCAGTAGCACCTCTGGCACCTGTTCCTCCTGTCCCCATCCTCTCTGTTTGCTTTGCTCCTGTATTTCATTTTCTCTGCTACAGCCGGTGTCTGCTGGAGTCGCGTCTGTCCCAGGCAGGCACAGCAGCACTGGCTTCCCCATAGTGCCCCATGCCAGCCCACCCACCCCAAGTCCTCTTTCCCAGGATGTGACAATCCAAAGGTGAGGCAGCCCCTGGCCTCCCAAATACAGAATCCATGCAAACGCACAAATCCAGGAAAAATAAAAACTCCAGAACTTGTTAATTTCACATTCTTTATTCTCCTGTGTCAGTCACCACAGCTATCTCTGCCTGTCCCTCTGGAAACAGAAGATTGTGTGTGTCTTTGCAAATGACTCCTTGGTACTAAAAACAGCAGCCCTGGAATAACTCAGGACTCCATGCCACATAGAGAAGTTTCTCCCATGGGGTATGGCAGCACTCACACGCTATCCAGGAGCGGAAGACTCCTATTCCAAGGCTAATGACTGGTGTCTGCTTGGCAAGCCAAGTTCCCACCTTCAAGGCACGGAGGTCAGCAGCCAAGGCAGCAGCTTGTCGCACTTAGTGAACACTTGTGCAAGGTGCACGTGGCAAACGCTGAACCAGAGGCACTGGGCACTAATCTGCCCCTGCACGGGCAGTTCTGAGAGGTGCACAGCACCGAGTCCTTTGGCCAGGGCTCCATGTGCCACACAGACAGTGTCTGACCCAAGACATGACTTATTTCCAGGGATACCTCCACTAGACCAAGATGCTCGGAACCCTGTCCAGCTTGGTCCCAGGGATGGAGCAGTCACAGCTGCTCTGGGCAACCTGTGCCAGGGCCTCACCACCCTCACCATAAAATGTCCTACCTAAGCCCACCTCTGCCAGTTGGTAACTGTTGCCCCTTGTCCTTACAGGCCTTGGTGAAAAGCCCCTCTCCATCTTTCTTTCAATCCCCCTTTAGACATGGACAAGACACAACAAGGCTCCCTGGAGCAGTCTCTTCTCCAGGGTTTGCCCTTACAAAGGTGTGGGACCTTGCACTTGACCTTATTGAACTTCATGAGGTTCCCATGGGCCTGAAGGTCCCTCTGGATGACATCCCCCTCCCCAGCTGCACTCCTCAGCCTGTTCTCATCCTCAGACTGGCTGAAGGCCCACTTGATCCCACTCTACACACCACTGATGGAAACATGGGATAGCACTGGTCCCAGTACGGACCCTCGAGGGACACCACTCATGTCAGAACAGTTTTAAGGAAGACACCATTAAGAGGAGCCCCATGCAGCATTTGGCAGTGGGGTGGGCAGAGCAGGTCTGCCAAGGGTGGAGATGTTTGTGGAAGGGAGTGTGAGAGGAGCTGCCGGCACTGGGCCAAGGAGGGCTTGCCCCACGTGGGCTCAGGAGACAGCACAGCGAAGCCAGAGCAACTGTCACCCCCGTGGTGGCACTGTCAGTAAAAGCCTCCTGTGCACGGGACCGAGCAGCATCAAACAGTAGTGCAAACATGGAGTATTTGTCTGATCTGTGCAGCCAGCGAGCGCCTACAGAAATGGGTGAGAAAGCTCCTGTTCCCTGAAAAAATCCACGGGGAAGAATGGGGCAGATGAAAAAAGGCTCCTGGCTGGCAGTGGAAGGAGACAGTTGAACAGCACCTGGCATTTCAAGGGCAAAAACATCTTCGGGTCCAAGGCCGCACTGGTGGGCATCAGCCTTAACAACTGTCATGCACAACAATGAAGCCATTTCTACCACCTTTGGGAGGCTGATGTCACAGCGCCAGGGAAGGTCCTGTGCTATTTCTGGAGCCAAGGTAGTCCCACAATCTAAGACCCATTTACAAAGGGAGCATCCTCTTGGTATTCCAGTGTAACAACCCAGATTTGAGAGCTGATGTCCAATTCAGTCAGGCTCTGTGGTGAGCAGGAGACAGATCAGGCTAGTCCCACCTTATCACCTTGGCATAAGGATCCCTGTTACAAAGCCAGAAAAACACCTGGTTATTGACAGTCCTTTGGGAAGAAACCTGGTTTGACTTCAATTTATGCAAAGTGAAGGAAAAAATCCTTCAGATTTTCCTACAGAAGATCAGTATCTTAGCAGGACTGCTCCATGTCCTTGGCAGCAGGGAGGAAAGGGGAGAGCTCTGCTGCTTCAGGGCAGACTGAAACCACATGCACCTGGTTGGCAAGCATCAGGGAAGCTGGGTATGTTGGTTTAACACGGCCTGGTTTTAGTGGGCGGGAGGAGCTGCTCAAAGCTTCTGCTCTGTCCCGCACAGAGCCGATGGCTGAGGGCTCTGATGATGGGCAGGTTACCAGCCCAAGCAGAGAAGTTGGTAACGCCTCTGTGATGACATATTTAAGAAAGGAAAAACCACGGGAAGTTCTCTTTTCTTCTGCCGAGGGGTGGGCGCTGGGGCCCATCCCAGCAGGGGCCGCTGGGGGCCGTGTGGCCAGGGCCACCCGTGCGGTACCGGTGGGGACCACACGGCCAGCAACGAAAACATGGCAAAAAATTCCCCTGGTATGGAGCCCAGACAAAATCAACCCTTTCAGCACAGCGAAGCTCTATAAAAACTTTTCAATTGATAGAACTTGAGAACAAACGAACCTACAGACACCAACTTTCTTCCAAGTCAGAGGAAAAGGAAAAGCGAGGACACGTGAGGAGAACCAACATAGCGGCAGCGAGGTCAGTGAAAAGAAGGAGAAGGAGGCGCTCCAAGCATCAGAGTCGGAATCTCTCTGCAAGCTGTGGTGAGGACTATAATGCAACAAACTGTTTCCCTGTAATTCATTAGGTGCCCGGGGGCGCAGAGATCCACGCGCAGCCCGTGAGGAAGAGTACTCACGTGTGGACACTGAAAAGCTGTGATCTAGTGAGGAACTCTAACAGAGAGAGAGGACCCTTGCTTCCAGAGACAGAGAGCCCTTGCTTCTAAACTAGAACAGCTCATCCTTAAAAGACTAAACTCCCTGAACTAAAATGACCCACGCTGGGCAGTTGTGGGAAGACTGCTTGGCCCGTGGGAGGGACTCACGTTACAAAAGGTTGGGCAGGCTGCTGTTTGTGAAAGTTAAAACTACGCTAGAGAAATTCATAGAGAACTGTCACCAGTGGAAAGGACCCCATGGCACAGCAGAAGAAAGAAACTTTTTTCCTTAAGCATACTGAAGAAAGATTTTTAAGAAGTGAAAGACTGACCAGAACCCCATGTTTTGTCTCCGTGCGCTGTCAGTGGGAAAGAGAGAGGGACTGGGAAGGAAAGGTGTTCTCAAGGTTTATTTTAGTTCTCATTACCCTTTTTACTTTTAATTCGGCTAATAAATTTTAGTTATACTGTTTAAGATGTAAACCTGTTTGCCTTAACATGTTTTTCCCCTAATCCTTAACTCATGAAGTTTTCAATTCCCCCTCCTCTGCTCAGCTATAGCAGAAGAAAATAAGTGGATAGTTTTTTGTGGGTGCCTGGCACTTAGCCAGTGTCAAACTCCGACACTGGGAAAACCTACCGCCAAAGGGGATAGCTCTAGAAGCCAGAAACACAGGGCAAGAAGGAATTTCTCCCTCAGGCACACGGAGCACAGGGGATGCAAAACACTTAACCTTCAGGGCGAGGAGCCTTTTTGGCTCTGGTCAGGCATCAGCTGCTCCCTGGATGCTTTTTCAAGACCGAAGATGTCAGATCGGTGTTTTGCTTTGGACAGACCCCACACAGCAACAGAACTTGCAGCTACCAGGATGCTCAGGAGCCCTGGAGAGGAGAGCGCACAAGCAGAGATCCACTCACTGCCCTGGTCTGGGCATTGAGACTGGGCTCTGCTGCTCAACACCATAAGCCAACAGCCAGAGATGAGCAGTGTCCCTTGAAGGCAAAGGACAGACAGAGAGGACGTGAGTTCGTGCCAGATCGCACAGAATGGCCTTTCCAAAGACACAGCACATCCAAGGCAGAGCAATAATTAAGCTGTGGTGTCAGGCCTCCCTTAGCCCTCCCAGCCCAGCAAAAGCAGCTACTGATACAGGTCTGGAATTGACCCCATCAGGATACTCAATTTATAGCCCAAGACCATGTGCAGCACTCTGAGTCTCACATACCTGCAACAATCAAGATCCATGTGTAACCTTGACTCCTCAATGGCACAGAGACCTCAGGCTCAGGCGTAGCTGAAGCCTCTGTGAGGAAAGAGTAACAAGTCCATGAGGCTTCCAACTCACGGTCAGCACTCAAAGCAGTCTTCAATCCACACCTGGCTGAGTTCCCAGCTCACCCCAAGAACACCAACAGGCCTTTTTCAATTTATGCAAAACCTTATCTGCCGCTACCGTGATTAACCCATACTGGAGGAAAGAAGTCCTACTGGAAATGCATAACAGGGAAAGGTGGGAAATTTTCCAGCTGGAGCTGGAACTGCAGCATCCCAGCCTGTCGTCGTGGCACTGAGAAGCCACAGGTACAACCAACACGCAGCTCTTCACCTCACCTGCCAACTGAACTGGTGCAGGCATCAAACCCAAACCCAGTCTCTCACACCTGCAGTAATCCCCCTCCTCTCCAAACTCTCGGCAAGCCCCCGGGTGAGGGAAGCCAGAACAACCCTTCGAAGCACCCCAGACAGCCAATGGATCTGACAAAGGACACTCCAGAGCCGAGTAGCTCTGGTACCGACAGTACTGGGCTGCAGACACAGCTGGCCACAAGCCCAGACACTGTGTCTGCAGCTCCTGGCCAGCCCGGATGGCCCAGAACTTCCTCCTCATCCTCTTCCCTTCAGCCTGCCCATTCCCCAGAGATCAGAAGAGCTCGGGAGGTGGACAGATTCCAGTGTCTTCTCGTTTGAAGCAGCTACTGGGAATTGCATGTTCTGGAAGAAGGAAGAAAGTGCTTCAAAGGCGCTTCCCGAGGGAGCCTTGGGGGGCGTCATCGCCGTCCCCACCAGAGGAAGCTGAAGGTGCGGCCCCCTCATAGCGCTTCCTCCACTCACGGTGACCCGCGGTGACCGCAGCTGCCCCGCATCGGCCAGAGACGGCAGAGAGCAAAGGCTTCGGTCCGGTTTGCCGCCCCCGGCCCCCCGCTGCCCGCACCCCGCGCCCCCGTACCTGCGCTGCCGGTGGGCG
>VWZW01007316.1:187802-203513 GCA_013397115.1 Edolisoma coerulescens | reverse complement strand
GCCCGCTCCGTGCCCGCTCCGTGCCCCCGCCGGCCGCCCTGCGAGCCCGCCCGCTCCGCGCCCGCTCCGGCCGCCCTGCGAGCCCGCCACGGCCCGGCTCAGCCCCTTCCCAGCTCCAGGAACGGCCGCGCTCTCCCGCACTTGCCTGGAAATCCATCAGCACGGCAGTCGGCAGTGACCTGCTGTCCCCGGGGACGGGCGGGACAGCGCTCTGCCGGACCGAGCGGGGTGCGGTCACAGCAGGACACTGGCAGCTGGGGGGCGGGAGGGAAGTGCCCCAGGCTGCCGAACGTTTCTCGCAGAACGTGGGCGCGGGGGGAGCCCTGTGAGCGAGGCTGTGCTTTACTCAGCTCTGCTCTTCACTGATTCACTACAGCTCACAAATGCCCCTGTGCTGTGTCACTATTCCAACCGACCAAATGCACTGGTATTAAAGATCAGTAACTTGAATAAATCAAATAAAATTGACAAAATGGAGAATGGTAATCACAGCTTTATATACATTTATTAGTCAGAAATCAGCTCTCTGCAGCAACCCTGGAGCCACAACCAGCACAGCCTCCCCATCAGAGCTGCTCTGGAACCACTTGTGCCCATCATGCAGCCCCCCACTCACTCCCTGCTCACAAGTAGGGCTCGTCCTTGGAAATTTCCCACTTCCTAAGTGGTGGTCCTGGTGTCACTGGCTTTTTCCCCGCTGTTGTCACTGCAGTATCTGAACTGGGATAGAGAAAGGAGAGAGAAGAGGCTTTAGTAACACTCCGGAATCACACTTAAGATTCAATCAGAAGTTCAGGTTGCAAAGTAGTGCTGGAGGTGTTTGTTAATCTGAGTCCCAGAATGGTTTGGGTTGGGAGGAACTTTAAAGCTCATCTCGTTCTAGCCCCTGCCATGGCCAGGGACACCTTCCACTGTCCCAGGCTGCTCCAAGCCCCGTCCAGCCTGGCCTTGGACACTGCCAGGGATCCAGGGGCAGCCACAGCTGCTCTGGGCACCCTGTGCCAGGGCCTCCCCACCCTCCCAGCCAAGAATTTCTTCCCAATATCCCATCTGTCCCTGCCCTCTGGCAGTGGAAGCCATTCCCTGTGTCCTGTCCCTCCACCCCTTGTCCCCAGTCCCTCTCCAGCTCTCCTGGAGTCCCTTTAGGCCCTGGAAGGGGCTCTGAGGTCTCCCTGGAGCCTTCTCTTCTCCAGGTGAGCCCCCCCAGCTCTCCCAGCCTGGCTCCAGAGCAGAGCAGACTCCAGCCCTGGAGCATCTCTGTGGCCTCTTTTGGACTCATTACAACAGGTCCTTTCTTGGAGGCCCCAGAGCTGGACAGATGCTCCAGGTGGGGTCTCACCAAAGCAGAGTAAGTGAACTTCCTCCCACCTCACTTATTTGCAAGGAAATATAGACCCAAGTAATCAGTTCCACATTCTTCTGCCAATCTAGGTAACTCCCCGCTGCTGCTGGGTGCACTCTGTGTTCCTGGTGTAAATCAGGGCTGACCCCGCTCCGCGGCGGCAGCGGTGCAGCACCGCCCGCATCAGACCCACCTGCCGGCCTGTGCCCCCGCAGGCAGGGTTCTCTGCGCTGCCGCCACCACCACGGGCGGCAGCGACTCCCGGCGCCCGTCCCGGTTGCAGTAATAGTTATCGGCGAATTTGTGGCTGGGGCCCACCGGGAGCCGCGGCGGCGGCTGGGTCCTAGGCAGAGAACGACCCGAGCGTCAGCGGCGCGGCCGGGGTGGGGGCGGCTCCGCGCCCCGCCCGCCGCCCGGCCCGGCCCGGCCCCGGCACCTCTTAGCGATCTCCTCGTAGCGCAGCTGCAGCTTCGCCTGGAGGTCCCGCTGCAAGGCAAGGCCAGAGCAGCTCAGGCGGGGCTGCCGCCCTGCGCCGGAGGCTCTGCGGAGCCGGGAGCGCAGCGCAGCGTCCCGCAGGGCAGAGGAGCCCCGAGGCCGGGGTCGTTCTTACCCCCGCCAGGAAGTTGCGGAGCCGCTGGATCACACGAGTCGCCGTCGCCATCTTGGCCGCGGTGAGTGGCAGGGGCGCGGGGGGCGCCGGGAGCGCGCGCGCGGAGCGCTGGGTCTCGCGAGACTTGGAGCTATATAAGGCGGTGCGGGAAGGGGCCGCCCTCTTCCGCGCCCCGGAGCCGCCATGGACACGAGCCGCGTGCAGCCCATCAAGCTGGCCAGGGTGGGTACGGGCCCCGGGGGGGCCGCGCCGGGCCGCTCCGGGCCGCATCACCGCGCTGACCCTCCGCTCTGTCCCCGCAGGTCACCAAGGTGCTGGGCCGGACCGGCTCTCAGGGGCAGTGCACTCAGGTGAGCGGGCGGGGCGGGCGCGATGCCGCGGGCCGGGCTCGGCCAGGCTGACGCGGTTCCCCCGCAGGTGCGCGTGGAGTTCATGGACGACACGAGCCGCTCCATCATCCGCAACGTGAAGGGGCCGGTGCGCGAGGGCGACGTTCTCACCCTCCTGGAGTCGGAGCGCGAGGCCCGGCGGCTGCGCTGAGCTGCTGCCGGATCGACCGTCGGGGGAGGGAGCCTGGCGCCCATCGCCGGATCGTCCGTCGGGGATGGAGCCTGGCGCAGCTCGTTCGGCCGAGGGTCAGGGGTGGGGAGGAGCGTGGCGGCCGTGTCACTGCAATAAAGGGTTTTTCCAGTAGCCCCTTGCCCGGGTTTCACTCAGTGAGCGCCTGATACCTCTGGTTTGTCTCACACCTGAGCACCTGCTACTTTCCTCGGGTGCAGTAGCAGCATGCCCTGCTTGTTACTGGGGTTACAGATAATGTCTTCATTGTAATATCACTTCGTTATTGCATCTTTACTGACCTGTCACAACAAAAACAATTCTGTTTTGACTACAGTAGCCTTAATCCTGACCTTCTTGGTAAGCGATTTTCTGTATGTGATGGTGAAGTGGCACTGGAAACTTACTGGACCTCAGTGGAATTTAATCACAAGTTGAAAGTCAAGCTTGGTACTACCTTGCAAAGCCACAGCCTGCTGCTTCTGTCTGTCCTCAGTAAACTGCTCAGTGAATGCTGCCATAAATACTCCTGCTTGCTGTCCTTTCTGGCAGTCACCCGCAGAGAGCAAGTGCCTGTCATTCCTCTGATTTATTGACTCCTCCATCTCTCTTTGGCTTTCCCTTCCACCACAAAATCAGTTAGCAATATGTGTTGCTTTAGGACATTATATAAATCAAAAGTACGGCTGAAAAGTTTAGAATGAGCCTGAAAACTATGCTGGTTCAAGGGCAGGTGTTTAAGGACTGGTGGTTTTTATCTTCTTATAGAGTGGTGCAGCTTTGTGGTGTGTTTGAGCAGAGTCAGATCTGCAGCCCCTCATGTATGGTCTCTGGTGGGAGCGGTTTTTGTCTGCAGTGTCCTGAGCTTGACTGAGGCAGTTCAGTGGCAGCTGTGACTGAGGATTTGGGTATCCTAGAGCTGAGCAGAGCACTGCTGGGACAGACGTGCAGAATGCTGAACTGGAGCAGGCACTGAGGATTGTTGTAGGGCTGATGTTAAGAATGTGGGATTTGTCCTTTCTGCGAGTTTTAGTTGTGCCCTGGGCAGCTCATGGGCAGCATGAGGTGTGGAATTCGTGCCATGGAGAAAGCCCTTGTGTTCGTGCTGTTGCTCGATGTCATTTACGATTCTTTGGGGGTGTTTCAGAGCAGTAGCACAAGGCTGCACTCCCTGGCTTGTGTGATGCAGAGCTCAGAACTGGTTGTGTGTGCCAGAAGTCCTCTCGGAGTTCAGTTCTGTGGCTGCTGTTTTATTTCCTCACAGCTTCAGCAGGGACCCAAGAGTGTTCGCTCTGGCCCCTGCCAGCCCTGAGTGCTGGGTGACTGGGATAGAGTGGCTTAGAGGGCTGTATCCCTTCTGGAATATCCCTGTGGGGTCAGCCTGGTCCCTGTCCACATGAGGAGGGAGGCAATTTGCATCCTCACACTTGGTCTGGTGATTGTCCTTTAATGATGCAGTGTAATATCAGCACCACAGAGAACCACGGGTGGTGCAGGGCTGCAGCTGGTCCTGCGTCCATCTTGGTCCTGCAGAATGAAATGGGCAGAGACAGCGCTGCACCTGCGTGGGACACCTCAGCAGGAAGAAAACCAGACTGAGGGATGTAGCCAGTGCATAAACTTGCAGTGAATGATGTGGAATGTGGGGTCCCCTGCTCAGGTCAGGGGCTGTGCCAGGCTGTGCCTCTGCTGCAGCTCTTGCAGGGTTTGTTGTGAGCCAGACAAGGAGGCAGGAGACTGCTGATGTCACTGTAATATTTCAAAATAACTTTAAATTTTATTTATATCTTTAAAAAAACCACCAGTATTAAAATACCAGTAAACAGAGTAGTGTATTAGGGAGTGGCAGTGAGCGCTGTATATTAACTCCAGTGCAAAGCTGAGAGCAAGTTTCTGGGGAGGGTTGTGGGGTTCCCCAGCTCAGACCAGGTCAGGGAGGGGCAGAAGTGGTGAGGCTGAGCCAAGGAGCAGGAATGGGGGGTGTGACACAATACCTTTGTGAAGGGCTCAGAGCAGAGCTGCCTTCCCATGCAAAACCCTTGTTCCTCCCGGTCCTTGTCCTTACGCTGCTCCCACCCCGCACGCTGCTCACACACTTGCACAGACACTTCTCTGACGTACGTGTTCCCCTTTGCAGGCTCTGCCTGTGTGCTCTGAGCTCTTCTGGCCCGTGTGCTTTTCCTGGTGCTGTCCTCAGCTGCTCTCCTCCCTTTTGGGATGGAAAGCGGGCAGAGAGGGACTTGGTTGTGGGCTCTGGCTGTCTGCACAGTCTGTGGGACTGGTTAATTGGGGAAATGTTTAGGAGGCAATTGGTCTCTCTCCCTTGGGAGAAGGACCCACTCCCCATGTGGGTTATCAGCTAGGCAGGCTTTCGTCACCAAATGCATCCTTGGCCCTCAGCCCCTTTTGTCACTTGGCTGCAACCCCAACTGCTCAGAGGTTTTGCTCCCATTGAGCAAATCAAATCCCAAGTGATTTTATGTTGAACTTCATTCTTTGGCCAAGCAATATAATTTTTTTGCTTTATGTGCATGCGCTAGAAAAGAGAAAAAAAATCAGATTTCAGCCAGGAAAGGAAATGCCAGAAAAGAAGGGCAAGTATTCGAGTCTGGAAATGCTCCCAGCCCCTGTCCAAGGCAGCATTCCCTCTCCCGTTGCTGCACAGGACTGCAGAGCACCACGTCCCTGCCAGGGCCAGGACCTGTCACTTGGCCCTCCTGGCTCCATGTCACTGGCTGCTGTCTCGGAGCTGCCAGAGAGCACAAACCAGGTGCTGTTTCTGCTGAGTTGTTTCTGTGCCGTTCCTCCTTGCAGAGGGCTCAGAGGTGGCGCAGCTCCGGTGGTCATGGCAGGGAGCAGAGGGGATGGGGTGGCTTCTGCTCCCCGCATGTCCCACCCCAGGGTCACTTGGCTCCTGTCACTTGGTGCAGTGAGGTGGCTGCGTGTGGGCTGCATCCAGCGGAGAAGACGGGCGAGGGAGGCCCAGGGATGGTGCTTGTGACGGGACTAAAGCTGCAGAGAGCGGTTTGGCACAGAGGGGTGGCAGGTGAGGGGATGTGAATCACAGCCCAGTGCTGATGGTGGCCCCTGGCTGGATCCCAAGGTCACTCTAACTTGGTTTCTTTTGACTCCCAGGGCTCTTTGTGGCTGTTGGTGGCGTCCCCTGCTGCAGAGAGAGTAGAGTCACCAGAGACCCCTCCAGTGACTCCTGGTCAGGGCCAGCAGGGCTGTTCTGAGCATGTGGCGCCTGAAATGCTCTGCTCTTGCTCCTGCAGCCTTTTCCTGGAGACACTCTGTGTCACAGCCCTTTCCCCTCCCGAGGGGAGTGGTGTGGTACTCACAGGTGCCTGGGCCTTCGTGCCGTTGAGGTGGGCGTAGAGGAGCGTGGCGATGTCACTGTGACCAGCCTCCAGTGCGATGGCAACGGCGTTGTTACCATCCTAGAAAGTAAGGGAGAGCGTGTAGAAAGGGGTTTGGGGACAGGACGTGGCGTGGGCTGCCCAGGGGCAGAGCCTTACACTGTCCACGATGGAGATGTTGCAGGCGGGCTGAGCCAGCAGCAGCTTCACAGTCTCCACGCGGCCGTGCTCGCAGGCGCACATCAGCGCGGTCGAGCCCTCCTCGTCCTGCAGGTTCACGTCGGCCCCGCAGGCGAGCAGGGCTTCCACCATCTCCTGCCGGCCGTGGCTGACGGCCAACATCAGCGCTGTCTGGCCAGCCTGCAAGGAAGGGACGCTGCCAGGCCACCCCTGCCCCCACTGTGCTGCCCACTTGTCCCCACACCACAGGACCGCTGCTGAGACAGCCCTGCTGCCAGGCAGGAGGAGCTCCTAAGGTGATACCTTCCCTATGCACCAATGCCTGCAGGTTTTGGAGCCATTGGCCTGCCCTTGGAAAAGCTGAGTGTGGCTCCGGCATCTGCTTGGGAGTGGGAATTAAGGGTCAGGATGTGGTGGCCCTCAGCCCTCACCAACCTGGCTGGCCTTGGCGTTGACGTTGCCCATGCTGAAGAGCCTCCTGACCACATTCATGTCCTCCTCCTGCTCAACAGCTGCCAGTGCTGCCAGCATCAGGGCGGTGTACCCAGCTTTGTTCTGGTGGTCCACATTACAGATCCCTGCGGGAATGGGCAGAGGGGGCTCAGGATGCTGCAGGGCTGGTGGGAGACATGGACCAAGCCACGTGCCTGGCTCCCCCTCACAGTCCTGCCCAGGGTGCTGTGAGCCATCCCACGGGCACAGAACTGCTGATGGATCTCCCCCATCAAATCTGGGCTCCCAAATGGACTGGGGTGATTGCCCACCCCCACACCTATGGACAGACACAGCCTACGGCAGCTCTTCTTGCCCCTCTGCTGCCAATGCCTTCCCCCTGTGCTGACGTGGCCAGGACATGACCTGGGGTACAGGGGGATGTTTCTGGGGTGGGGGGCACTGACCCGTGTCCAGCAGCAGCCGCACGATGTGGAAGTTGGAGTGGGAGACACTGTAGTGCAGGGCCGTGTTGCCATTCCCGTCTGCCAGGTTCACCACGTGGGCCAGGAGCGCCGGTGAGACCTCGGCAAAGGCCAGGAGGTGGTTGGCAACTATGTCAGGGACAGACGACTTTTGGCTGGACAGACGGAACCACTCCTGAAGGACCAGGCTGCTGCTGGCGAGCTGTGGGCAGAGAGGGGCTGAGCTCCCCCTAAGCCTCTGCATGGCCTTGCACCCTGGCACCCACCCCTGCTGCCAGCCCAGGTGGGGGTGAGCAGAATCCCTGCTCCAGAGGGGGTGGGTGAAGGCAGGACCCTGAACTGCCCAAACCCATGCTGGGCATGGCCTGAGCTGAGTCCACATGGGTTTTGGGGTATCTCGGACAAACCCTGGAGCAAAGGGCTGTATTTTGGGGGAAGGTGCTGAGCCAGGCTTTGCTGGCCCCTCTCTGGGTAGGGCCAGCTCTGGGGGGTGTTGGCAGGGGCTGGGCAAGCCATCCCACCCCAGCACTCCACTCACCACCTCTTTGCTCTTGGCAGCACCGGGGTGGCCCAGGTGGGTCTTGACAATGAGGCAGGCTTCCCTCATCCTGGGGCTCAGCTCGAACCTGTGGAGAGCATGAGGATGTCCGCAGTGTGGGGCTGCATCACCCCACCAAACCCGTGGAGCACCCTGACTTCCCCTGCAGAGCTCCCCAGTGCCTGTAACTCTCCAAGAGGTCCCCAGAGTGCAACCTCCAGCCCGGTGGCTGCACCCGGGCTGCTTCAGCCTCTGCAAACCTCCACAGAACAGGGCCTTATATGGATGCACTCAGGCACAATTCACCCATTCTTAGGTCACATTTTTTCCTTTTGTTGAAAAATGCTATTGAAGGCTATTGGTTTTTTTGTCCCCCTCTAAACTATCTTCTGCAGCAAAGGGGCATCTGGGCCCTCTCATCCTTTCCTTAGCAGACCCAAGAAACCAGAAGGATTGTTTTCTGCTGAATGGTCTCTGCAGGAGCTGAATGGGTTTCTCCCACCAGCAGCACTGAAGCTGGGGCAGATGCCCCGAGCTGGCAGGGCCAGTGCGATGGCTCCCAGCTGCACAGGGCCAGGGAGCAGGGAGCCTTCCCCACTGGCACTTACTTTTCCTTCACCTCGGGGGGCTCCAGCAGGGTCACATCAGTCCCCTTGCACTCCAGCCTGGGCTCGCATGTGCCTTCCCCAGCCTCCTCCTCTGAGGTCTCGGTGTCTCCCTGCTCCGAACTGTTGGAGCTGTCGGCTGAAGCCTTCTCAGAGGAGCTGTTGCCTTCTTCCTCCTCCTCACTGGATGTGCTTTCATACCTGCACAGAGGGAGGATGCTCAGTGGCAACACAGCACCAGCCTGGCCCCCTTCAGGCCCTGCCACTGGCCCCAGCCCAGGACAGGGATGCAGGGGACCAGGATTGCCTCACGGCGGTGGCAGGAGCCCCTCAGCACGTACTCCCCGTTCAGCACGCCCACAAACTGCAGGCTCTTCTTGCTGCCCTCCACCTCGCTCCGGGGAGGACCATCCCGCTTCTTCATGATGGACTTCAGGGCTCCTACAGGGAAAGAGATGGATGTCAAGGGCCAGTGAGCAAGAATCATAGAATTTCAGAATCACAGCATGGTCGGGGTTAGAGGAGACCTTAAAGATCATCTCATTCCAACTCCACTGCCATGGTCAGGGACACCTTCCACTAGACCAGGCTGCTCAGAGCTCCATCCAACCTGGCCCTAAACACTTCCAGGGATGGGGCATCCACAGCTTCTCTAGATAACCTGTGCCAGAGCCTCACCACTTCACAGTAAAGAATTTTGCATATCTAATCTAAACGTACTGTCGTTTTGAAACCACTCCCCCTCGTCCTGTCACTACATACTCCCGTAAACAGTCTCTCCCTGGGGCCTGCCAAGCACCCCAAACCCCCTAGACCCCGGGCAGGCATAGAAGTGACATGGCCAACTGCTGGGGCACAGGCAGCGTTGGCCCTGCAGGCGTTGTCCCCAACAGGGCCATCCTCTCCCTTCCTGCAGGAACATTCCAACCCAGACCCTGGTATCATCGCTGGTGACACTCACCGGCCACAGGGCTTGGGGCAGCTCCACTGTCCTGCGCTGGGGATGGGTCCTGGTTGCTGTGTGTTGTCTCCAGCACAGCTGGCCCAGGGGCTTGGCTGTCTGGGCACATCCCCCCCGTTGCTCCTGCGCCCGGCGCTGAGGGGCTGCTCAGGCCATCACCCAGGCCCCACTCCATCACACTGCCTGCACCAGGCTCNAGCCAAGCACCCCAAACCCCCTAGACCCCGGGCAGGCATAGAAGTGACATGGCCAACTGCTGGGGCACAGGCAGCGTTGGCCCTGCAGGCGTTGTCCCCAACAGGGCCATCCTCTCCCTTCCTGCAGGAACATTCCAACCCAGACCCTGGTATCATCGCTGGTGACACTCACCGGCCACAGGGCTTGGGGCAGCTCCACTGTCCTGCGCTGGGGATGGGTCCTGGTTGCTGTGTGTTGTCTCCAGCACAGCTGGCCCAGGGGCTTGGCTGTCTGGGCACATCCCCCCCGTTGCTCCTGCGCCCGGCGCTGAGGGGCTCATCAGGCCATCACCCAGGCCCCGCTCCATCACACTGCCCGCACCAGGCTCCTTCTCCTCTCCTGCCAGGACAATGCCACCCACATCTGTCTGGCTGCCCTTGTCATCGCCGCCGGCAGCTGAATCGGGTCCGACCGCCACGTCCNCGCCTGCCTCTGCCGTCTCTGGGGGGTCGCCAGCTGCCCGGCTCTGTGTCACTACCGCAGCCTCCACCAGCACCTCGGCCACCTGCGGCTTGGCCATCACCTCCTTGTCCACCTGCCCGCGGGGCCGGCGGGCGCACACCTCCAGCCGCAGCTCCTCCAGCTCCCGCGTGGCCTCCTGCAGGTGCCCCTCCATCAGGGTGATCACCTCCTTCTGGTGCCCCACCGTCTGCTGCAGCAGCTCCAGCTCCCGCTCCGCCTCCGTGGCCAGCCCCAGCGAGGACTCCAGCACCCAGACGGCCACATCCCTGCGTCCCCGTGTGCCGCCGTCCGCTGCGTCCCCACTCTCCTGCTGCGACCGGTAGTAGAAGACGGCATCTGTCATGGCCCGGTCCTCACCCACTGCCACAGAGCGGCACGGCCTCTCCGCCACCCTGGGGCTCCTGCCTGGCCAAGCCCTGGTGCCCCTCTCCGGCACAGCCAGCTTCTCTGTCAGCTTCCTCAGCTCTGCGATTTTGCTCGTTCGCCCCTTCGCTGGCTCTGCTTCACTCTCTGGCCCTGTGTGGGGTGGCTCCTCACCCCCTGCCCCTGCCTCAGAGCCAGAGGGGTGGTACAATGCCTCGCCAGGCTCTGCCGACAGCTTCTCCAGCAACTTTGCCTTCTCCCTCTTCAACTCGTAGATCTGCATCTCCAGGAGGGGGATGGTTTTCACCTGCTCCTCCAGGTCCCGGAGCTGCCGCAGGGCTGCAGCCATCTGCTCCCGCACGTGCTGCAGCGGGGCCGTGCTGAGCCCCGTAGCCGGAGTGCTGCGCCCCGAGCTGCCAGGGCTCACCCGGCCCCAGCCCGCCTGGCCCTCAGAGCCCGCTGGCACCCAGTGGGGTGGGTGGCTCAGGGTGCCCGGCACGCCACTGTGGGAGGGACCGCCAATATCCTGCAAATGGCCCTGCTCCTGCTCCAGCCTCCGGCTCGTCTCCAGCAAGGTCTTCTCCACCCGTGGGTTTCGCACAAGGCACTTGCGGGTGGGAGGTGGGAGCAGCCGTACTGGTGGTGGTGAGATGGGGTGGGAGGCTGGCTTGCTCGCAGGCTCCAGGGGTGCTCGGCCGTGCGGGGACAGCAGCAGCGCAGTCCTGCCCTCCTCGCTGGCCGTGGAGGTGAGGGACTCGGTGGAGGTCCAGGCGCTGGTGTGGCTGCTGGGGCTGCGCAGGGTGCTGGGCGGTGCACGGGACCCTTTCGCCCTGCGAGGCAGTGGCACTTTCTTGAGTGTTTGGCCACTTTCAATATCATCAACATATTTCAGGAAATCAAGGTCCAGCAGGAAGCCATAGGGGGTTTCCACGGAATACGAGCTCTTCTCTCCATCGTCCTGGTCCCGGTACAAGAATGGGCCCCCAAGATCTGCAAGAGGAGCAGGGACAGTAAGGCAGGGACCTGGTGGAGACAGGATGGCTTTTCCAACTGGGTTATACTGGAAATTGCAGCCTGCAGGCCCCTCCCCTCCACGATGTGCGGTGTGTCTGTCTCCAGCACCCTCGGTGCCATAGGGTGTCACAGGGCACCCACTCCATGTCAGGGCTGGTGCTGGAGTGAGGAACTCCATTGGGCTGGGGCGGGACAGCTCAGCCCTGCCACCCTCCTCGCACTCCTTCCGCTGTCATTACCTGGTGACAACCCTGGTCTCTTTACCTGGGAGGTTCTGGTTCAGGGGTGCCGGCTGAGCCATCTTCTCCCCGGAATGCTGCTGACCAGGGGACCATCAACCTGCAACAACAACGAGACCAAACCCTGTGACCCCAGGGCTGGTGAGCCCCAGGCAGACACACAGCCCTGCTGCCCGCCTGGGGAGAGCCCTCTGGCTGCCCCCTGCCATCTGCCACGTCCCCTGGCCTCCCCCAGCCCGGGGCTGACACCGGAGCCCGTGGCCGGGCAAGCGCAGTGCTGCCTGTGGGGCCGGGATTGTTTGTACATTTAAGGAATGCTCCGCAGCTCGGCTGGGATGGCCGTGCTGCCAGCTCCGAGGGTCACGAGTTGGAGCTTGGCCAAACAGTGGGAGCAGGCCAGGAAAAAAAAGAGGCTGAAACCTGTATAGGTGCAATAATGCGAAGTTTGCTTTGGATAAAGGGAACCAATACTTTGGCAAAGCCATGTGACTGCAGGGAGCTGCCAGCACCCATCAGTGCTGGGTGTGATGTCCATTCTTGCCACCCAGGGTGCACCACAAGGCCTCAGGGGTGTCCTGAGGGGCCGATGACCCCCAGGAGGGACCTGACTGCTTTTCCCTGCCAATAACATGGGATAAGGCAGAGGGGAATGAAATGGGAGCCTGGTTTTCCCAGGAGCCAGGCATGGACACGCTGGAGGAGAGCCAACAGGATACGGCTGTGGTCCAGAGGTGAGCTCATGGCTGGGGGTGCCACCAGCTGTGAGCACTGAGCTGGGACCTGCTGCAACATCTGGCAGAATCTGGATGCTGGGGCCCAGGTGTGAAGTGCTCCTGGCAGGAGCAGGATGGGACAACGGCACCTTGGGAGCACCCACTGCCTCTGCGCGTGGCATCAGGGTCCCGGTGGCTCTGCCCATGGGGCACAGGTGGCCACGGGGCTGAGCAGCTGTTGGTGGGCAAAGCATTTGGCACTGGACTATTTTCAGAAGAAAGCAGGGGAGGAGGAATGCCGCGAAGGAATGGTGGCTCGGGCACAGCCCCGGGAACGGCGCAGGATCTGGCCTTGGCGCACAGGAACACCCACATCCGCCCCTCGCACCCGCTGCTCACGCCGATGTCGCAGCCACTCCCCGGCCCCGGCGCTGCAGCCGCCAGCCCTCGGCGCGCCCTGACCCCGTGGAGCCGGCGGAGCAGCTGTGGCAGCGCCAGGCCAGGCTCGGGCTGGGCACCGCCGCGGCCTCCCACCCCCAGCCCAGGGCACAGGGCTGGGGGCTGAGTCCAACTGGGCAGAGATAAAACACTTCCCACTAGTCACCAGGATGGATTCTGGGGCTCTCCCACTCCTCTGCCAACCCATCCACAGCCGATGCACATCCCAAATTCCACCTCTCTCAGGATCATCCCAGCTTCAAGCTGGCACCCATTCCACCTCTCCTGGGAACGTCCCGGCTCCATGCTGCCATCCACCATTCCCAAGCTGCTGGCTTCATGCCCAAGAAGGTCCGCACATCCCCCACCTCGTCTAATCCCTCCCACCCTGGGAAGCCTTTGGCTTCCTCCCCTGCACGGCCCTTGCTGCAGGTAATTAAACAGTGCTGGGGCCAGGACAAACTTCCCGCCGGGCTCCACACACGTTGTAAATCAAACAAGAGGAAGAGAGAGCAACAGGAGCCAGAGCCAGTGGGTGCGTTTCCTCGGGGGGAAGTGGCCGGCAGCTCCCTTCCGCTGCCTGGCCGGGTATTGTCCTGCCTGGGGACAGGAAAAGCCTCCTCTGCCGAGGCCTGGAGGCCTCCCACACCACTCCAGCAGCAAAGGTGCCCTTTGCACCAGCGCTGCACCGGTGTCCCCTCCACTGAGCTGGGGACAGGCTGCTCGTCACCTGCCACCTCCTACGGCCCCTTCAGCCGACATCAGCAGCTGCATCCCGACTGTGGGGGACATCCTCCCGCTGCTTCCAGACCCCATTTCTTTTGGTCAGACAGGATGGGCTGGACCCAGAGCAGGAGTTTCTGTCTTCACCCAGCTCCAAAAAAGATGATGGGACTGGCCAGCTCCCAACCACATCCAATTGGCCCCAGAGACCTCATGATGTTCAAACCCTCCTGGAGGGCCTGCAAGGTGCAAACACCCCCCAGGCTCCCTGGGCCGTGCAAACTGTCCCTGGGCTGGGGAAGAGGCGTGGGGCTGGACTGGAACAGTGGGGGCAGATGGTCCCAGTGTGCAGCAGGCTGAGTCCCCGCACCCACGGCCCAGCCACTGCCAGCACCAGCCGGACCTGGCTGCCACAACCACGGCACCACTCAGGCAGCCGCCCTCCACCTGGGCTGAAGTCTTGGTGGGGCCAATCGTACTGGCCACTTTGGTGCCAAAGGCTGATTTTCAGCAGCTTCAGCTGCTCCCCTGGGCACTGGTGCAGGTTGCTAAAGGGGCTGGGCACACGGACCCCTGGGGGGGGGGTGTCCTTACATGATGCCAGCTCCCTTTGGAAGCAATGAGTGTTGTTTCTAGCCCTGGTGTTTAAACAGAAAAGCAGGATGGTACAAGCAAGGGACTGGCAGGGAGGGTTGGCAGCGAGGGGAAGAGGTGGAAGATGCGCAGGGACCCAACCACCCCGTGCAGGCAGGGCTGTGCTTTGCCCTGGGCTCGCACCTGTATGTTCCCCTTGTGCTGTTGTACCGATGCCAACATGGGAAACTTGGGGCCAAAACTGGAGCTGCTCCACTTGATTACAATAAGTCATGTCAAGGATGAGGGAGGCTGGGCACCTTGGCACAGGCCAGGTACCACCTGGTCCTCATGCCCCAGCCCCAGCTGCAGGCAGCACTTTGGGACCCCTGGCCTCATGGGGCAATTTTCCCTCCGGGTTCCCAAGCTCCCGGACTGGCAGAGAGGTCTGGGGGAGCTGCTCCCAAAGCTTGAGACCTTTGGGCCCTTTCCCTCTCCAGGGGCACAGCTGCAGCAGCCCTCGGCCCGGTTCAACCACCTGCTGCAGTGCAGCCCGAGCTGCTCCACCGGCGCGGCCGGGGCTGGACACAGGGAGGGCTCCTCCTGAGCCAAAATACTGAGGTCATGAGGAATGTGAGAAGAACAGAGTCCAGAGCAGCCCTGGCCAGCACAACTTGATTTATCTCAGCCAGGCACGCTTCCCCCGTAGCTCTGCGCAGGCGATAAGCCCTGAAGCTTGGAACTGAGGCTGTTCCAAAGTTAAAGGGAAATCACCGAGCAAGCACACAGCTTCCTCCACTGCCAGCAACCTGCCAGGATTCGGGCTTCTCGCACACAGCCAGCTGTCACACGTGCCTGTCACCTGCAGTGTCACCTGCCAGCTCGGGGGTGCTGCAGGAGGTATGCAGGGCTCACGACACCTTCCTGTCCCCGTCCCCTGCCGCAGGGGCTGTACGGGAGGGCCGCTGCCTCCTTGCCCAGGCCACCTTGGCCATGCTGTCTATGCTGGAGCTGCTCCCGGAGGAGCCGGATCCAGGTGGGTGGGTGCACAACGCCGACCCAAGGAGAGAAAAGGAAATGCTTCGATCATCTCAACAGCCTAATTTCAGAGCTGGACTGCTATTTCTGGAGTTGTTGTCATTGATGGCCCAGTTGGCTGGGAGGCCGAAGGGGCTGCCCAGGCTCTGCACCCGCTCCAGCCCCTCGGGGACCTCCCTGAGCTCACACACGACCTGGACAACAGGTGTAGAGTCCACACACAGACTTACCCACGTGGGGATCAGCTCTACCAGCCCCCTCACGCCTACAGCGCTACAGGCTCCCTACAGCTTCACTAGAGGACATCAACCCCTTTCCTCGAACCCTCGCCACAGCTGCCCACCAGCACCTTCCACCAACACCTCCCGATTCCCTCGGGGCTGCTGACAACACATGGGATCAGCAGCAATGGCCTGGGCTCCTCCTGCTGTAAGGAGGGGCTCGGAGATGAAATGTTTAAATTTACACCCGGGGTGCCCAGGTACAGCTGGGGCACACCCAGAGCACCGTGCACAACCCCACGGTGGGTTCTCCATGTGCACGCAGGAGCACCCCAAACCCCGCAGCACCCCTGTGCCCTTCAGCACCCCAGAGGGGCCTGCAGCAGCCCGGGGTGCCCTGTCACAGCCTCAGCCCTGGGGGTTCCACCACCCCGGAACCCACAGCACACCCAGCCCGAACAGCTCCCCAGGACCCCAGGGAGTCCCCAGAACCCCCAGCCCTGCAGTTCCTCAGCTCCCTGGGAGTCCACCAGCATCCCCAGCCTTACGGGTTCCCGGCACCCCTGGGCGACCCCCCGCACCCCGGGGTGCCAGCAGCACACTCCAGGCACACGCACGTC
>VWZW01007316.1:157607-180704 GCA_013397115.1 Edolisoma coerulescens | reverse complement strand
AGGAAGCAGCAAGGCCCTGGGGGAGGTGGGGGCAAGAGCTTGTTACTGCTGGGGACAGTGACAGGACAGACAAGAGCCCACACGGCCCAGGCCAGCACAAAGGTTTTTTCTCTCCCCTCCAACCTGTGCAGCCCCTCAATGGCTGCTCCCAAACACCAGCCAGGGCTTGGGATGACACGGGAAGATGGAGTCATGGGAGGAGAGAACAGAAGGCCTCCACTGCAGCTCTCACTCAAGCCTGCAGCCCTCCTCTGTGCTGCTCATGCTGGTGAACAGCCCCCCTGAGACCCTCCCAAGAGTCCACACAGGAGTAGAGTGTCTCGTTCCCACTGGTGGTGGCCACAACAGGCACGTCCCAGGGCCCTGGAGATGCTCCACCACCTAAAACACCTTCACCAGACCAACAGCAGCTCTAGAGAGCTAATGGTGCCTTTTGGGGGGGGTCACTGCCACGCTGTTTTTCTCCCCCAGATGATGCCCAGTGCAATGCAGGGGATGGCTGGGGGCAAGGACATGCTGGAGTCCTGGTGGAAAGTGAAGCTGGAGCAGCCTGAGCTCTTCCTCGGGGTGCAGGGGCCCTTAGCCATCAATCATTTAGTGCTGTGAATTTTTAATGTGTAGAAATCTCTTTAAGTGAGGAGGCGAGCGCAGAGTGCGGCTGATGATTAATTCAGGGAGTGACGCATGGAGGCGAGTGCTGGCCTGGCCACAGCGGGCGAGGGGTCCCACTGCTGGGGACCGGCCACCAACCAAGTCAGGCTGGTGGGGAAGGGATGCACCCCCCCAGGGCTGGTGCCACAGGGTCATCGGTCAGCGATGCCACAGCGACAGTTCCCAGGACATTGCTGACACAGCCCTAGAGGAGTTGCATGCACCTCTGTTGGAGTATTTGGGGGGTGAAAAGCCAGGAGCTGCTCAGAGTGGGGTCTCCCAGCTCGGCTGAGGCTGCTGGTGGTGTTGGAGGCTGGGGGCTCTGGCAGCCCCTCCACACCGGTGTCCCCTTGGAGCCCCCACCCCATTTCCAGCCTGCAGCTGGGTACCAATAAATGCATAAACAAATAATAGTGACAGGAATAGTGCACAGCTGGTGGAGGTGACCAGGTGTCCATGAGGGACACACTGCACCTCCTCACCACCCTTGTTCCCTTCAGTGGGGTGAGAAAAACCCAGTCCTCCCACAGTGGCCTCAGGGAGGACGAGCCAAACCAAGAGACCCTTAGGGTATGAGATAAGCAGAGAATGGCAACCAATAGCAGGATGGTGAGAAAGAGCAGTGGCCAGGGGTCTCTTGCTCCAGCAAATGTCCTGGCCACACTGCTCACACCCAGGCACGGCGCAGCGCGGGCAGGGCTGGTGCAGCCACAAAGCCCTGGCTGTCGGGCACCCGGCAGGTTCAGGCATGACAGGAGATCGAGATGTGTCAAAGCTGAGGCACCCCCTTCCCCAGCTCCTGTGTCCTGCCAGCATCCCCACAGCTCCACCTGACCCTCCCTTTTCAGCTGTGGCTGGATCCCAGCAGCATGGGGAGCTGGGAGCTGGGAGCTGGGAGGAGGAAGAGACACGTGGTGGTGCCCAAATGCAGCTGCCACCTCTCAGAAGAAGACAGAGAAGGTGTTAATGCAGGTCTATTTTATTGAAAACTGCATTTCTCCAACAGCATTTGAGCTGCCACATTTTAACTTTAAGTATTTGGGGAGCTGGGCTTGGCATTCCTACGTTAAAAGGCAATGAACTGAGGATGTCTCATTAGAGGGGCAGGGAGGGGATCTGCCCTGCAGGGAGCTCTCGCAGGTACTTTCAGCTTTGCTGAGGCTGGACATGGAGCAGCGAGGGATTTTTCTAGGATGAACCACGTCGGTACAGCTGCAGTGCAGGGACATCTGGCCCCACACGCATCTCTGGGGGAGGACCACCAAGAAGAGCCATGGAAATGATCAAAGTCGTGTGGGGAAGATCCTCAGCATTCAGGACCCCAGTAAAAAGCTGCTGTGCTCTGCCTTGGCTCTGAGGTTTCCGTGGCTGAGGCGTCTGTGAGTGTGGCCTGGGGCCAGGCTGGAAGGGAGCAGGGAGGGGAGCCTGAGGAAACCTGCTGCTCTGCACGAATGTGAAGAAGTCGAGTGGATTTGCAAGTCCCCAAATTCCACACGCGCTTCAGAGGAAGGAGTGATAATGGAAGGGCTCCGCTTTCGGGAAGGCGAGTTTAAATAATTAAGAGGAATAGTGAGGTGGAAATGAATGTGCAGAAGGTTTGGGGCTCCCTGGAAAGAAGCAGAGATGAAAGGAACGGCCTTGCTACAATATTCATAAAGCTCTGAAGGCAGCAGCACGAGTGCCTGCAAGAAGGGTTGTTGAGTGAGCGCGTCTCCTCCGGAGACCCCGTCCGGGCGCAGGCGCAGGCGTGGGAGGATGTGCTCGGCACGTTCGGGGGGAGCAGCTCTTGTGGCTCTTTGTGCCACGTGCAGGAGATGCCTCAGCCCTGCCCAGCCCCAGGCGACTGGGGGCCTCCTGCCCATCCCCAGCCCCTTTCCCTTCCTTATGGATTTTATTCATTCCTTCTCCTTTGTCAGGGATGAGAAACTGGGAAAGTCTGTGCATGAATGGCTCAAACCCTAAACTGGTTTCATTGGACCAAAATCTGGGACACCAGTGCCTCATGCACTGGTGCTGGTACAGGGTCTCTGTGCTGGGGGTGGTGTTGAACATCAGCTCTTTGATGCTGGGAGTCAGCACTGGGTGCTGGGGCTCGTACTGAGGGCTGGTACTGGGAGTGGCACTGGGTATTGATCCTAAATCTTGGTCCTGGTACTAGGGACGAGCATTTGGTGTTGGTCCTGCGTGTGGGGTGCTGGTCGTGGGCGTTGGTAGTTGCTCTGATGCCTTGTGCTTTCAAAACCCTCGGCAGCATCCTACTCTCCTGTTGGCCAGGCATGACTGCACTGTGTGGGGAGCACTGTCCCTCCATGCCGCCCCCAAAATCCAGGGTCCTCCACAAGCAGCTGTGAGTCCTGGGCAGTCAGGAATGTTCCATGGGAGGTGACACTTCATTTTAGCATTGTCCATCTTGGACTTTCCAGTAATGCATTGCCAAGGACCAGGTGCATTTCACACCTCTGGTGCATCCCTGGTGTCCTGGTGTGAGCTGCTTGTCCCATCCCAAGTGGGAAGAGGGGTCTTCAGCCCTGCCCCTGTGGATCCCCCCTTTCTGACACCCCCAAGGGAAGAGTCTCTCCCAAGACCAAAGGAACTGACCCCAACATGAGCTTTCTGATGTGGATTCTCTGTAGCAGTGGGGAAGTGCTGCAGAAACTCCAGCCCTCAGTCCAGGACTCATGGAAGTGTCTCAAGGATCCAGGAGCTATTCATCAGCAAACAGTGGAAGGAAGGAGGGTGAAGGATGCTGACCCTTTCCTGGGGGCTGGGGCAGGAGGTGGGGATGCTCCCTGGAAGGTTTTGGGAAGCTCATGGATGCCTCCCATTGCTGCCACCCCAGCTGAGGAGGCTTTGCAGATTTTCACTGCCCCTAACCAAACTCAGAATTTCCCTGGGCAGCATTGACCTAACTCCCAAAATTCACTGATTTCCCCTTCGGACAGAGGGGTAGAAGCTTATGCAAACCACGAAGAGCTGCTCTCCCCTGCATTTCTCCTCCCTATGCGTTCCCCAGGGAGGGAGGGTTGGCAGAGCACAACACAAAGTAGAGATATGAACATCTGGAACATTTCTTAGATGGAAGAACCTAACGTGCCTGGCTTGTTTGGCTGCTAGCTCACTGGTGAGCCCAGGGTTTGGCTCCTGAGGGATTTCCATTCCCAGCATTGCCATGGGATACTTCACCCACAAATGGATGCTGGAGTTGCCACTTTTCTCTGTGCTGACCATCCCGTCACACGGCCCTGGGTCAGGCTGGAGCACACCACGGCCACTCCTGGCTCACAGTGCTTTGACACACACTGGATGTGGCATAAGTGGGAGCTGTTTTCCAGATGACTGGTGGCTGGGCATGCTTTTAACTGCGCTGTCTTTGGCCCTGAATGCTCAATGTGGCATTTGGGGACATGGTTTAGTGGTGAACCGTGCAGGCCTGGGTTAATGGTTGTACTCAATGATCTTAGAGGTCTTTTCCAACCTTAATAATTCCTTGGTTTTATGATAAAAGCTCTTTGGAACTGCATGCTTTTCAAATGCATCTTTGTCTGGAGTTGCATGATTTCAGAGGAAATCAAGTAACCTGCTGCCTTTGCTTCCCAGTGGGCCAGGGAGGGTTTTTGCTGGTTTGGTGTGCCTGCAGACATCTATCACTGTGTTAATGTGATGTTTGGCACATTTCACAGTGGCCACTGGCTCAGAAAATCTCTCCGGTGGGTGCACATTCACTCCCCACTCACCAGGCTCTGCTCCACACCAGCCTCTTGGCCACTGTCCACCCCACTTCATCTGAAAGACCTGATAGATTATTTAGTGGCTGCTGCCATCACAGAATCCTGCGGAGTTTCTGCAGCAGGGGCTCGGCAGAGCCCCCAGCCCGGCTGTCAGCGGGGATGGGGGTGCAGCAGCCTGCCAGCGTGGGGTGCAGTGTTCCCCTCTCCCTTCCCAAGCCAGGCTTTGCTTCTTGGGTGGTTGTGGGTGGTTCAGGGCAGCAGTGACCTCCCTCACAGACAGCGATGGAATGCTGTGAGAGGTGGAGGCAGCCGGGGCAGTGGGAGCTGCTGGCCCAGGACGATGCAAGGACGTGTGAGCAGGACCAGGCTGCCAGGGTCTTGCAGTATTTTTCAGGGACCAGCAGCAAACTCTGAGCTAAAGGGGGATCTCTGCTGGGACTGACTGGGAATGTGAAGAGAAGGAGGAGGGGAGAGCAAAGCAACGGCCACCCTGGGAGGGGGCAGTGGGAGCAAGCTGCAGTGGGATCGGTGACAGCGGAGAGGCAGAAGGGCTGGGGCATGAGGACAGCCCTGGTTTTCCCCACCTCCCGTGACTGCCCACAGTGTGACCGAGCAACATCCCCATGGAGCTGGGTACTGGTGGGGCTCAGCTGCTGAGCCTGCTGCCTGTCCCAGGCACCCGGGCACCCTCCTCCCGCCGTGACTCGGTGGAGGGGCCGTGCCGTGGCTGGCAGCAGGCTCAGGGCTGCCCCGCCTCAAAGCCCCGGGGAAGAGGAGTCCCCAGTGCCCAAGGATGCCCTGAGGGTAGACTGGGAGCCTCCTCTGTGCCCTCAGCAAGGGAGGGGGTGATGCCAATGGCTCAAGGAGCATCGCACCAGGGGACAGAGGGGCACTGCACCATCGCACTGTGCTCAAACTGCCACATCACCAGGGCACGGCCAAGGTGGACCCCCCAAATTCACACTTTTCTCCCCCAGATCTCCCAGCTGGGGGCAGGACCTTGCGGAGGAATCCAGGAAGGGGTCCACATACATCTGTGGTGTAGAGCCCTTTTTCCAGGCAGGGAGTGAGGATCCCAGGGACCCAGCACCCCACACCTTGGGGCCATGCTCACCCTCAAGCCCCTGCCGAGGCCAAGCCCGGGGGCTGAGGGTCCTGCCAGAGAGGGAGCCCTGCCAGCAGCCTCCTGCACATTTCTGTTACCTGCCATGGCACTCTGGGCATCCCACGTGCTGCCAGCAGTCTTCAGCTGGAAACAGCACACCCACAGCCTTTCCCTCCATTCAAAGCAGGAGGCAAATCCTCCTCCCTGGGTTTATTGTCCTGGGTGTTGGGCTGTTGAAGATGTCCCTTGCCTTCCAGTGAGCTCTGCCCTTTAAACCATGACAGATGTTCCCAGGGGCAAGTCGTAAGGAAATCAACATGCAGAACTGAAATATAGTGAAAATAACCTAAAAGTCCATGGTAATTAAGCAGAGAAATGGCCTCAGTTTATTCATAGCAGTGTCTTGCAGTGGAAACACTGCACTTGCTCCTCAGCCCTGGGGAGTGTCTGGTGCTGGGGGGATCAGCCTTGAACCCCAATTCCCAACGGGCCTCCTGCACTGGAGCAGGGCAGAGGCTGAGCCTGTGGTGACTCCAGGGGCACAGCTGAACTTGAGAAGTTTCAGGGGATGTCAGAGCCTTTACCAAAGCCCGTGTTAGTCTTGGATGGTAAAAGCCCTTCCTGCTGCCCTGGCCACAGCCCCAGCAGATGCTCTGTGCCCAGAGCGGGGACGGAGCCGGCAGTGAAACCTCCAGCCAGGCTGCTTTGGGGCTGGGTAGAGCCACGTCTCCACCTCCTGCAGGGCAAGGGGGTCCTGGGTGATGTGATGCCAATGCCACCATGCAGGGCCCTGCTGATGTGGGGGTTTCACAGACACTGTCCACGCTCGAGCGGGGCTGGCCGGGGGTCTCAGCGGTGAGGGGAATGAGGGACGGGGCTGCAAAAGCTGCTTAAGGGATTTGAACTCTTAATCCCCATTACAAATTAATGTCCAAATCCCTGGAGTGGGGGCAAATCCCACCCCAGAAGTTCATTTTTCTTGTATGTAGGACCAGCAGCCCAGGAGCGGGGCTGGCCAGGGTCACCCACAGGCCCGGGCCACCCAGGGCCAGGCGCTGTTGGGGCACAGCTGCCCTCAGCTCCCTCTGGGCCTTGGGACATTTTCTTCCTAGCTGGCTGTTTCAAAGCCTGGGAACACAGCTCGGGCTCTCATCCTGGTGACTGCTCCTCCCTCTGCCACCTAGCCATTAGTGAGACCCCAGAACCCTCCCCCCATATTTTGGGAAAATATTTCCCCTCTTCTGCAAAACAGTAGCTGATTTGGAGAATGGTCCAGCTCCTGGGAACCCAGGCAGGTTCTATTGCTTTGAAATCAATTCCCGTCTGAGGGCTAAGCTAATTTTACACATGACTTATTTTCACACCTTTAACAAGAAGCAGTTTCTTTCTCGATGAGCAGTGCATATGGCAGTTAAATTGATTATTCTTTGAACGAGTGAGAACATGCAGCACAGAAACTGCACTGGATACCCAAGGCATTGGAAAGGGGCTACAGAGAGGCATGGAAAAGTGCAAACATGAACATATCCAAACCCGCTGAGGCTCGCTGACAGGGATCACATCTTGTGCTAAAGCTGGTGAAAAAGTCAAGGTGTAATTTAGTTTTAAAATCTGGCTGAGCTGGCCTTTCCCTGGCATTTCCTGCCCTTCAGCAGCAGCGTTCTGTCTGTCCACAGCCACAGGAAGGTGCTGCACGGCTGTGGGGACGGGAGAAGCCGCTGCAGGCTCGGAGCGCTGGCACACACGGGCTGGATTCTGCTCGTGCTTCGCCTTCCACTCCTTTCACCTCCAATGGAAATCCCTGACACAGGGCACGGGGACTCCCACTGACTCCTGGTGTGGGAGCACTGCAGGGATTGCTTGGAGGAGGATGGAGTTGCACGACCTCTGCATAACATGGGACCCTCCACCATTTGGTCACTAACAGGGGCAAAAGGCTCAAAGCGATGCTCCTTGGCCTGGCCATGCTCCTCCCTCCCTCCGTAAGGATTTCTCTGTATTTCCACTCACCTCTAAGAAAAGCCACATCTCAGGCAGGAGACAGTGGGTGCTCAGAGAAGGAAGGGTGCATCACAGCCCCATGAGCCCAGTGGCCATGGGATCTCCCTGCTGGTCAGACAGGGCCAGCCCCAGCACCAGGTCAGGGTGGCCACAGCATTGTGCAACCAGGTTTGGAAACCCCAGGCAGGGATGGAGATTCTCTGTGGCTCTGCAGCCCATCCCAGGGCTGTATCTCCTCCAGGGAAGGAGCTTTTTGGTGGGTCCCACCCAAATCCCATGAGCAGCAGCTGCTGCATCACAGACAGGAGTTTTTCCCCATCATCCCTCGGCTGGATTAAATCTCCCCGGCACAGCCCCTTGCTCCCAGAGGCTCAAGGGTTTTTGCATCTGCTCCTGTTTCTAGCAAGCTGCATGGGAACAGGCTCTTTGCCATTATCCCAGCCCCGTCCCTGGTCTGTGGGTCCTGCTGGTGGATCACTCCCAGACCTTGGCAGCGCAGGAATTTTGCTGTAATTTCCTTGCCCAGGTGGTAATCGTAACGAACATCCTTGCCGCAAGGAAGCCCAGCACTGTCAGCTCGAATGAGGCTTTAATTCAGGTTAATTAATGGGTTCAGGCAAGAACAAACAAGCAGACAGGCTCCTCAGAGCAGGTGATGGAAGAGCTGAACCCGAGCTGACAACCGCCCACGGGAGACGGCCGGTCCGGGGGTGTGGGGGGGAACGCTCCTGCTTGAAGCTGCACGGGGCACAAACCCAACTTGTCCTATGTGGGTACCCAGGTCATCATCCCAAAACCCCAAACCACTCGGCAGCAAGGAGAGAAAGGTCCCAGGTCAGCCCAGGACCTGGCAGGTGCCCAAAACACTGAGCCAAGGATGTGTTTCTTCAGGACAGCTCTTTCCAGGATGTCCCCAAAGGCTGGGGCTGTGTAGGTGCACCCCACCTCCACTGCATATGGCTGGGGTGGGTGCCTGGACTAAGCCCCACATTTTTAATGAGGTGTGATGTGAATTTGCTCTGACGGGCCAGCAGCTGGGGCTCAGGACCAGACAAGCCTTCTAGGCCGAGACAACCTCCATGGAGCTCAGCTTTCTGTGTGCTCCCAGCACCCACCTCAACAGAGGTGGCCTGTGCCAGCCTGCCTGTTGGCACGCCTGCCTCCAAAGTGTGGGACAAGCCCTAACGGATTGTCCTAAATTTTATGAGAAAACAGGATTCAGTGCCTGGGAGGGTTTTCTTGTGCAGCAGAGCGGGGTTCTGGCTGGGATGGAGGAGGCTGCTGGGCCCACGCGCCGCCCGCCTGGGCTCTGCGCGGAGCGTGCGTTATTCCTTCTTTTCACTGTAAAACTGCTTCTGAGGGACACACTCATGAAATATAAATGTGAGACCTGCTTTAGGAGGGCAGAGCCCGGAGATGAACAGCGGGTCTGCGCAGGCGGCAGCTCACAGCCTTTCCCTTCTTAGCTGCAATTAATAATTTATGGTTTTCATAACACGAGCTGTGATCTGAGAGCCCAAAAAGCCCTGGGGGCTGGCGGGGCTGACCCCACAGCTCACTGCCACCAGTGCTTCACCTGCACAGACAGGCACTGTCCCCACAGTCCCCCACGCAGGGTCGGGCCACACCTTGCCATCAGCACAGGGCGCTGGGTCTGTTCCCCGGTGAGGGTGGGTGGCACTGACTGGGAACGGGTGGGCATGGGCCGGTGATGGGTTGGTGGATGGTGGTGGCTGGTGATGGGTTAGTGAGGGGGGGGGACTCGTTGGTGAGGGGTGGCAATGGGTTAGTGGTGGGGGGTGATGGACGGTGATGTGTTGGTGGGGATGGGTGGGGATGGGTGGCAACAGATGGTGAGGGGCTGGTTTTGGGTGGCAATAGGTTGGTTATGGTTGATGACAGTCCCATAGAACTTTACACTTGGGGGACTGTAGGGGTGAGAAGAGGGGTAATAGCCTGCTGGGGGCTGGGTAAATCTCAATGAAAACCTGTCTTCACCATCATCCCTGGGTGAGAACCTGAGTTTCTGCAATGTCATTGTCTTCTGTGAGGAAGATGACCCAGAATAGTTAATTTTGAGTGAGCTGACACTGTCCGTGCCCAGGAGATACCAAGTGCTGGGCCAGGGTTCAGAGGGTTGGGGATCAGCTTCTGCCCATGCAAGGACAGCACTGAGCCAAGGCAGGGCGAGGTCAGTGACTGACGGATGGGGCTGTAACACAAGTGTGGCTCCTGCAGCAATGGCACTCCCTTGCTGGAGGGTCAGGACAGGAAGGGGCTGCGAGGGGCCCAGGAGAGGAGATACAGCTCCAGACAGGTTGCCCAGAGGCAGGGCAGAGGTACAGGCAGTGTGCTGTCATCCAGACAACACCACCATTTCCATGCCGGAGCCCGACAGCCTGGCTGAGCATCCTCTGCCACTCCTGGGAGGAGAGTGATGCCGGGGCCACCATCACCCACTGTGCCCGGGGACACAGCCCTGGGTGTGTGTTCCCAGGCAGAGACTGGCTCTGGGCCAGGTGTGGGGGTGGCACCGGGGCCAGCTGAGGTGTCCCAGCTCCCACATGCCCCTGTCTGGGCTGAACTTCCCCCTCCCGGCTTCTGCTCTATTTTCAGCTCAGCTAGAAAAAAACCCTTTGGAGTTGTTGTTTCTTCCTTTGTTTCCTAATTTAGACGGTCCCAAGGCTCCACAGGCAGATAAAGGCAAGTTTATTGCTTCTCTGTGTTTATGGCACTGCTGGAACACACTGCTCCCACAAACATTACATCAAGGGAGCGTGGGGAAGGCTCAGTGTCCCCAGCACAGCTTAACTCTCACCTACATGTGCCCATCGGTGCTCACCTCTGGCTCCCTGACACCGCACCCCTGCCGTGCCGCTGCCGTCACCGTCTGGGCTCCACGCTGCTGCCTCCGGCTGTGCCAGTCCCTGTGCCACCCTCCGGGACAGCCGGTACCCTCGGCGCCTGCTCCGAATCGTGCTGGTGCCTCGGCTCATCCCATGACTTGGGAGAGTCCCAGTGCCAGGAGCCACATGGATCCCATGGCTTCACATTGGCCTCGGGCCCTTCTCACGTGCCTGCTGTGCCCACAGGAGTTTAGAGGCAGCACCAAAATGCCCCTAGGGGATCAGCTGGCACCCTCCATGTTCCCAACAGCTCTGCTCTGCCGGTGGGGCAGAGAAGGGACAGGGCAGAGCAGGTGCAGAGACAGGCAGGGACACCACAGGACCCCAGCTGAGCCCATCACACCTTCGGGAATGGGGACCGTTCGGGATGTGGGTCCCTTGCATCCCGGAGACCTCAGCCCTCCCTTGGTCTTGGCAGCCACAGCCCAGCCAAAAATCATCCCCGAGGGGTGCTGGGATGGTGCTTGCAGCAGAAGAGCTGCCCCTGCCAGCCCCTGGCCGTGCCAGAGGCGGCTGGGCTGTCCCTGGCTGGCAGTGCCGGGGCTGTGCCGGCTGTTGCAAAGGAACAGGGGCCCGGGCAGTGTTTGTGTGGCTGGGACAGCGTGTCACCGCCACCCAGCCCGGGCTGCGGCGTGCGGAGAGGGAGAGCAGTGCCCGGCCTCCATCTGCTCATGGCCAGAGGCAGCTGCCATCCGGGGGGAATGCAAGGGCAGGGGCAGGCAAGGAAGGGGAGAGGACGGCAGTGGGAGGGCAGGGGGGACAGCAGTGAAGTTGGAGGGTTTGTTACCTGTGTGAGAGGAGCTGGGGGTTAGGGGAACCCCGAGGCGCTGGAGGGAAGGGCTCAGGGCTGGGGCTGGGGGTTTTAGTGGCTGTGCTTTAATACAGCCTGGCTTACCCACACAGCGCTGGTGGGAGAGGGATGCCTGTGAGACCTCTTCTGTCAACAAAAGTCCAGGGACAATGACATTGGGGGTGTCAGTGTTTGTCAGGGCAGAGGTGTGATGAGCCCCAAAGCCCCTCTCACAAGCACTGCCCTGGCATGCTGCCAATGTCCTGCCTCTTTCCAGGGTCTGACAGAAAAATGAACTCAAAATCCCTCTTTGTGGGATGGCTGGATGTGCAGAGATCTCTCGCAAGGTGTGGCTGATGGGGCCCATTCTCCCTGTCTCGAGTCCTGAGAGGTGCTGGTAGTGGTGTAAAGCCAGTGGGGTCAGATCCCTCGTGGTGGTTGGCACCTGGCACAGTGTCCTCACCATCAAGACTTGACTAATATGCAAACACTTGGTCTGGCTTTCCAAAGAGGTCCAAAACCCCTGGCCAGTCTCACCACTTCTTCCCAGGCAAGGATGAGACACCAGACTGGCACTGCCTTACCCAAGCTGTGGTGGTCATGCTGGGCACAACACTGACCACACACGCCTGTGGAGGTGTCCCAGGCAGGCTGCATGGGGGCAAATTGAAGTTGTCTGTCACCACTGGAGGGGAGAGGGAAGTCTGTCCCCTCCATGCTCTGGCTCCATGGAAAGGGACATCATCATCCTCTGAAGTCAGCCTGGAGGCTGGGAAATGTGTCAGACCCTGAGCAGCAGCGAGGTCAGGGATACCTGGAGAGGAGCTGGACCTTGGGGAGTGGTGGTGTGAGGACAGCAAAGGAAATCAGAGATAGGGACAGGAAATAACAAATGTGAGTCAGCTGAGAAGTACGTGGGCAAGGACAGCTTTGGGGAGCTAATCTGCAGGAGATAACGCTGCCAGGATGGAGGAGCCTTGGAGACGAGCTCATGGAAAGGAAGAGTCAAGGCCCAGAGGTGTCCGAGGCTCCAGTGGCCGGCGCAGTCCTTTGCATTACACCCAGCGACTTCCCCCCGGGAGCTGGGGGAAGCGTGGGTTCCGGCACCCAGCCTTGGGCACTCCGGGCAGCACGTGCCCTCTGGGATGCATTTCACAGCCTCCAAAGGTTTCCCTGAAATCCTGCACTGGGTGTTTATTCCCTGGCAGACAGGACTAGCTGTGGGTGCAGCCTGTCTGCTTTTAGTCTGGTGGAGATTAAGCTCTCCAGGGCCTAATGGCGATTCTTTTGGCAACCGTTCAGCAGGGCTTAATCCATCTTATCTCTGCTCTGAAAGGATGAATTAGGTGCCTCTCCAAGCGCTCAATGGGGAGCAGGAGCAGCAGGAGCTCTGGCAGAGCACAAGCTGCTGCAGGCACCCCGGGGCTGCCCTACATACGGCAAAGAGCCCGGAGGCACGAGCTCTCGGGCAGGAGCCAGGGCGATCGGGGGGCTGGGGAAGAGGCAGCACTGCAGGACAGCCAGCACACTTCCCTGCACCCAGCAGAACCCTCTCACCTTGCTCCCCCTGCACATCCAGCTGTTGGCATCACCAGGAGTCTTGGCCTGATAATGAAGGTCCCGATTCCCTTGGGATTTGCCCAGGTATGAGCCAAGAGCAGTTTCTTGGCTCATGGGGAAAGACTGGCAACAACATGACCCCACTCATCCTGTGCAAAGGCTCCCATGCCTGGACCAGTGCCTGTGCAGCCCATCCAACCCATCTGGCACCTAGGGACGTCCCTGCTCCCACAGTCCAGATGCGAGCAGGACTCCCAAGTGACAGAGGACATCACGGTCATGTGGAACGGTCCCATCATCCCTCTCACCACTTGCTGTCAGGCACAGGGACTCTGAACTTGCCTTTTTCAAACCTGTCCTGACATTGCTAATAATAACTGTGTTAATTAGGGAGCTCTTACAGCCCTGCGTGATTCGTTCAGTCAGTTATGGGGAATATTGTCAGGGTAATGCAAATGAGGGGTGGCAGTCGCCTCTCCAGCAGCCGTCTGGAGTTCTGGAGCCATGTCTGAGACCTGAGGCACTCGCTGCACATCAGGGTGACCCAGTTGATGCCACAGGCAAGGACACGGCTCAGTCCCACACAGACATTTGGCCCAAGGAGCCCCATGGCTCCTCGTGTCCATCCCCACCACCCAGGGCACTGAAAGGCGCGGTTTGGGGCGAGGGGCTGTGCCCCAGCTGGGCCATCTGCCCCAAGCCCACCAGCTGTCCCTGGCTCTTAGATGACTGCCCGTCATTATGGCATCTTGCCTTCTCCAAGTCCCTTCCAAGTGAAATCAGAGAGGACAGTGACACCATGGGCTTTGCAGAACCTGAAATCTCCCACTTCTCTGCATTAAAGTGTTGCTGCAGTGGGGGGCTGGGGGCTTAATTTCTTTTTGGCTGTGGTATCCCTCAGGTGACAGATAGCCTGGTGGCTCACTTGCTCACCTGTCCACCCAGCAGGGGTTAGTGCCACAGCATGGCACGGGGACAGGGTCTCTCTGAGCCTGCCGGGGGGACTGGGTTACCCTGGGATCAGCTGGGGACAGTTTGCAGGATGGTGAGAGAGCCCCTGTGACATCACCTGCTCTCGTCCTGCATACACCCCACAGCTGGGAAATGCCTTTAGAGGGGAGGTTTCCTTCTTTTCCACAGCACAGCAAAGGCGGTGATGGGTCACTGCGGGGCTGCTGCCCATTGGTGCTGCCGAGGGGCCCGTCCCCACTGGATCACCCTCTCAGGGCAGCTGTGGGCCGTGCCACCGCCTGGCATCGCTGCCATCCGCTGTCCTTGCTCCTGACCTCAGCCCTGTTTGCTTTGGGCCGAGCTGTGCTGCCCATCAGTCAGTGTTGGAGGTGGCCGAGGTGGCCAAGGTGGCTGTGGAAGCTCTCCAGGTGCTGCCAGGGTGACACCCTGGCCATCGAACCCAGCCCACCACACCAGCCCCCAGCCCACCCCCACACTGCATCAAAGGTTCTGTGGGGACCCCAGGCATCCCTCCTTCACTGGAGGGTCATGGGGGTCTCTTTGCTGGAAGATTTAATCAATGTCTTGTTTCTCTCCTTGGCTCTAAAGCTCCTTTTTTCCTCTGGAAGAGGATGAGAATTAATTGAGCAGGAATTAATCAAAAAGCAGAAAGATCCAAATTTTCAAATGAGACATCAGGTGCTGTGGGTCCTGCCCTCTCTGTACTTTGTTTCCAACCTCAGTTTGTTCTGCTCCAGCCGCTGGCAGCCCTCATGTCTATTCCTGGCCCAGAGCCCCACGCCAGCAGAAATCCCCTCTGCGTTGCGTCACCAGTTGAATTCCAGTGCATGCTGTCTCCAAAGTAACAAGCAGCTAAAATTGGTAGAAAGTTTGATCTGAGCCTCAGCCAAGCTTAATTTTTAATTGCTTCTAATTTCACTCCCTGGGCTGGGTTTGCCAAGCCGGGCAGAAAGGCCACAGGGGCAGGTGTGGGCCCGGTCACTCGCGGGCAGCGCTCTGCTCTCCCTGGTCTGGAGCCCTCAGCCACAGCACTCTGAGGGTACTCAGGGCCCCCAGACCCGGGGTCCAGCTCAGCTGCCTTGTCCCTGGCTCTCCGGGCTGCCAGACAGGCTCTCAGCTCCCCAAGAGACCCGTTTGTTGCCCCCATAGCAGAGGAGATTGAGCCCCTTGACTGAACCAAGAAGGCAGTGGGACAGATTTTCAGCTTTTGGGTTTGTGTGTTCAAAAGACTATCATGGGGTGAGGATTTGGTACCAAATCCCAAACACCTTGTGGCATTCCTGAGCCCATTGCCATTCCTGCAGCCTTTCCCATTCCATGCCTGCAGCCTTTGTCTTCCCATCCCATCCCTGAAGCATACCCCTTCCATTCCTTCCATCCCATTCTATCCTATCCCATCCCACTGCTGCAGCTTCCCCTTCCCATTCCATGGCTGGTCAACCAGTCAGGGGAGCTTCTCTGGCATGGAGACACACAGGGAATCCTACAGTCAGCGCTCACATTCCCTGGAAGGCACCTCCTCTCCCAAATGTCTCCCTGGCTATTCACGGCTGCCAACAGAGAGACGAAAATCTTCTGGTCCTGGCTCAGAGCTGCTGGAACTTTGCACAAAATCCCCAAACACTTCGTACCTGTGCTGACACAGCAAACAGTTACTCAAATGGCAAAGGTCACTTTCCCCTGTCTGACAGCTATTTTTGCTACATGTCCTGAAGTCCAAGGATAAAGGAGATGCAGAGCCAGGCAGAGCTCCACCCCTCACACCAGCTCAGGGTGTTAGAAAGATTTGGGAGAGAGGAAGAAACCATCCTGGGGAAGAAGCCAGGGGGAGTGTCCCTCCTACCTGGTCCTGCTGATGTCCCACAAAATCATCCCAAGGAGCTCTGAGTGGGGTTTGCAAACACTTACAGGATGTGGTTGTGCAAACGAGCATTGCCTGGACTGGCTGCACAGCTGGGCTTCTCCAAAGCCTGAGGCTGTGGTGAGGCTCTTCCCCAGAAAGTCATCAGCACCTCAGCGGGACTCAGCATCGAAGGAGAGCAGCGAGTGCCAGCGGCTCCCAGCCCCGTGCGGCTGCCGCGTGCCAGCGGTGGCTGGGAGCGCCTGGGACCCGACAGAGGCAGGGAACGGCCACGAGGGCTGAGCCTGGTGCTGGTGATGCCACAGCCCATAAACTGCCCCAGCTGGGTGGTGCTGAAGGCAGCCCTGAGGCACAGGAAGGTCCAGCCCTGCTGCGATAGTGCCCTCCCGATGATATTCACGTTTTCTGGAGTCCCGGGAGAGGCCGGTGCCAGGCTCCAAAGGGGAGTGCCAGGGAGTGCCTGGGAGGCCTCGCGCCGAGAGAAGGAACGTGCCCCAGAAATGCTGGTGGGCTTTCTCTGGTGGGTCCAGGGGAACTCTTGATGAAAGTCAGGTCCCCACCAAGGAATGCATGGAGAGGCATCCAGGGGGACTTGCCTGGGGCCGCTCCCACCTCGTGGGCAAGGGCACTGGGAAGGCTGGGACCAGCCCTTTGCACCCTGACCTTTCTCTCCCCAGAGAGTTTCTCCCAAAGGAAGACCCTGCCCAGTCTAGGGCACTGATCTGGGTGGGTTTGGAAATGGCCATTTAGCAGGAGGGAACCACAAAACCACTGTTAAAAGTGACACTCCCCAACAAAAACCATACTTTTCAGCTGGAATGGGGGAGCCACGGTGCTCTATGGTCTCAGGTGATCACTGCCAGCTCATGATCATGGCAACGTCGGCCACTTTGACAGGAAACTCCCCATTTTGGGCTCTTTTTTTGGGATGGGAGGGTTTTCTTGGACTCAGAATTTGCCTTTTCTCTGAGATTTGCAATGGGAAAACAATTTCCAGGCCCCCTGAGTGTGTAGCTGCATTCTTGTCAGTCAGGACATTTTTCTCTAGGTATTTGAATTTCCTTGTGTGGGGGATCACCAGATGTCCAACCTGGGCACCTCCCAAGGGCACGTGCTCAGCTCCAGGTCAGTGAGGTGGTCCCACAGCAGCATCCAAGCTCAAAGCTCAGGCACAGACTTGGACCCGCATCAGGTTCCTCACAGTGCCGAGCAAAGTCCCGGGAATGGAAACACCTCTCTGCCAGGTACAAACCCCACAGCCTTTGTTTTTTTAAGAAATTCAAACTAATCAGATGCTGCTCTGTCCTGCCCTGTCCTAGCAGAACCACTGCATGGCACATGCTCCTCTCTGACCTGAGGATGAGGTAAGCTGGGTGTAGGATGCCCCTGCAGAGGTACTTGTGAGTGCTGGGTCCTGGGTTCCAGGGTTCCCCAGGCGAGGTACCTATGGGTGCTGTGTACTGGGGTGGCAGGTTCTGGGTGTAGGATGCCCCAGGGGATGTATCTCAGTGCTGGGTGATGGATTCGGGGTGTGGGATGCCTTGGGGGAAGTACCTGTGAGTACTGGGTGCTGGGCAGCCCCCACTTGGGAAGCCAAGCCCAGCTGCAGGGACAGTGCTGCTGCTCTGGGGAGAGCTCAGATCCACCCCATGGGCAACAAAACGCTCAGTTTAGGAAACCAAGAATCAGCCAAAGTCCCCGTCAGAGCAGGGAAAGAGCCCTGGCTGGAAATGGGGCCAGCTCTTCTCTCCCAGCCCTGCTGGGGATCTGGAGCTTCCCAGCGAGGAGGGTGGGAGAGGGGCTGCTGGGGTTCTTGATGCTTTGGGGCATTTTCATCTGTTTCTTTTCAGGTTTTCACAGTTTTTTTCATCTCCCAGTGCCTGTATGTCCTGTGAGGTGGGGTGTAAAAGCCTAGAAAAATCCAGAATCCGAGCATGAAAATGCAGAAAAATCTTGACTAAAGATTAAGGTATATTTCCCATTGGAAAATGCATGCAACAGACAAAGCCTTGTTTTCATCACCTTTTTTTTGGCCCCCAGCCCTGCAGACCCTCCCCTTCACCTTTAGAGCAGGAAATATCCCGAGTTCCCAGAGGCAGCCCGAGGCCGGCGCTCCCGGACACCCGGCTGCAGCTGAGCACGGTCTGGCCGGGGGGCCGAGAGATGTCCCCGCTACCTCCCTGCAGGCACGGCCCTGCCTCTCCCTGGGCTTTGGCCAGCAGAGCCAGGCAAGGAACCCGAGCATCACCTTGTCTTAGTCACAAACCAAGCAGGGAGACGTGTGGGAAGAGGTTTGAACCCCAGCTGAGGTTTGCAGGACGGTGCCTCAAAATTTGTGTGCTTCGCTCTTTGCTGCTGCATGAGGAATATGTCCCCTGTCATCCTCCCATATAAAGCGCTGCTGCACTTTCCTGCAAGTCTCTTCCCAGGAGGAAAAGCAGCTGTGGCCCCATGGGGACAGGCAGAGATCTAGCAGAGCCCTTGTGGATGTGGCTGCTGCTGGCTGTGGGTGAGGAGGCCACACTTCTCTTACCCAGCACGGTGTTGGACAGGAGGGCACATCCCCAGGGGTCCTTGTGGATACCCATCCTGAACGTCCTGGGACAGCTAAAAGCCTTCCTGGGCAGCAGGAGTGACCTGGAGTTTTTTCACACAACGCAGCCAAAAAAAGCCATTCGTGTTGCGTCAGGAGACCCAGCCCGCGAGGGGCTGTGCCAGCAGGGCAGAGGGGTCACGGCCGCCGGCAGATGCCGACTGAGAAACGCCAGGCAGTGCCAGAGCTGCCTCTGTCCCATCATGGAGGAGGAGACGGGTGGCCAGGAGTGACAACGGGGCCGTGGATGAACTCTGTGGGCTTTGCTTGTACTTGCCAGAGCAGCTCTCTCCTTCCAGTGGCTCTGGGCATCTCCTTTCAGAAACTATGAATGAAATGAAAGGATGTTCAGAAAATACTGGAGAAATCCCCTGCCACCCTCATGCCCACCAAAGGCTCTACCAAATCCATTGTCTGTCACTAGCCAAAGGCTGCTGATAAAATAGAAGCCACCATTGTCTCACAGAGGGAGCAGAGACCAGTCCTGGTCCCTGTGGTCCGGCCCTTCCCACGTGGGCCTGTGAGCAGACTGAGTGTGCCAAGGGGCAGCCTCATCCCCAGGAACCTGGAGCTCCCTGAGCCCGTAGCTGCAAGCGCAGCCAGCCAGAGTCCCTAATGTGAAACGCATGTTGGTTACACCGAGAGATGACTGTAAAAAATAAGGGTCAGATTTCTCTGGCTGCGAAGCCTCCCACGTTACCCCAAGCCCTCTGGTTTCCTGCCTTCTGGCATGTGTGACCTTCTGCACAGTAACCCCGGTGCTCCCCACAGAGCCCGGGATGGCAGGAAGAATAAAGGGGAGTGAAGACTTGCATAACGTTCATCCAGGCTCGCCAGGAAAATAAGGAGGCTGCTTGGACCGAGAGCACTGCTGGCCTTTTATGTCGGCTTTTCAAATGCGAAAATGGGCCTCCCTGCTCTGGGCTAACGGGCTCAGGACCTGCCCCGGGAGAGAGGGACCCCAGGGTGGCTGCAACCCTCACCCATCCTCTGGAGCCCTGAGAAGATATGGCAACCTGGGTAATTGCATCTTGCCTCACTTGGGCTGCCAGTGGTTTACCCAGGGCTGCCCTGTGCTGGCAGGGAAAGCCAGAGGAGAGAGGGTGGGAATGGAGCCCAGTGACATGGCTGAGCTCCTGATGGAGCTGCTTCTCGCTGGGGTGGATGGCTGTGGCCAATTTTCCATCTTTCTGACTGACCCTGCTTGGAAATTCATCTCTGCTCAAGAAGCAGCTGAGAGCAGAAGTTTTGGGCATCCTCTGACAGGGGTGAAGGGGTGTCCCCAGCCCTGGGAAAGGATGAGGCTGTGCTCTGGCAGCCTGTGCCACCCTGCTGTCCCCTCGGGGCACTGAGGGTTGGGGTACAACCAACCTGGGCAGGTGGCAGGAGCTGCATGGCCCCTCTCCAGAGTGGGGAGTGACAAAGGCTGAGCCAGCAAACTTGGGAGGGAATAGGTGACCTCAGGCAGGGGTGGGGGTTTAGCAAGCTGTGTGGCTGCAGGGCCAGACCAGGGTGTGTGATGGATGAATCCTTGCAGGACCAGGTGTGAGCAGAGGGACGGGTACCCACTCTGCCCAGGAACGCCGCCAGCGCCTGTCTGGGTGAGACGTGCTGCTGTGCTCCGATGGGGGCCGGTAGGAAATCCGTGTTGGATGTTTCCTGACCTCTGCTGCATCAGAATAACTGTTCCTCTGGAAAACCTAAAGCCGTGACGATGTATTTCACATGTCCTATTCCCTCCCACTGGAGTCTCCCTTACGTTTGCAATTTCTAACAACAAAGCAACACTGTGAGCAACCTTCCTATAAATCATCCAACCATCCCTCCTGGTGATGTGAGCCCGGGGCTGAGCAGCTGCAGGAATTCGTGCGAGTTCAGACCGGGCTGAACTTTCACACAGTGACCTGCCAGGTCAGCCTGGGAAGGAGTGGGATGGAGAAAGGCAGAGAACAAAGACACTCACCAGAGTCCACCCGCTCACAGCCTGACGTGCACGGGACAGGAACGGGGATGGGGATGAGGACAGGGATGTGCTGCCATGCATGTGGGGGCTGTTTGTAGGAGCTACTTGTGGTGTGTGCTGGTGATGGTGCCTTTCCTGGGTGTCTGAGCTGGAAGAAGGGATAGGGATGGATTTAGTGACAGGAAAAAGGACAGGAATTGAAGGATGGGGTTGGGAGCATCCCTTGGTTCCTGAGAGAAGCTCCACAGAAAATAACTTCCACAGAAAATAACTTCCTTTGGAGTCTGCTCCTCCCTGCCCAAGGGCTCACCCCCGACACCCACAGAGAGCCCCAAGAGCCACTGCTGTGCCCTGCTGCTCCCTGTGCTGCTCTGGGTCCCGAGGCCACTGGGCTGGGGCAGTGTCCTCAGGGGGTCCCTTCTGGGCACCTGCACAGGGGAAAGGGTCCTTCATCCCCTGGGACCAAACCTCCATCCTGCCCTGGCCCCAAGCCAAGCTGGGCAGTTGGGACCCCACAGAGATTTTGACCATGGCCCTTTTCCACAGAGGACAGAACAGGGCATGGAGAAATGCCCCAGGAGCTCACACCCTGCTGGCCAGGCTGTTTTAAGCTCCATTTAAACTCGAGAGCACCCAGCTCTGGGGAGAGCACCTTCCCATCAGCCTGCAGTCATTCCCAGCCTGAGGCAGCTCACGGCCTCTGAGGGCTTTGCATTTGTGTACCTTAAAAATTTGTATTTCTCAGGGCAACTTTGAGAAGTCGCAGTAGGAAAACGCAGCCAAAGGAAAACGCACAAATCATGTGGCTTCTCAACAGGCCTTGGCTTCTCACATTCCCTCTCTCCTGCCACTGCAGAAAACAACCAGTGGGAACACGTCTGCTGCAGCACCCGGAGTAACCCCGTCGTTTCCCAGGACAAGCTCCAGTGTTGGGTAAGGGTGGGCAGGGAGCAGAGCTCACACAGGATTCATTTCGCCTGACATCATTAACCCACAGCAGCAGCCAGCACATGAAATTGTGCTTCCCTGTTTGTCCCAGTGACTCGGGGGTTGGTGTTTTCCAGTCCAGAGGGCTCTTCGGGTGCCAGGTGCTCCAGCCTTGGGCTCTGTGGGCATGACTCCTGCCAGCTCACTCCCTCCTGGGATGGCAAAAAAACAGCAATACAAGCTGAAAAGCAGAATTTTCATTTTTCAGATTCCATCTGGGAATTTTTGGCAGAGCTTTGGCTGCCCCTACAGCACTCAGGGGCGGTGGGTATGGTGGCAGATCTGTCCTTGGCAGGGGGGCCATGACCTGGGGAACGAGGGGGCACAGGACAGCCAGGGGCACCCCAAAGAGCCTTGCAGGGACCCCGGCCCAGCAGAGAAGGCTGTTGGGGGGGGGGGAATGGAACCCACTCCCCATCACTACCACCCCTCTATGTCCTCAGCTCCTCTCTAGCAATAGTGTCAGGGAGAGCACAGAGCGACCCCCCAAAACCACAAAGATTTGGAAAAAGAAGTTCACATTTTCATTGTTTCTTTTTCTCCTGCAGCGTTTCCTACCTGTTTTTTTTCCCCTCTTTCCTCACTTGAAAAATTCCTTCTGACCATGAAATAAATGTGAAAACAGTGGCTGGCAGAGGGGGCTTGGGACTCTCTGGAGTGTGTGCCGGCTGGAATTTCCGAAATTCCTCTTTAACCTCTGTGACTCCACCCTGAGCTGTTGCTGCTGGGTGCATTCTCTGAGGCCTCTCACTCACCCTTCGGACAGCAGCAGCCTGGGAAATGCTTGGAGACGGCACGGGGACTCCTCGAAAGAGAAATCCTCCTGCCAGGCATTTTCGGACAAGATGAAAAGCCTTTTCCTGGGGCCATGCCTGAGCTGCAGGGCTCCGAGCAGCAGCGATGGGATGGAGGCAGAAGTGCTGTGGGCTGGAGTGGAGGAGCTCGGCCCCAGAACCCACTGCTGCCCTGGTCCCAGGGGGCTCACGTCGGCCAGACCCAGTGAGTGGTGGGAAGCGGGGATTTGGCCCCAAAATCCAGAGTGGGAGGAGAGGCAGTTCCCTGCTCGAGGCTGCGCGGTGCAGAGCAGGGACAGAGCGCTGGGGCAGCAGGAGGGAGCGCCCCGCGGGGAGGGAGCAGAAGGGCTCCATCTGCTCCAATCCGAACAGAGCCGACAGCAGCTCCATCACGGCGTGTGAATTCCTTCATGGAGAGAAAACACAGAGACTCAAAAATCCTTTAAGCCAGTGGAAAAAGGCAGAACAAGAAGGAAGAGCCAGAAACCAGGGTCCAAGACCCTGGCAAATAAAATAAGATGCACACTTTTCACAGGGGGGCGATTGAAACCTGTGGGGGGAGGGTAGTGAGGGATGGATATATTCATCCTTGTTCTTGGAGACCAGGAACGTTTAGAGGAGTGAATATGCTGCTTCCCTCAGGTGTACAGAGGGGCTGACCATAGGAATGCCCCCTCCCCAGGGCTGGCAGCACCCACCTGTGCCAGGCCAGGGCCCCCCAGCAGAGCCCTGTGCCCACAGTGGGCACCTGCCCTGGGGCCCCAGCACCGTTTGGGCAAGGCCTGGGAGCTCTGTGCCACAGGGTCCTCCCGCCCCGGGGCCAGTGGGTCCCAGAGGGGCACAGCCTCGGAGGGTGACACGGGTGCATCCACAGGGGACCAAGCATCAGGGCTTGGTGCAGATCAGGGTCCCCAGTGCAGGATGAGGGGCAGGGCAGTCAGCAGGGATGGGACAGGGATGGGGATGGGAACAGGGATGGGAACGGGGATAGGCATAGGGTAGGGATTGGGACAGGAAAGCGGATGGGAATGGGGACAGGAATGGGAATGGGGGTGGGATGAGGAGGGGAATGGGGGCAGTGATGGAGATGAGGAGGGGAATGGGGACAAGGATGAGGACTGGCACAGGCAGGGCTCAGCGACAGGGACCGAGGCTGCCCCGGGCGGGGGCGGACAGGACTCGGAGC
>VWZW01007316.1:138424-157466 GCA_013397115.1 Edolisoma coerulescens | reverse complement strand
CTGAAGGAGCACGTGGAGCGCACCAAGGGCCAGCTGCGGGAGCTGGGCGGGCGGCTGAGCGCCCACAACAGCTCCCTGGGGCGGCTGCTGCGGCAGGCGCGGGAGGCGCAGGAGCGCGGCGAGCGGCTGCGGGGCAGCGTGCGGGAGCTGGAGGGCCGCGGCCGGCAGCTGCTCAACCTCTCCGAGGCGCTGCGGCAGCGGCTGGAGGAGGGGGCGGCTGACAAGGACGCGATCCAGGGCCGGCTGGAGCGGCTGGAGGGCCGGGTCCGTCTGGCGCTGCAGGCGCGGCCGGCTGGGAACCAGAGCGCTCGGGACCTGGGGGCGCTGCAGGTGAGCGCGGGGGCAGCGGGACAGAGAGGACCCGAAACGCGCCCGCCACTGGCACCGAGGCGGGGAGGGTTGGTGGGGGGACACAGCCCAGACCCGACCCGCTGGGGCCACCAAGAGCGATGACATCCCGGGACATCGGGAGCAGCGGGTGGGGATCAACTTCAGGAGAGCGGAGCGGTCCTGGGGGCACCGGGAGCACCTTCCCGGGAGTCCCGCGTGGCCGGAGCTTCCCGGAGCTGTGGGGCTCACCTGGCTCTTCCCCCGCAGTCCCTGATGGATGCTCAGAACCTGCGGATCGAGGAGCTTCTGCAGAAAATCAAGCAGCAGCAGTACAAGCTGGACAAGCAGAACCTGCAGATTAAAAGCCTGCAGAGCAAGGTGAGCCCCTGTCCTGTGCTGCAGCCCCCAGCCTGGCCCTACATGCTGTGGGCACCCTGGTGTGAACACCCCTGCTGTCCCGGCTCTGGTGGCTGTGCTGCTGCTCCCCAAAGGGGCCACAGCTCAGGTCCCCGTGCTGCAGTGATGTGAGGGTAGCAACCTGCAAGCTTCCAGAGAGTTTGTATGGAGCAATAGGAGGAACTGGTGGGTGGGAACAGCCTCCCTGGGCTCTGCCTTTGCATTCATCTCCAGAATAAACTAGCTAGCACGGGTGTGAAAAACCACAATCACTTCTGGCTTTGCCAGGACTGGGTATCTCCTATTCCTTGAGGTTTCTAGGCAAGTTCAGCCCCAGCTCTGGTTGTGGGGAGTGGCTGCCCAGCTCCCCTGAGTAATGGGGTGGAAAACAAGCTGAGGTAAAACTGTTCTGACTTGTGCATTTTTTTTTTTTTAGGTCAATCTACTAATTCCCCTACACCACAACAAAACACAGTCTCCAAAGTGGAAGATAAGCCTGAAAAAGAGCCTCAACCTCACCAACCAGAGTCAGAATGGCAGTGCAGAGCCCGTGCAGACACAGAGTGAGTATCTGCTGGTGCTGCCCTGCTAGTCCATGCCAGAGCAAACCTGCAGCAGTTGTAACCTTTTGGAAACAAAAGGTTCATTTGTCCTGAGCCAGGAGGTGAGATTTGCTTGAAAAACTGGAGCTTGGGAGTATGGCCAGAGTGAGGGGTTCTGGAGCACAGGCAGAATCCTTGCCTTCTGGGCCAGTGTTAGCCCAGCAGGAATTTAAGGATTAAAGAGGCTTTTTTCCTGCCTGGTGTTAGGAATGCAGTGGGGAGCAGACAAAGCCTGAGAGCAGGTATTTGTCAAAAAGGATTGGCAGGTGGGGAGTGAGGAGAGGAGGGTCTCAGCTCTTTTGAGTTAACTCTTGTTCACCTGCTCACACTTCACCAGGAAGGATCTGCTTTGCTGTCTGTGGGAGGAGGGGAGGGTTAGGGAGCCCTGGCCTGAGAGCAGAGCTGTGTGCTTGTGTATCCCTGTCCCTTGGCTCGTATTTAGAGCTCACGCATGAAACTCAAGTGTCTCAGCTCGCACTGTCCTCAGCAGAAGGTGCTGAGTTGCAGTGGGTGCTCACAGCCCGGGAAATGTGCACTGGAGGCAGCGAGTGGATGCTGTGTCCTCTGCCTGGAGCATCTTCTCTTCCGGCAGTAGGGCTGGAGAGGCTCCTGCAGAGCAAAGGGCAGCAGAGCGGGTGTCCCCAGCTGTGCCATGTCCTGCAGCCTCCCTCCAGACAGGAACTGGTGTCCCTGCAGGGTTTGTGGGCCAGGAGCAGCTGCTGTCATGTTGTGTCAGCTAGATCACAGTGCTGGCTCTGCCTGTGCAGCTGTCTGGGGATCTTCAGCAGGAGCCAAACAGAAACCAGGCAGGATGAGGAGGCACAGGGAATTCCTGCTCGGGGCCTGATGCAGGGGTGGTTCTGGGAAAACACATGGTAATTCGTCTGTGGAGCTGGGAGCTGTCATTGGTGTGTCTGAAAGCTGGGTGGGCAGAACAAAGGGCTCGTCCACATGGACAAGAAGAGAGGTGGGATATGGGGCTTTGAACTCCTCCTGGTGCTCAGCTCAGTGGGGCTGTGCAGGGTCAACCTTACTCAGAGCAGCATTTCTGAGCCAGAAAACTCTCTCAGAACTTCTCTCCCCTGGTTTTTTCCAAGCTCTGCTTTGTGGCTTCCCTGCAGTAGTGGGTGCCATAGAATTGTTTGGGTGGGAAGGGACCTTTAGAGGTGATCTCGTCTAACCCCCGATTCCACTCTTGGGTTATGCTGAACATGGGGTGCAGGGAGATGGGTTGGGACCTTTCCTACTCGCTGGTGCAGATGTAGGCTGTGCTGACTGATGCTGGCTACAAAAATGTTTGTGAGGCACGGTGGGAGGCAGCAAGAGCTACAGCCCCCACGGATGCTGTGTGAGCTCGGCACCTTCCAGTGCTGCACTGTCCCCGATGGAGAGACCCTGGGCGTGCCGATTCTGGCCCGCCCAGCTGTGAGCTTCCCCTTTCCTTGCCTGATCCCTGATGTTGGTATCACTGACAGAAAACAAATTGGCTTCCTTTCATTAGCAGGTCGAGTGAGTTTTCTGACAAATCTTAAAGCACACGGGCTGGCCCTGTGCCCTCTGCCTGGGGAGCCTTGTGGCTGCTTTCGGAGCAGGGCAGTGCTGGGGAGGCTTGTGCTGGCGGCTCCCGGGCTATTGTCAGGCAGAGCCCGGTGCCGGCGTGGCCCTGGGGAGCGGCGATGAACTCCACCAGCAGCCCTTGCAGAAAGACCCTTTTATTTGCATCCAGCGAACACAAGTTTTTTCAGGGCAGGGCTGGCGTGGGGCCAAGCATGTGAAAGTTGAAGGCTCAAAGCTGCCTGGAGAGTGAGAGGTTTAATAGCTTGCAGAAAGAGGATCACGTCTTTGGGCAGAGCCTGTGCATGCTGGCAGCCAGCCGAGTAGGGGAAAGGTAGAGCCCTGCTCACGTTCTCCCCGTGGCGCTGAGACCCCAAAATAATGGGGTTGGGCTGGGGTGGGAGAGGGGGAGGCAATGTAGGCAGCTCTAGGCATGCCCTGCCATCCCTGAGGATGGGTGTTTAATTCCAGGTTAGTGACCTCCCCTGTGTCATGGCTGGAAATCCTGTTGGGTGAACACGGAGCCTAAGGCAGATCCAGTCTTGTTGTCTTGCTTGGCTAAATAAAGGGGGAGGGAAAAGAAAACACAGGAGCAGTCAGGAGGGCTTGTTCTGCTGGTGCCGTTCGGATGTGCAACATGAACTGGAACTAACAAGCATGTTCCTCAAACAAAAAGACTGAGTAGAGGCTGTTCAAGCAGCTGCATCTCGTTCAGCTGCTGGAGAGTCCCTGTGGCACCAGGGGAACAGGGATCGAGTGCAGGGAGTGCAGCCAGGGCCCAGAAATGAGAAACAGGCAGGGATGGAGTTGACTTGTGCACTCTGGGACCGCTAAACATCTGCCTGGCACCATCCCACCGATGCTGGGAGATGCAGTGGGAGAGGAGGTGAGGAGCTTGGCAAGCCCAGCACCTTCCTGCCGTGGCAGTATGAGCAGGGGCCTCTGGCTGGGGGGTTCCTTCCTCTGGTTTGCTCCCCTGCCTGCATTTACCCAAAGTGGGGATATTCGGGATGCACTCGGCCCCTGCACTGCTGGGGGCTCTGTGTGGCTTTGATCCTTGATGCACCGTGCCCTCAGTCCCATCATGGGTTCAGGGTAGGGCTGGGGCACAGCTTGTCCTGTGGTGCACTGATGGTGGCACCAGTCCTGCACTGGCATTGCCCTGGGGGTGCGAGGGATGCTCCACCAGCTGTGCTGGCTCTGGGAGAGGGGCTGCCCCTGCCAAGGAAGGGAAATTTCGTGGGGGGAGGGGCAGGCGAAGGGAGGGATAGGTTGGAAATGGGTGAAAGGCGATGGCAGGTGTCACATTTCTGTCCCCTGGGTCCCCCCCGACCTTTCCTCCAGCTGGGGCTCTGCTCTTCAGCCCAATGCAGTGTCAGGGCTCCCCAGCACCCAGTGAGGATGGCACGGGGTGATGCTGTGCAGGGGCTGCTTTTACTCTTGGCAGCTCAAAGGCCCTTTTTTTCCCCCCTGCATCTGCCCCCAGGAAGGCCCTGGCTGTTGGAGGAAGCCCTTCTCCCTGCTGCTGCCCTGGATCATGGTGTCAGCCCTGACCCTGGGGCAGCTACTGCGAGGGGACCCCCACAGCCAGCACCCCAGCACAGCCCAGGGCTTGTCTTGAGGTTTCTTTACTTGTCTGTCTCGGGGTCATGCTGGCAGCAGCTGTGAGCCAGGGTAGCCAGAGCTACAAGCCATCCGCCCTGGCCTGGGGAGAACAGGCCCCCTTTGTCTGGGGGTGACTGGGGCACCTGTCCCTGCTGACAAAGAGCCCCTTGACTGCGCGGCAGCCTGGGGCTGAAGTCCCTGCACATCCTCCTGTGGCCTTTTGACTCGGGTGTTGTAACAGGTTCCCCATGCCTCATCTCTCCCAAGTGCTGTGGGTGGTGGTTCCTGGATGGACTTTTATCAGTGCTGTTGAAATGGTGCTTCGCTGGCAGCTCTGGGCAAAGTCCCTGCAGGGCAGAAGGAGCAGTGGGAGCCCCTGGGGATGGAGTGGGACAAGCTGGGGGTGGCTTCACCCTGGGCAATCCACTCCTGCAAGGAGCTGGTGCTCCCAGAGTCCACCCCCCCTTCCTTGCCTCAGTCACTGTATCTCGGAAAAAGGGTCACCCCGGCCTGGCGCTGTGCCTGCTGCTGGCAGGTTGCCCACAGTTGCTGGGAGAAAGAGGTCATGTGCTGGATGCTCAGGCACCTTCCTGGTGTCAGGACTTTGTCTTTCTTTCTGGCCCTTGACCCTGCTTCAGCCTGGCGTGGGATGGGGATGCTTGGCCCTGGCGTTGCCCCACCCTAAATGGGCTGCTCCTGCCTGCGGGTGTGGCGGGAGCTGGGAGGCTCCTCCGTCCCTCCTCGATGGGGAGCCCTGCTCTCCAGCCGAGGTCACTCCAGCCTGGCCCAAAGCCTGGCTTCTGCCTTGGATGAAAGCCCAAGGAGCTCTGTTCGAATAAAAGGGAAGATGTGGGGTCACAGTGTTTAAAGATGCTGAAGTCGGGGCCGTTGTCCCCAGCACGTGTCCAGAGCCGCAGCCACTGCTGTGCACAGCTTGTGGCCAGGGCTGCAAGTGCCAGGGCCGTGGCAGGAGCAACCTGCTGAGGAAGTGGGGTTTGTGGCCATCTCCTCAGTTGCTGTTTCCTTCCCCTGCAGAGCTCCCAGAGGGTTGCCACCAGCTCTTCCTGGCCGGGCAGCAAAGCAGTGGCGTTTTCCAGGTGCAGCCCGCAGGATGTGAGCCCTTCAAGGTCTACTGCGACATGACCGCAGGTAGGGCCGTGCAGTGCCCCGCAGGGCTTGGCAGGGTGCTCTTGTAAGTGGTAACCCCACGTGTGACTGTGTTTTCCCTTCCCACAGAGGGTGGCTGGACAGTGATCCAGAGGCGCGTGGATGGCTCTGTGGACTTTGACCAGCTGTGGGATGCCTACAAAAATGGCTTTGGAGACCTTCGCGGTAGGTGGATGATGGTGTCTGTGTTCTCACTGCGGGATAAGGGAAGCTCAGCAAAAGTTATTCCCCTTGCTGGCCCCTGGAGCTCTCTCTGCTGGAGCACAGGCGTGGGCTGAAGAGGGGGGGACACTGCTTGCAGAACAGGGGTCCTTGATCTTCCTAATGTGTCCTGCAGGTGCCAGACAGTGATTCAAACACTGCAGCGTCCTAAGTTGTCCCTGTTTGTCTTTGGAGCTTGCTCCCATCTCTGCTTTTCATGGTACGTTTGTGTCCCTGCAGCCAATGTCATGAGTCTCATTTCAGGTGACTTCTGGCTGGGCCTGGAGAAGATACATCACCTGGTCCAAGAGGGAAAATACAATCTCCTGATTGAGCTGGAAGACTGGGAGGGGAATTCCCAGGCGGTTCAGTTTGTCTTCAGTCTTGGTGGTGAGAGCACAGCCTACACACTCAACCTGCTGGGGCCTCTGTCTGGAGAGCTGGAAAATGCCATTGGGGAATTCAGGCAGCTGCCCTTCTCCACTCGGGATCGTGACCACGACCTTAAAGCGGACACAAACTGTGCCAAACACCTCTCAGGTCAGTCTGAGGTCTTCTGTCCCAGAATGTGCACTTCCCTGTCAGCCCTGCGCTGTCTGGTGGTTGGTCCAGTGGGACACAGACCCTGTGGCACGAGACCCCTTTGCTGTTGAGCCTGTCTTGTTCCCTACTTCCCTGGGACAGCTGCTTCTTTGGGAGGAGCTGTGCAGGGAACGAGGAGGGAAGCTGAAGCTGGGGGAGGGTTCATGGTTCAGGTCTTGGCCCAAGCTTCTGTCCTCATAACAGCTTTGCTGTCTGCCACTTTGCTTGGAACCTTTTCAAGCAGAGCCGAGGCCTCCTCTGCCCTGGCTGCTGAAGGGTGGGAGGGGGTTTTTCACACAAGGAGGAGCAGCCTGGATTTGCAGATGCAGCCTGAAGTCGTGTAGGATCTGTGAAAGGTTCCCCAGTGCACGGGACTCCTTGACTGTGCATGAGGTGGTCTTGTAAGATCCTGAAGCCCTGGAAAAGTGGGGGAAATGGGGGCATTGGCTGCCTCGAACCTGGGTTTTTCTGTCTGGAATTTCTGTGAGTTAAAATTCTCTTCATTGCCGTTGCAGGTGGCTGGTGGTTCAGCACCTGTGGCCATGCCAACCTCAATGGGAAGTACTTCCGCTCCATCCCCCGGCAGAGGCACGAGCGCAAGCAGGGCATCTTCTGGAAGACATGGAAGGGCAGGTACTACCCCCTCAAGTCAACCATCATGAAAATCCAACCTGCAGCCCTGGGAGCAGAGCCCTAAAGTTGCTACTTGAGACTTTCTCTGTGGAGCATGGACCTGAGCTCCATCACTTGGTGTTTACAGAAAACAATCCCCCCTTCCTTGGTTAGAAGCCCTTTAGAGGCACAACACTGCTCCTTGCTAAAACAGCTCCATGTTGCCAAAACCCCTGGATGGGAGCTCCCAAACCTGAAGAGGAGCCACCAGGAGGGAGATCCACCTCCAGAGCATGCACGAGGGTCTTCTGACCTGCCACGTGCTGCTGTGGGAAGTTCAAATTGTCTGGTGCTTTCTATCCTGTCTTAACATTTCTGTACTGTGTTGATGAGCTGGGCTGGAGCAGGCAGGGCACGGGAAGTGTCTTACTGCTCTGGACCACAGCACTGGGTATGGAGCCTTGCTGTGTCCTGTCTTTCACTGTTGTTCCCAAATGATGTCCCACATACCCTCCTGTGAGAGCCCCTGGAGCCTCCTTCCCTTGCTGGGTCTGGGGGCAGTGAGCCTCAGGCAGCTCCATCTGTGCAGCCCCTGTCCCCCTGAGGTACAGGGCTTGGGGGGAGGGCTGAGGGTGGCCTGTGCAGAAGGGGACCTCAGGCTCACTTGCCTTCCCTTTGAAGACCTGTATTTCTGGCTGTGCTGGAATTTGCTGGGAGCTGGGAAAACTGCTCCCAGCTCTAAGGTGGATGGGTGAGATCCTGCAGCTGGCTGCCTGAGGGGCCAGGTCCTGGGGAGCTGTGTCTGGAGCTCTGCCTGGAGCCTGCCCGTGCTGCTGGGCGTGGGTAGGACGAGCAGTGGGACAGCACAGATACAGGGCAGTGACTGTCCCTGGGTGGGACCAGCCCTGCTGTCACTGTCAGCCCCCCAGAAGTGGGGGCTGCCTTCTTCCACCAGACACCTCCTGCTTTGCAGAGTGCCTGGACCTGTCCCACATGTGTGTCCCAGCACTACAAGGCCAGGGGACAGCAGGGTTTCTCTGCAAGAGCCACGCCTCATCAGGTGTGTACCATGATGTGTGGCATCACCTCTGCCTTTGGGTGGGTGTCTGGGCAGAGGTGGCCAAAACAGGTCCCTGAAAACTTACAGGCCAAGCTGCAGTCTTGGGGCTTCCCAAGCATCCTGCCCTATTGAAGTCATATTGACTACTGTGCTAGAGCTCCTAGCTGCTAAATACTGTACATAGTTGTTTGTAGGATGTTGGACCTTGTTGATGAATTCCCTGTTTCAATTTGTTTTCATATTTAAATGCAGTGTTAATAACAATGTGGTGTAATTTATAAATGTTGATGCTGGAAAGGAAAGCAAGTGTAGTTTGTGTATTTTAAACTTTTTTTGTACTAAAATATCTTTTCTGAAGATGTCTTTTAATAAAAACAAGCCTTTAAGTGTCCTGCCTGGATTATTTTCCTGATGGTTTACCTGTGGCAGGTGTGTGGGAGTGTTGCGAGTGTGAACTTCCTTGTTGGAAGTGTGACCTGAGCACTCTGCTTCCTTCTGGCCTCCAGATTCAGCTGTAGCCTTATGGACCTCTGAGATAAATTGCTGCTATAGGGCCCAGCAGCAGGTTTCAGTCTGCTTGAAGTTTATGGCCTCCTAAATTTCTTTTCTTCCTGGAACTTAGGCTGTGGGGCAGCAAGTTTCTCAGTGCTGATCTGTTGGGTTTTCTTATTCCCTGATGGCAGATCTCTGCACGAAGGGGATATTCCATGGAGGTGGCTGGAAAAGCCTGTGCCAACTCTTTGAAAATGAGCAGAGGCTGAGGTCTGGATGCTCCAGGCCCATCAAAGTCAGAGCTGATCAGGACAAGCCCCACTCAATAGCAGCCTTTTGCCTGCTCATACCCCATGTGTGTAGTCATCTCCAAAAGCCTTTATTGTAACTCCTGGGGGGTGATTATAAACGTAGGAATGAAAGGAGCCAGGGATGGAGCAGGGGCCTTTAAGGTGATGGGGGTAAATTCCAGCAGTGCTCCCAATCCCATATGTATTTTTTCTCCAGCTCCAATATACTAGAGCTGGGGAAAAGCATAGGTGCTTCTCTGGCTGGTCAAGGAAGGAAGAGAAAAACTGCTCGTTGCAGGAAGAAGAGATGAGACTGCTCTAGTCCCCTGAGCAGCTCTATAAATACCTGATGTACCTAAATGTGGCCCCAGCTCCTGCATCTGTCCTGCTTCCCTGGGGGCAATCCCAGGGTTAATGATAGCCCCAAGCACAACTGTGCAAACAGCCCATTATACCCAGCTCTGTGCTCACTCCTGCATTCAGAAATGCATTTTTAATATTCCTTTGCTTAATTCAAAACTTGCTTAGTCCCTGAGTGCAGCAGCAGATACTGGAGTGCATATTTTAGTCTGGATGCTGAAGTAATGAGACTGACGTGGGATTTATGCATCAAATAGAAGCTGGTGAAGGAGCTCTTGTGTATTTACTCATTGCCAGGGTTTTGTTGGCAGACCTGGGGTTTGCTCCCGCGTGCTGCATTTGATCTACAGGGGGTGCCTGCTGGACGGTGCCAGCCAGTACCAGACACCATCCAGGGTTTGGTAAATGCCAAATGCCCTAAATCTTGCCTATCCTGGGGATCACAGCTTCTGCTTTCTTGTGTGTCTCAGTCTGGCCGGTTCTGCTGCACAAGTCTCCACCTTCCACCGGTGTCAGTGCCCCCCACGCCCCAGGGCCGGTGGTGCCACACTGGGGCATGTGGCACCCCGGGGCCCTTTCACGGTCCCTCTGCAGAAGAAGCCAGTTCTGGGTCTCTGTTTTCGTCTGACATCCTCCGCCTCTTGCACTTCTAACAACCGCTGCCGTTCGCGGGAGCTGCCGCGGGNCTGCGGGCACGGGCCCGGCCGTGCCAGCCGCTCCTGGTGCCACGGGCCCCCCGGCACTTCAACACCCCCCCGCAAAACCCCAGTGCTGGCTGATGTAAGGGCTGCGCCTGAAGGTGGGGATGGGGTGAGACCAAAGGCTGCAGGGTCTGGGCAGGCGGGATGGGGTTTTGGGGCCCCAGCGCTGTGGGATGGGCCGGGCTGCGCTCGGGGGGGCACGGAGCGGGCGCGCCCCGCAGCGCCGAGCGCGGAGCCGTCAGCAGAAGCAGATTGATCCGGGATTCTCGCAGCGCGTCATTAGATCGAGACGAAGTTGCGCATCAGGCACCAGCATCCCGACCCAGCCGTGTTTGTGGCCCCAAAAAGTGAGGATAAGCCCAGCCTGCTGCACAGAGCTCCCTCTGAACAGTAGCAACAACTGTCAGGAGACATGACAGCAGGGTCTCAAGCTCTTTTTTATTCATCAGAGGAATCCAAACCGCTCTTTGGCAAAAAGGGAAGGTGTTTGTGTGTACACAGAGCTGCACCAGCTTGGGTGGACAGGCTGAACCCCTGCGTCCGTGGCACCAAGGTGCGCGAGTGAGTGAGCCGGAGGCATCACCTGAGCCCCCTCCGCCACCGCAGCACCACAGCAGCAGCACAAACCCAAAAATGGCAAATTGGCAAAGCCTCACAGAGAACAGAAACCTGCCACACAGCCAAGGAACAGCAAACTGAAAGCAAGAGAAAAGGTCTCCACACACCAACACTTTCCAGGCACCCCCAGCCCAGCATTCGGCCTCACCAGCACCAGCAAGGGTCACACTTTCAAAGTCATCCCTGGTTCCCAATGCCTCAGGGTGCCTGGCAGACACAGGGGTGCCAGGACTCTCCCAGTCCTCCCAGTAGCTTCAGCTCTTCTGCTGGAGCTCAGCAGCACCGAGCACAAATTGAGTTTCTTGTGGACATGCCTGGCACAGATTTGCACCTGCGCCTTTACCAGGGACACCTCCCAAGCAGAGTGTCCTGGGGTGGCTCCTTGAGGGTGCTCATGGACTCTCAGGGGTTCAGATCCCACTAAGAGGGTGGGAAGGGGAACTCCTGGCTCAAGCATCCCAGGCAGGTGGCTGTGTCTCTGGGACACTGCAAGGGTTGAGGCTCTCAGGACAAGCTTCAGCACCTCAGGTGACCATTTTGAGCAAGTTTTTATCATGTTAGAAAAAGAAGCAGGTGGCATAGACCTGACAGCTCTTCAGGGTGCGGGCCCCACACAAATTTATTTAACAACATATTTGGGGCTAGCAGGACCCCCGCTGGCTGTTGAGGAGCACAGGCAGTGCAGGTGGCTCAGTGTGTGGCTGCACAGGGTGTGCTCGGGGTGTGTGGAGATGCACACGGGGCCCCTCTGGGGTCACTGGAGCTGCTGCTGTGAAGGGGCTTTGGTCCCAACAGTGACAGTCTGGGGCAGTGCCAGTGGGCCCAGAGTGGCATCAGACCGGTTGGACAGGAACGTTTCCTTAATAGTTTGTTGATCCAGGTGGGACCCACAGGCCTTTGGAGTCTTCCTTCTCCAAGCACCCAAATGCTGCTACCAGGTGAGTTCACCTTCATCTTTGGAGCAGGGAGGAGCCTGAGCGTGGCTGTTCAAATTCCCTGAGCACATTCAGTATAAAAGCTAAGGGTGGACCTGGGCCCCTCCAGTGGAACATCGTTTTGTTCAGATTTGGTGACACTCCTGCGGCGGCTGGAGCCCCTCGGGAGGCACACGCAGAAGGGGGTAAAGTATATTTTTGTTAGCATGTAAAAAGGTGGTTCAAGTCCCTCTCAGTGCTTGAAAAGGCAGGAATAAGCCCCGGCATGGAAAAGAAGCCGCCCTTGGCCGATTGCAGGACAATCCTGCGCCGTGCCTGCAGCGGTGCCCGCGGGAGCTGCGAGCGCAGCGGCTCCGTTCCCCGGCATGGGGCCGGCGCCGTGCCCGCAGCAGGGTCCGAGGGGACAGCCCGGCCTGGCCGTGGCCCTGAGGGTGCTCGGGGGGCTGGGCTGAGCTGGCCTCGGAGGAAAAAGGCTGAGGAAGAGTGGTTGAAGCGTTTTAAAAGATATGGTGGGAACCTATTAAAAATCGTGTGCTAGAGGCAGTCTTTAACATCTGGTGATTCTTTCAAGACATTTTAATCTAAGAGGTGACAAAAAATTTTTTTGTGGGCTTCTGGAAAGCTTTGGTTCCAGCTCCCGGGAGGGCCGTGTCTCTGGGCCACAAACACCTGCCGAGGGAGCTCGTCCCTCGGGGTCACTGTGCACATGGAGCCTCCTCAAAAAGGGGGATTCGGGGAGATCTGCATACGGAGGAACCTCAGCTTCCAAATGTGTGCTGCTTGTGTCCGTTTTCCTGGAAAACTTACATTTTTTGTGAATTCAGATTTAGTTGTAACTATTTGAATGGATTGTAAACTAGAAATACCATGGAGCATGTTCTCCAGGTGTGTATCAGCTCAAACACCACTTTATTTTTGTGTGTATATGAGATTCTCTGTGGACATGCACTTGCTTATCATGTTGGTATTTTTGTGTGTGTTTATAAAAGAGTATTTATAAAAGCACATTTTTCTGCATGTACATTTATATTAGGTGAAGGGATGGTAAACATACAAATAATATTTGAAGACTTCCCCCAGAATAAGGAGAACTGTTGTAGCTGTTCTTGAAGATCTGCTTCATGAAGGGAGGGTATCACCCATGGCCAGGACTAGTGGCATGTGTAAAGCAGTAGGAAACCTTCTTACACTAATATTATTTCTATTAACTTGGGGAAAACTTTCATTTTCTTCCAGGAGGATGATGGCCAAAAAGTCCTGCCTGAGCAGGGAACTGGTTCCATTGCCTAATGCTTTGTATTGCCTCTTCAGTGAAAAGGAAAGGAAAAGACTTTCTCTACTAAAAAAACCCCGTTATATATGCATATATGTGTGTGTGTCTGTGTGTGTGTGTGCAGGGACATAAAGAAATGGCCACTGGAGTGGTAACACAGAAGGTGGGACCCCACCAGAGCCTGGTCACACACGACAGTTCATCTGGATCCAGTTGCAGCGGGAGCACCAGCCTGTCATAAATCGGTGGCAGCAGCAGCAACAACATTAGAGAAAAGCCACCCCCTTACCCTGGGACATCTGCAACAGTCCATGTCCCACATGAGGTGGAGATACTGTTGGAACAGTGTCCAACCCCAGCTCTCTCACAACAACAAATCCTCCTAACAGCAGATACTCTTAAAAAGATGCAACACCTTGAATCCAGTGAGCCGAATGGCTCTACCTGACGATGGAGAAGCACATCTCCAATCCGAGCAAGGGATGCAGATTTCCATTGACTGATGTTCCCTCAAATAACCCCAATCTAGTTCTGGGCTCATCCTGCTACCTGCAAGGGCAGTCATGGTCTGGGTATTCCACCCGTGGGGGTGCCAGGGACAGGTAACAGAAGCAGAACCACTCGCAGCAGGGAGGAGCACACAGGGAGCAGCCTTGGCTCGTGCTGCACATCTGGGAAGAGGGAAATGGGTTAACAGCTGTACATTTGATCCCTGGTATGCTTTCGGTGTTTGTCATGCAGCAGGAATGTTATGGAAAGAGCAGGGATTTTTCACATCAGCAGGACAGAGAGTATCCGATGGAGAGGGAATATGCAATTTGCTAGAAGCAGTACAATTCCCTGCAGAAATTGCTGTAGTACGTTGTCCAGCCCACACGAGAGGCATTACAGGGCTTGGCAGAGGCAATGCCCCAGCTGTGAAGGCACAGACAGGCAGCCCTTGGGATTATTGTGCCACTGTGACTCTATCTAATGGTTGTCCAGAGTGAAAGGCCCAATTTGACAGAATTTCAAACTATGTGTGAGAAGGACAGCTCAACAGAAGGAAAGAGATGATGGGAAAAGTGGGAGGCAACTCAAAATGATGATGGAATACGGTCAGCTGGAGAAAAACTGGTCTGCAAAAGAAATGTTTAGTCACTGTGGCAAGATGGTTTCAGGGTAAAGCCCATGGAGGGACAAAAAGTGTGGGCAGCTCCAGGAATTTATGCCGCTGCAAAATGAATTACTAATAGCTGCCCAGTTTGCCCAAAGTTCTCATGTAACAGACCAATCTCAGAGTTTGGAGGGTGACCACGGACCTGCTTCCCTTTCCAGTGGCTGCACAGGTACTACAGACACGTCACCTCCAGCTGGGGACAAGCATTTGCTGGTGATGGTAGATCAGCTGCCAGGCTGGGCAGGAGCCTTTCCAACATGAAGGGCTGACACAGGAGGAGTAGTAAATGCCTGGTTAAAGGAAGTTATACCTGATACTCAGGGTTCCAGAGCTTATTGAAACAGACAGAGGTGCTCATTTTACAGCAAATATAATCAATCAGCTGTACAAGTCTTTAGGGGGAGAGAGGAAATTACATATAACACATCACTCGTAGTCTTCAGGAGAAGTAGAGACAATTAATAGACCATTAAAAGAAAGGACAGTGAAAATATGCACATACACTAATTGGAAATGGCCAGAAGCCTTACATTTGGCTCTGTGGGATGTCCAGAATACTGCATGATAAGCCAGAGGGCTGACACGAGCAGAAATTCTCCTTGGAAGGCACTTAGCTATGCCAGGATCTTATATCCCAGCTATGGCCAGCTTATTGGATGGGGATTGACCCAGTGTGTCATATGTATGCAGAAAGAGTTCAATGAACAAAGTATGCTCAGTGTTATCAACTCAACCCCCTGAAATACAGGTACATGATATACAGCCTGGAGATGGAATTTTAAATAAGGTATTCTGTAGAAAATCCAAATTAGGACCTAGATAGGAGGGGTCATGTGCTCTTTCACGGTGTTCCTATTTTGCTGTTAAAGTTTTAGGTAAGAAAAATTAGATACAGTATTCTCACATGAAACAAACAGTGGATGATCTGTTCAATCTCTTGCACTGGTGGTGACCAGGGATCAGTGTTGGGCCCAGTCCTGTTCAGTACCTTTATTGATGATCTGGAAAAGGAGATTGAGTCCACCCTGCAGTAAATTCACAGATGACACCAAGACGGGTGGGAGTGATGATCTGCTGAGGGTAGGAAGGCCTTGCAGAGGGATCTGCACAGGCTGGATCGATGAGCCAACACCAGCAGCAGGAGGCTCAAAATGACCAATTGCCAGGTCCAACACTTTGGTCACAATAATCCCCTGCAGCGATGCAGGTTTGGGGCAGAGTGGCTGGAAAGCTGCTGGCAGAGGAGGGCCTGGGGGTGCTGGTCAACAGCGGCTGAACATGAGCCCAGGAGTGTCCAGGCCAAGAAGGCAAATGACACCTGGCCTGTACCAGCCACAGTGTGGCCAGCAGGACCAGGAAGGTGGTTCTTCTCCTGAACTTAGCACTGCTGAGGCAACACTCTGACTCCTGTGTGCAGTTCTGGGCTGCTCAATTCAGGAAGGACGTTTTGGTGCTGAGCGAGTCCAGAGAAGAGCAACAAAGCTGGTGAAGGGTCTGGAGCAGGAGTCTGATGAGGAGCAGCTGAGTTCCTGGCGGGGGCTCAGCCTGTAGAAAAGGAGGCTCAGAGGGGACCTTCTCGCTCTCCACAACTCTCTGACAAGAGGGTGGAACCAGCTGGGAGTCGGGCTTTTCTCCCTGGCAGCCAGTGACAGGACAAGAGGACATAGTCTCAAGCTGCACTAGGAGAGGTTTACATTGGGCATTAGGAAGAATTTCTTCACAGAAGGGGTGATTAAACACTGGAATGGGCTGTCCAGGGAGGTATTGGAGTAGCTGTTCCTGAAGGTGTTTAAGAAAAGACTAGATGTGGCGCTCAGTGCTCTGGTCTAGTAGACAAGGTGGTGCTCGATCACAGGTTGGACTTGATGGTCTCAGAGGTCTTTTTCAACCTTAATGATTCTGTGATTCTGCGATCAACTGGTTGATAAGTAACTGACTTCTGAGAATCCTTTGTGATTTTGTGTTGGTAATCTTTTAAGTATTTGTGCACAGGAGTCTATGTTGTACTTCACCCTGTTGGCCTTAATTCTGTTGTGTTTTTTACTTGTGATAACGTTGCATATAAGGGCAGTACTCCAATGCCTTGAAAGTTTCTTCTTCTTTCTTTCAATATATTAGCAGGTGTGCTCCACTAGAACAAAGGGAGGGCTGTTGTGGAATGCTCCAGTGCCCAGCTCAGGGAGCTGCAGGTTGTGCTCAGAGTGGGGGGAATGGCCAGAGTCCCCGGCAAGAAGCTGGGACCTGGCACTGACCCTTTGCCTGACCAAGGGCTTGGGGTCCGAAGGAGCCAGATGGGGGGTGGTCAGTTACCCCGAGACTCTGCAGGAGCCAGGAACAGGAGCCGGGCTAAACATCAGCATCAGGATGGGCACGGACTGGGAGGGGGCACAGGCCAGGGGGGCTTTGTCCGGGGTCCCTCCCCAGGGGCACCAGCTCGAGCTGTTCTGTGTCACTGCAGCACAAAGGAACCGGAGTCTGGGTCTGTGCTAGGGGACAGCTGGGGCCGAGCCGGTGAGAGGAGCTGGTCTGACTGGGGGAGTGTGGGGTGTGCGGGGAGTCCCACGGGGCCTGTGGGGTCACTGGAGCCACCACTGTGAAGGGGCTTTGATCCCAGCAGAGCCAGCCTGGGGCGGTGCCAGTGGGACCCCCAGAGCCGGATCTGAATGGTCTGACTGGGGAGATTCCTTACCAGTTTGCTGACCCAGGTGGGACCTCAGGCCACTTCCCTGGAAGCTGGATGGCCTGTGGCCAGTTTCAGGACATGTGAAATTTACAGAAAGGTTCTGCAAATGCATTCCCCCATCAGTGACACACGTCTGGTTTTGGTGGCCCGACACTGATTCTCCAGTGCAAAACATACCACGAGCTGGGGGGGCTCCTGGATGTGAAGAACGTGGGGACTATGGGCTCACGCTTCACCCCACATTGCCCCCGGACAGCATCCCTCTTCTAACACCAAGTCATCATCTCCACTCCCTGCAGCCCATGTTAAAGCCCTATCCCAGGGGATTTTGGAGCTGAATGGCACTCACAATGGTACCCCCATCATGTGTTGCTCTTTAAAACTTATGGCAAGAACCCCCAAGCATTAGAAGAAGAAAAGAAGGAAGTGATTTCCATCCAAACTGATAAAAAATAGCTTTGGTGGATTTTTAGGCCTTCCTCCATTAGTGTTCAGTTTAGAACCAATAAAGTTACTTGTAATAATGGAAATAAGATGTTTTACTTCTACTGTGCAGAGCAGATCAAGGGAAGCAAAGGCCTCCTTTGCAGACCAGCAAGGAGCCACCCTCCTCTCCCTCCTGTCACACAGCCACTCACGGGTTGCAGCATTATCAGCTGTGGGAAACTCGGCATGGGACAATAGCCCTTCCCAGGAGATCCTGCGTCCAGCATGTTCCAGCTTTGCTCCTCCCGATGCTATTTAAGTTTCATCATGGGATGCTCAACACTCCTGGGTGTGCTCTAGTCATCACCCACCAGGGCATTCCACTGGGGTCCTGCAGGAACAGGAACAGCATCAACAGGAGAAAGTGGTAACACCTTCCTGCAGATCCTGGGGTTAAAACTCCCTTTGGCATGGGAAGGACTAAAAGTCCAATGCTCCATGCTGCGTGTGAGCACCAAAACACCTAAGAAAAGATTTCCTCCCCAGTCCTTCAGCAATTGCTGCCTGTCACAGGAACAACTGGCCTGACCCATTGCTAGGCTGGAGCTGTGTCTTCCCTAGACCGCAGGTTCCATGAATTTTTGGCTTTCCTTCCCTGCTGCTTCTATTGCCTGATGTGCAACAGGGATGCCTCGGTACCTCGGCAGTGGGATTGCAGTGTGCTTGCAGCATGTTGGCTCTCACCCGTTCTCAGAGCCTGGCTCATTAACAGCCTGGCTGCCACTGAGCTGGACACCCCGCCAAGCTGTCAGACTGGCTGCTGCCTCTTCGTCACCCCCCACTCATTTATTAGCGCTTATTTTTGGAAATGGGACCCCTTGGACACCATGATCCCGCCTGTCCACGGTGTTCACGTGTCTGGGGGAAGCTGAGAGCAGCTCAGTGCCACAGAGCCTGGAGGGTCTGAATCTCTCCCCATCCCAACATCGCTCTCATTCTGAGCATCTCCCAAGGCCAACAAAAATAAGTCCAAAGCCAAGTTTTTCCTCAGCATTGTCTCAGTCTTGCTGCTGCTCCCTCTGTGATTCTGCAGACCCACTAATCCTTTAGCTGGATAAAGACTCTTCCAGGGAGGAAGTAGGGCAGACCTGTCATGATGAGCACAGCCCAGAAAGAGAGAAATGTGTGATGAGCAGAGCCTCACCCCTGCACATCACGGAGGGAAGGAGGGAGTCGGCAGTTTCCCTGCCGGGGTTTGTCCAACCACAACGAAAGGTGTCAGGCCAGTGATGGGACACGGGTGTGTGCAGGTTGTGTGGGGTCACGAGGAGGGGCCACCAGGGCAGCGGGGGCACCCTTGGGCTCCCGAGGGGCTCCGCGACACTGGTCCTGCAGCGTTCCCAGCATGAGTTGCTGCAACTCTGCTGTCGGGAAGGTGAAGGATGTCCCACTTGGAGCCCACAAAGCCGAGGCAAAGGGTGTCCCACAGTCACTGCCCGAGTGGTCACGAGACCTCTGGCTGTGGTCACTGCTGCCTAGAGCCGTGCCAGGAAAAAAAAGGGGAAATGTTTTCCTTGAACAATTGTGTCACCGTGTTGTGACACACGTTTTTGCCAGAACAGCCTTTTCAGCCGGTGCTCGGCAGGAAGGTGGCGCCGGGAGCGCTGAGCGGGGCAGGGAGCAGCCCGAGGGGAAGCGAGGCGGCTGGGGCGGGGGCTCCGGGCGGCAGCCGGGTGTCCCGGGGCGCTGCTGGGGGTCCCCCCGCCGTGGTCCCCGGCTCCGGTGCTGCGCTGACCCCCGGGCCGGGCCGGTTCTCCCCCCCCTCACCCAGAGATGACACCACGCCCCAGCGATCGGGGGTCACTCTCAAACGGGGCGAAACCCCTCTCCCAGCGATCCCGCTCAAACCGGCGGAATCCCCATCCCCCCGAGGGCTACCTCCCCCTCCGGTGTGACCCCCTCCCCCGAAAAGTCCCCCCTCTCCTCCCCCGAAATG
>VWZW01007316.1:119842-138090 GCA_013397115.1 Edolisoma coerulescens | reverse complement strand
CGATCCCCGGGGGCGGCGGGAGCCGCGGCGGGCGGGCCGCGGGCCGGGGCTGTGCCCGGCGGTGCCGGTGGTTGTCCGGAGATCGCCCGGTCGAGCCGGAGCTGAAAAACGATAAGCTTCGGTGGAGGCTCCTTCGCAGGTCCCCGCTGAGCGCCGGTACCGGGAGCCTGGGGCCGTAATGGTGTTAATTTGGTTGTGCTGATGGGTGTTTTGCCGCGCCTGCCCCTGCCTGTGACATGTCGGGCTGTCCAGGGCTGTGGGAGGGCTCAGTGCTGCTCCTCCTGCGCTCGCTCATCGCCGTGGGTATCCTCCCGTGGGATGTCTCCGGGGTTTCTGTCCCGTGGGATGTCTCCGCAGGCCGGGCTCCTGCCTGTCCAGAGGCTCAAGCTGACCAGTTCCCGGAGCAGCCCACAGCTCTGCCTGTGAGGCCCGAGGAGCAGTGCAGGTGGGTGTAGCACCATCATCTTTGGTTTCCCAGCCAGTTTTGCACCAGATCTCCTGTTGGTAGAGTGGCTGAAACCCGATTTCCATCCCGGGAGTTCACTCTTGGGAAGGGCAGTGCTGACGGCGCCCTTGGTGGTCTCCGAGGGCTCTGGGGGTCTCTTGCTGCTGTGACAATTCCCCAGGCGTTTGATGTCAGGACACGATCTTTGTACCTGGACGCTCACAAGGGCAGCAGTGATTCCGAACTTGTGGACAGAGGAAAGAGCAATTACTCATCTGTGGGAAATATTTTATAGATATATTTGCCTGTTTGCCTTATTTACTTTACAGTGGGTTGAATCTTGAAGACAATGGGGAAAAAACCCCCTTATTTCTTCTCTGCCTATAAAGCAGAAGACCAGCCTGTAAAAATATGCTAAACTGTCTGAGTCTAAAGTAGTTTCCTTCTGAAGTCATTCCACTGTCTGTTTCCCAGGTGGTTTAATAGCCAGGAACTTGAAAGCCTGAAAATTGTACTTATTTTTTTCTTTCTCTGAATAGTCAATTAGGTAGGTAGAACGGCATTTGTCTTTTAAAAATCCTTGCTTTGAAATGCGTTTTTAGTGTTTTCTGGAGTTAGACTCAACCTGAAGCCGTTTGGTCAGGATCTGTGCTGTGGTGATGCTGGCACACTTTGTATCACTTAATAAAAAACGGGTGAGGGAATTGTCCTTTTCTGTGCATCTTTTGGGAGGAGTTGTTGTGTGGATGTTTTTTTTAAAAATATGTAGATAGAAAAGGGTTTATTTGTGGGGTTGATTATTTAGCCTTCCTTTGAGGCTTTTTGGGACTAGACAAGAAATAAATGGGACCAAGTCGGATGAGGGCTCTGCTGTGGGACCAGCTCCCCTTCCTTTTCTTTCTTCCTCCTCCAGTAGTGGAATTAAACATCAAGGACAGTTGCCATAATAATGTCCAGGACTTTGGTTGGCTTGTGGTTTAGCCCCTTAGCTACGCAAATGGCTTTTGAACTCTCTTCTGTCAGTCTGTGTAGTAGTCAGAGGTAGAAATAACGGCAGGAGGATCTCAGTCTGGGAAAGTTTATTAAATTTAAAGCTTGACTGTTTCCCCTGCTGCCTGTTTCCAAAGGACAGCACGGGGCAGGCAATGACTAACTCAGGTTTGGGCACGCTCTGGGGATGTGAGTGATTACGGTCAAAGCTGCTCTGCCGAACTAGTGCTTCCTTGTTCCCAATTTCCCTTTCTTTTGTGTGCATCCCAACAGAACTGCTTATTTTATTGATCAGAACAAAATATTACTTGTTACTCAAGTGCCTGAGCCAGCCTTTGGGCGAAGGAGCCAAACTGTGTGTGCAGGGCTGCGTGGGGTAGTGAGGCTGCGAAGAGCTCGTGGCTGCCTTCAGTGATGTGACCCAAGCGAAGCCAGCAGTTTGGGCCCCTATTCCCAGTTAGTTTTGTAGCGGGGATGGTGAAAAAGCAGGGACTTTTCAGGCTGAGTTTTGAATGCATTGATCTGGAATTGAATTCATGACCTTTGAAGAGCCGTTAAAAATGTGGGAAGCCTTGTACCTATTAAAATGTGATCTGTACATTAATTTTGCTCTCGAGAAGATTAGCTATTATCAGTGTTTATTTTAAAAATTAAATCTGAGGTTATGCAGATGTGTGCTGGCTCATGAAAAAGGCAGGAAAAAGCAGCCGTAGGAAAAAGAGCTTTCTTTTACCTTTGTGGGAATTTACACTGCTCTGATTAGTCTCAGCTTAGCAAAGGCTGTGGTTATTAAAAACAAATGCGTATCCTATTAGTCACCAATATCTGGTAACCTTATGTACTTCAGATTTATCATGAACTCTGGTTAGATGGTCTGTGCTAGAGGGAGTCTTAATCTTCTTAATCGCTCAAAAGTATATTCTTTTTTCCAGATTAATAAATGAGTGTATTTACAATTCTATCATAAACTTGATCTATTTATTTTCCCTTTCTTACCAATGATGTATGGCACTGGAATTTTAATTCTGACTTTGGCTTGTTTTGTACAAGGATCTCGACACACAGGGCAGGCGTTGGGGGTGGGATTGTGCTGTAGTTCTGGATGTTGTAGACACAGGAAGCAGAGTGAGGGTGGTGACTGAGAGTTGATGGATGGGTAATGTGGTGATGGATAACCCACACAGTGGCAGGGGATGCTGGAGGAGAGAGAAAATCAGGAAAGACTGAAGGAGCGGGATCCAGGGTATAAACAGGGCACAGTGTGAGTCTGTGTGCTTAGAGCCATCTGAAGATGGCTGGTGCTGGTTATTGGTTCATGTCACTTCCAAGATGAAACCAGTGCATCTTTCCATCACCAGTGTGGCCCTCAGGGGCATTTGGAGAGTGACTTCATCAGTTCTGATGAGATGTGTTTAGGGAGTATTCAGACTCTTAAGCTGTCATTTGGAACTTTTTTCTACTCTGTCATGACTTCTGAATTCGAACAGGCAATGCCGTGTGGTGGCCTGTTACCAAATTTAGAAACTTTCCCAAGATCTAATCACTTAGAGTGAGGGTGGTGACTGACCTTCTTGCTCAACTCCCGTAGAAACTAAAAGCTTGTGGCTTCTGTCTGCATGTGGGGCCCCAGTCTTGGCATCTTTCTCCTGAAAGTGAAAATGCTCATTTAAAGTGCTCAAGATTGAGTATTAATAAGAAGCACTTGGAAACTCTAGGGTAGAATGCCCTTTATTGAATTGGGATCTGGTTGCTTTCCTTTAACTTCTGAAAAGTGCTCTGTTAGAAGCTCTCCTGGAATGTGGGGCAGCCTGGTGAAGGGAGCCTGTGAGCAACCAGCCAAAGGAGCGTGGGACCCCTGGTATTTTCTTCCAGTGACAGATGGAGTTAATGACCTGGGAGCTGTTTGCATGGTTTGTGCCCGAAACTGATACTTTTAAAATGCCAGAGCACGGGAGATGGCTAGAACCTGGAAAGGCTGTGCCTCCTCAAGCTGCAAAGTCATGGGAAGATAACTCCCTTCGGAAACAGTTGGAAGCCTCAGGGGTTTTCCAATCTGGTCTAGCTTGTGTGGTGGATGTTCTTACTTTTAGTTATGGTCAGGGCTTTGCTGTAGGATGGAGCCTACTCCAGCCAGCAGATGCCTGTGCAAGATGGGTGACCTCGGCCTGTTCTTGGAAGGTCCCATGGAATTAGCGATGAAAAACTGTTTGTCTGGAAAATAAAGGTAACAAAAATCCTGGAGTTAGAACTTGTAATAAAGTCTTTTTTTATCTATCTGTTCTCATACCCTAAAAAATGGTTTAGGCCGTTTGCCAGGGAAGGCAGAGCGCTGTGAGGAGCTGATTTAAGCTCTCCCGGGTAGGGAGCTGTGGTGCCTTGCCACGATGTGCTGGCTGCCCGTTCCTGCCTCTGTTCTGTTTTGCCTGTTCAGCTGTGCTAGCACAATTGTCTGTCTGTGCTGTCAGGCAGATGAGATGCTGGGGGGGCTGTCCGGAGCGTTTCAACAATCCCCCTGTGCAGCTCGGGAGCTGTCGCAGCAGAGAGCCAGGGTCCAGCAGCAGCCTGGGAATGTGCTCCAGGGGTGGGGTGGCAGCCAGCTGGAGCAGGGCACTGCCAGAGCTGCATCCTCAAACAATGGCCTGAGCAGAGAAAAGCTGTAGTAACACTAAAAGACAAGTATGATCCTTGGCCCTGGAGGAACACTGGTGAGCTCATTCTGGAAGTGTGCAATGAGAAGATTCTTCTGTAGTTGTTGGGGGGAAATTGGGAATATTTTTTGCCCGTGTCTGCTTTTCTGTAGGAAAAACAGACCGTATGAATGAGGAAGATCAGCAAATCTGTACTTAGAACTGGAGCAGGAAATATTCCCAAGGTTAAAGGAGCTCACAGAGGCTGGCTGCCTTTCTTCCTTTTGCTTGAGCCAGGACGCTTGAATTCCAAAGGGTATGTGCTACAGTGTTTGTGAGAGGGAGAATGGCTCAGCTCTTTCAGCTTTGTTTCTCTCAGTTGTTTCTTGCTCTTATCGATAAACCAAAAAGTAGAGGGAACCTCCTGCCACAAGATGTACCTTTGTTTTCACAATTCCTTTCAGGAAAGCTGGGCTTTGTGTGCTGAAGATCTCTCTGCACTAACATTTTTCTGTTATCATGGCAACACCACGTGTGGAGGCAGAGGTTTCTAGCTCATCTCTTACTTCTCATGCAGTCTACTACAACTTGTTTTGCTGTATGAAGTTCTGCTTTGCTTTGTATCTTTTTTGTAGTATCAAATGTCTCCTGTTTTCCCCTTTCTATGGTGAACATATTTATGAATTCAATTATTGAAATAAAATACCCCATATGACTCCAACAGGGACTGCAAATAATTGTTTACTTACCGTGGTTTTGGTCTTTCAATAAAAATAGAGTACACTTATACTGTACAAAGGCTTTTGTTGGGCAGACAGGTGGCTGTTGCCATGTTCTTGCCTGTACTGTTTCTTAAAATGTGGGTTGCAGCCTTCCTGTACCAAAGATTGGGTGTGTGAGGGGCATCTCTTGCCCTCTGCCTGCTGCAGTGGTTGGGGCCTCCAAAGCACTGTTTGACTTGGACAGTCACTGTAGCAATTTCTCATTTTCACCTCTGAGGACTGGGCAGATACTCACCACAAAACAGCCTGGGGCTCTTCTGGGGTTGGAGAAGCAAGCTGTGCGTAGTAAAGTCTGAGGTGTTGTCCGTGTAAGTCTCTCCTGTGTTATCTGGCCGTGCATTTCTGGTGGGTGTTGCCTGCCAGGCCGCACTGCTGCGTGGGACGAGGTACGAGGAATTAATTGTGAAAATAATGTCTCTCCTTTCAGTTGTGTTGATTGGAGACTCTGGAGTTGGGAAAAGTAATCTTCTGTCACGTTTCACACGCAATGAGTTCAATCTGGAGAGTAAGAGCACCATTGGGGTGGAATTTGCCACCAGGAGCATCCAGGTGGATGGGAAGACGATAAAAGCACAGATCTGGGATACTGCAGGCCAGGAGCGATACCGCGCCATTACCTCAGCGTGAGTACTGTGTCTTTGCTCAGCAGAATTCTAGCAGAGATGCTGCAGATAAATGTATGGGTAGAGAATGAAACATATTTGGGACACGTGACAAAGTCATTATGACAAACTTCAATGTGGATCCAAGTCATAAGGTAGCAAATACTTTTGTGTTCTCTTGATTAATATAATGAAAGCAATTTTTAGATTCTCATGTTACTATTGTAGAAGGAAATGACAGCTTAAATCAAAACTGGGGGAAATTCTGTTTGAGTTTTGTGATTTGGTTTTTTATTTGTGCTGAATGTGCTGTGTTCATTACATGGAGTGAGCAGCTGGGTACTGTTGGTATCAAGTTTTGGTCTAGACATGGTGGCTTACTGTAACACCCATGGCTTCTGGTCTCCATTGCCCCCTCAGTCTTGAGATTGAGGGTATTTTTAGGAAAATCTGCAGCCACGAAGTCCCTTGAAATCTCAATGACTTTGAATTAATCACAGCCCTGAAAATTAGGTCCACGAGCACACGCATTGAATAGCCAGGAAGTCGGAAGGCAACTATGATAGTGCTGACTGTGCAGCATTAGGCACAGTCCCTGGAGGTGAGAAGCTTTTTCACCTATGGCACCGTGTTAATCCACAGAGTGGCTTGAGGTGTACTGGTTTCTATGCAGGCAAAAGTATCTGGCAGAGGACAAAAAGCAAACCCTTTGGTCAGGCCTGGTTCTCCAGAGCATTTTCTGACCAGCAAGTTGATTTTTTGTTACATTGCAGATGTGTATCAGTTTTTAAAGGTAAAAACATCTTTCTAAGTCATGCACAGATTGAGCCATTAAACTCAAGGTAAGGGGAATTCTGTCAAGATGGGAGAAAACCAGGAGAACCCGGAGCCCAAAGGGAGTAGTCTATAGGGAAAGGGGTGCAGAAGCAGAAGTAAATGACAATTTCAAATTGCATCTTTTCTGGAACTGTTAGTGTGACTTTCAGAAATTTTTTTGTGACCCTCGTTCTTGCTGTAAAAACTGCTAGTCCAGTCTGGGTCAACAACAACAGGTTTTACTGCTGGGAACTAGTGCAGCTGCAGTCCTGTGATGCTGCCTCTCCTTTGTGCTGGCACTAACTCCTGCTCGACACATCACTCAGCCAGTTCAGCCTGCTCAGCCAGCGGAACGCCAAACATCGGGGAAAAGGGAATGTTTTCTGCTGACTTGGTGCCCTGACTCAGTTCAGCAGCATGTCAGACAGGTGCCAGCAGAACTGAGGAGAAATGGTAGGATTGTGTGGAAGAGAGATATGGATGTTACAGGATTGCTGATACAGATTGACTTGTGCTGAGCTGAGCCCTTGGCTTGTGTTGAAATGGGCCCAAACCTGCCCTGAGGGAGCAAACTCTGTTCCTGGATTAGAGGTTAGTGGATAGTGACAATATAGTCCAGAGTCCCCTCTTTAATTTGTAGGAGGGACAGGAGATATTTGAAGGATCAGGGACAAATACTGACATTTTATTAAGGGCTATTTTCCTAATAGAAAGTTAGGTTGTAATTTCAAAAAAACCTCCCGGCTGTACCGATTCTGGAACGGTGAGTTTTCCTGCACACGGTTGGAGTGGACAGGACATCTTCAGTCCTGGTTTCTGCAGGCTCTCCAGTATTCTGGTACACACACTGGATTTTTTTAGAAATGCCATTAGAAAAAAACCCTGCATTTGGAACTTGGTTTTAGGCTTCAAAACCCCTCCAACAACAGTATTTGCATCAGGACAACTTTTTCTGAAGTGGAAAGCACTATAGAAGAGCTAGATGGCCTGTTTGTTGGTGTGGCTGGGGCAGAGCTCTCGCTGAGGGGCTGTGCCTCGTGGTTTCAGATATTACCGCGGTGCTGTTGGGGCTCTGCTCGTCTATGACATTGCCAAACACCTCACCTACGAGAACGTGGAGCGCTGGCTGAAGGAGCTGCGAGACCATGCTGACAACAACATCGTGATCATGCTGGTGGGTAACAAGAGCGACCTGCGCCACCTCCGGGCCGTGCCCACCGACGAGGCCAGGGCCTTCGCAGGTTTGTACTCGGCCTGGGTGGGCTGGGGCTCCAGGGGCCTGGGGGATGGTGCCTGCTGGGATCACAGTTTGGTCCAGGCCTGAACTCTCACCTCAAGTTCTAGTTTGGACCCTAAAAAAGACATTTAAGATGTTTTGTTGTTGTTGTTTTTATTAATTTAAGTATCTTGGCTTATTGACTAGCATGTGTGGTTGGTTTTGGTTTTTTGGAGAATTTTTTTGTCATTTTTAGTTGGTGGTTTTCTGTTGTTTTTTAAATCTAGTGGTAGTACATGTTTTTGAAACACTGTCCTTGAGCTGCCTGATAGCTGAAGATTAAACACTTCCTCTAACAAGGCTAGAAACAGTAAGCAACATTTAGAAGAGAAAATGTCACAATAAAAATATAAAATATCACAACACAAAATGTCCGTCCTTCCTTCCTGGAGATCCAGTTCTGCTGACTAGATATCAACGTGGACAGCTACAGATGAATGCTGATTCTTCTCTTAGATGGGGTGGTTGCTGCTCTAGAGCGCTGATGCCTGTAGTGGTGTCATCTTGTCTCACTTAAATGCAGCCATCGTCAGACTCGAAAATTATCATTTGTTGGGAGAAGTCAAGTGGGTTATGTAAGATGCTGCTACTGCATTCCTTCTCTCTTCCTTACCTGTCAGAGCACTGGTCTTTTGCCCTGAAAGTCCTGGGGACATTCAGCTTTTGTGTGGCTGTTAAGCTTAGAGGTGGAATGTAAATGTACAACCTTTAAAGTACCTCTAGAAATATTACCAAGGCTTGCTTAAACACACTTTCTGAAGTTTGCTGGTAAGCGAGTACCCTGAGGGTAATAAAGCCACTTTAAATTTTCAGATGAATGAGAAGTGACATTTATCTAAGAGAAGCAAAACAAGTTGGTGGGTGCCCCAGATAATCTATTACTTTGGTCACTTGGTTCAGCTTACTTTTTCACCCCGACTTTCTCCTAAGGCAGTTTTAAATTTCTAGTGATGGTCTAATTGTTGCTGTTTAAGCTCCATGACTGAAATTTGCCTGTTCCTGGGCAGGTGATAGAGAACCATTCTAGGTATGATATTTGAGTGTTAATCACTTTATTTTTAATAAAAAAAAATTATTTTGCATTGTAAGAGGAAAGAAGAAAATAGACTGTGTTCCAGGGGGTCATTGTTATTTGGAAGTGGGGTCTGATAAGGAAAGTATAGGTCGGTTGATCTTTTTGGGGTTGCAGAGGAGAATTGTGTCTCTGTAGCAGCTGACGTGCTTTTGCTGGGGCTCTTGCTTAAGGTACCTCTGGGTGTGATCTGTAGCCAGAAAAGAATGATATTTTGTGCTGCTTGACTGAGCAAGGGCTGCAGTGGGGAAAATGTTCTTGCACTTGGGGCAAAGGAGATGTTGCTGAACTGCAGCACCAAGGTGTTCCTTGTGTAAGGAACAGGGAAAAGAAAAAAAAAATGACTGTGCCCTGGCTGATTTGGCCTAAAATACAAGATAAAAACCTCAAAGTAAATGTGAAATAAAGTGTTATTAAAGTTTTTAACTGAACCACTTCTTATTTATTACAGAAAAAAATAATTTATCTTTTATTGAAACATCTGCTCTGGATTCAACAAATGTAGAAGAAGCCTTCAAGAACATCCTTACAGGTATGGTTTGTTATGGATTCAGAGGAGCTGCTGAGGTGGTGGATCTTCTTCATGGGCACGTTTTGCAGTTATCTGGAATGTTTTGGAAATGAGTGTTGGGAATGATGGTTAGTTTGCAAGCTTTCTAATCTCACCTTTGTGTTCTGCCTCCCACCCCATACACCCCTTTCTGTCCCAGAAGAAGGTTTCTGTCTCCTGGAGGTTCCTATCTCCTGATGTTCCATAAATTCAAGCTATTGCAATAGCACTGTTGTAAAGGAACTAGTAATTGTACTTCTGTGCCTGCACAAAATCTCAGCAGTGAAGCCCCAGCCATGCTGGGAAGTTAAATGTTCCAGTATCTTCTCTTGCACCAAAGCAGACTGGTACCATTTTCAGACTACTGAACTCTTGTTCTTAGCTGATAGCAAGGGTTGTAGGTGACTGTGCACCAACAGCATCTTCTGCAGAGAAGGACCTGGGGATCCTGATGGATGACAAGTTGACAGTGAGCTGGCAGTGTGCTGCCCTGGGGGCCAGGAGGGACAGCGGGATCCTGGGGGCATCGGGAAGAGTGTGGCCAGCGGGTCAGGGAGTGATCCTGCCCCTTGGCCCTGGTGAGGCACAGCTGGGGTGCTGTGTCCACTTCTGGGCTCCTGAGGACAAGAGAGACAAGGCACTACTGGAGAGGGTCCAGCAGAGGCCACAAAGATGATTTGGGCACAGGAGCATCTTTGTGGTGAGGAGGAGAGACTGCGGGAGCTGGGCCTGGGTAGTCCAGAGAAGAGAAGACAGAGGGGATCTCACCAACCCATACAAGTGTCTCCAAGGGGCATCAGAGGATGGTGCCAGACTCTGTTCAGTGGTGCCCAGCAACAGGATGAGGAGCAATGGCCATAAACTAAAACACAACAAGATTCACTTCAACATGAGGAAGAAATTCTTTATGTTGAGTGTGGCAGAGCCCTGGAACAGCTGCCCAGGGAGGATGTGGAGTCTCCCTTTCTGGACACATTCCAAACCCACCTGGACATGTTCCTGTGTCACCTGCTCCAGGTGACCCTGCCCTGGCAGCGAGTTGAACTGGATGATCTCCAGAGGTCCCTTCCAACCCCAGCTGTTCTGTGATGCTGTGAAGTTGATGTTTCAAAGCAGTGTCCCACTCCTAAAATGAAATAATTGGTAATTGGCAAAGAACCCTTAAAAATCCTATCTAAATAGGAAGAGGGTAATCAGTCAGGTATTGGATTTCTGCTCTAGTTCTGGCTACCCCAAGAGATCTGAATCTTGTCCTATAGAGGGGGCAATTAATCAGTTCCATTTGTTCTGTCTCTTGAAAAGCTCTTTATGGTTCGTACTGTGAACATGAAGAGTTGCCAAGATCCAATTCCTTGCTACAGCTGAATTTGAGGCCAGTTAACTGTCTCTGTGGTCTCATCCCTGTACACTGCTTTGTGAAGTTGTGCCTGATCTGCCTGTCCCACAGCATGTCAAGATGAGCATTTCCTGAGCTTTCTTGTGAACAGATACTGATTTCAGTTAAATGAGAATGAGCCTTTGTTCTGGTCCTACTTGATTATTGGGCAGTGTCTGATCTATGTTGCTTATTGGATGCTGACCAAAGACCTGGCTTTGTATTACTGTTTCTTGATTATGTATCATTGCGAGTCTCTTACTGGGAAAGAAGCTGAGCATTAATAGGGTTAATTGTCAAGGCAGGCTCTTTTGGATTCCTTTTGCAGTGGTGTGCAGGGAAACACTACAAAGCCTTGGGGTCCCTAAGTCTGGTGCTGGCCAACTCTGTTGGTAACAGAAATGTAATGCAATTAGGGGAAGATCACAGAATCCCAGAACGGTTGGGGTTGGAAGGGACCTTAAAAGATCATCTCATTACACCCCCTGTCACGGGCAGGGACAGCTTCCACCAGACCAGGTTGCTCCAAGCCCCGTCCATCCTGGCCTTGGACACTGCCAGGGATCCAGGGGCAGCCCCAGCTGCTCTGGGCCCCCTGTGCCAGGGCCTCCCCACCCTCACAGCCAACAATTCCTTCCCACTATCCCATCCAACCCTGCCCTCTGGCAGTGGGAAGCCATTCCGTGTCCTGTCCCTCCAGGCCCTTGTCCAAAGTCCCTCTCCAGCTCTCCTGGGGGACTGTAGATGTTGGAAGTCTGCAGTAAGGTCTCCCAGGAGCCTTTTCTTCTCCAGACTGAGCAACCCCAACTCTGACTCCAAGGTGCCCAAGAAGAAGCAGGCAGGAGTAAAAGGCCAAGCTGCCTCTATAGCTAAAAAGCCTGACAGATGAGGAATGGGGTGAATTTGCTGCCCAGCAGATTTGTGTTATTAGAGCTACTGGTGAAGCAACTGGAGTGTGAGGTGGAGCCGACTGCCCAGAGCTGGAGCTGGGCCAGTCTCACACCCTGTAGCAGATTCACGGCTGATCTGGGACACTTGGCTGGATCTGAGGCAACTTCCCTGGCACTCTGAGACAGTATTTGTGGTTTTAGTGCTCTGAGTGTAGTTCAACAGTCACCATCCATCCTGTCTTCCCTTGCAGTGTTGTCCTGAGACTGACCCTGGTTAGAGATGCTGGCCTGAGGCCACTCTAGGAGAGCACTCCAGAGTGCAGTAACAACTCAAGCTGAGGTCAGGCCCGGGCAAACTGAACTCAAACCCCTCTCTCTCAGCAGCATCCTGGGCTCCCCAAAGTGTTGAGATTGTCCAGTTCAGGTAGCACAGGCATATGGATAATAAGACTGATTAGTCCTGAAAAGGCTATTCCTAAAGTGATTACACCTGGGGGAGGATCATCCTTCTAAGAGAGGAGAAGGAACCTAGGAAAATGAATTATGTAGAGCAGTGAGTTGGGAACCACCACAGGGGACTTGGTGGAGGGAAGAGAGTGGGAACAGCAGGACAGGATTTTCCTTACTGGCCACTTGTTTGAGGGATCACTAAAGACTGGAAGAAAAAAAACCCACAAAACACCCCGAAGAGATGCCACCCGAAAGCAAAGGGGGCTTGGCAATGACTCTGAACAGCTCAAATTCAAATACAGTACTGAGCAGGAAAGAAAGAGGGTGTGACAGCCTCTGAACAACCCTCCTCATCCCTTTCAGCAAAGATCTGTAGGTAGCCAGTGGCAACAAGATTGGCCTTGAGTTAAAGGTTTCCATTTTAAACAACATAAATATGTGCGGATTCTTAAAAAAAAAAAAAAAGCCTAACAAAACCCCCCCATAAACGAGCCCTGCACAGCTCCCCGTGATTTTTAATCCTTACTGAAAGCTTTGGGTGTTGCCGTTTTGGGGTTGTGGCTGTATGAATGTGACCATAATATTTACCACAGACTTCCAGGGAAGTACTTGCCCTTTTCCTGTTTCACAATGGAGGGAAGTTGGAACAAGGGCTTATAGTCAGTGAAATAAGAAACTTAAAAACCTTTCCACTTACAGTACTTCTACTAACTATGCAGTTGAAACAGTTTGTTTCTGAACGCTTTTAAGCTAGCAGTCTCTCTTCAGTGGTTACAGCTTTGTGGATCTGTGTGCTTTCAAGCAGTAGTTAGTTTGAGTCAAATAAATTCATTTGGAGAAGGATGGGGCGTTATGGACCCATGTGGCTTTTTACTGTCATAGGTAGGAGAATGGATGTGTTGCAGAGAGGAGCATTGCTGTTACTTGGCAGTAGCAGGTTGCCAGGAGTAGAGGTGGGGCTCAGGTAACTTGCTGCTGTGAAGGACATTTCCCTGCATCCTGGTGATTGGTGTTTCTGGAGTATGCTGCCCACTTTTTTTTAATCACAAAGAAGATGATTCCCTGTTTTAGAAATGAGCATTCCTGCTCCTTTCCCATTTAAAAACCCTTTTAATAATCCCCATTTTCATGGAGTCATTGAAAAAAAATGGGATAGGAAGTGCTGTTGCTGAAGACAGTGAGGACTCTTGTCTTAATAACTTTTCCAGAGAGAGCTGGCGTATTCATTCCGGAACTGGAATGCCAGCCAGATGTTACATGCCACATCTGGTTAGCCTAGATTCCCTTTCAGAGCCCTCAAGTTAAGTCTTCTCATTTTTGGGTTCTGGCATGTTCTCGGGCACTTGGCTCGGCGCCGTGCCCCGTGGGAGGCCGTGCCCCCGGGGCTCTGACCCCTGTGCTCTCCTTGCAGAAATCTACCGCATCGTGTCGCAGAAGCAAATCGCCGACCGGTCTGCGCACGATGAGTCTCCCGGCAACAACGTCGTCGACATCAGCGTCCCACCAACCACCGACGGACAGAAATCCAACAAACTCCAGTGCTGTCAGAACCTGTGACCTTCTCTAGATGACTCTTGTGCCCTCCACTTCGTCTGTGCTTCATTTAGAAACTTGTGTGCACTTCCTATCTCCTGTGATTCAGTGACTCCCTCCCTCCTTTACTCCATTCCCAAATCTCCCCTCTCATATTAGAGCTTTAATTGTAGGGCTAACATCCCCCTGCCTCTGAAACCCCTTTCCATGTGGTGACTTCTGGGCTTGAAATGTAGTCACTGATCTGATAGACATGTTTGTGTTGGAACATCTGCTGCTGGATATTATCCCATGAAACACTCTTCTCAAATTGGTTTGTTTTGGTTTTGTTAGGGTTTTTTTGTAGTTTAGTTTTGTTGTTGTCGTTGTTTTCTGGGAGGGGAACAATGGGACTTGACTCTACCAGTTGAAGAAATAACTACATTTAGGTGACAAGGTTTTTTCCTCCCATAGTCAGATCTCTTTTTCTTGTGCTTCTGTAAACATGGGGGAGAAATTAAACTAGCTGTCCTGCCAAATGCTCTGTTTTCTGTCCTGATGAAGTCTCAAAGTGAGGATTTTAGTGGCTGCACACACATAAGAAAGCTGTTGAAAATAACATTACTTATTCTGTAATTACCCCTAATACAGTTAGTCTGGCTGTGTAGTTTACTGTTTCCTGCTTGGGAAATCTTTCTCTATTCTTGTTTTATTTGGGAACAATGAAATACGTCTGCATTGCTTTTTCTGCCACCATGAATGCCTGTGCAGGCTTTATGAAGTGGCATAATATTTATTCATAGCTTATGTTAATCAGTTAACATTATTGTACAGTAAGTGCCAGCGTATTGATTTCAGAAACCTTTTGCAACCTGTACAAGTAGGCTTCTTTTGTACTGTAGGTCAGTGTCTGAAAGCAGCATCTGCTCTAGTTCCAAGTTTGGTTTTTTTTGCATGCTGCTTTTTCTCTAGATCTCTCCTGCCCCTGTCTGAGTGAGTGAAGCAATATTTTCATGTCACATATATACCTGCACTTGTAAGGGTTTTGGTTGTTGTAGAGAAACACAATACTTTATACATTTTGTATAACTTCTGCAGATCCATAGCATCTGGAACTTTCTCTTCATGATCTTTCACTATTGACCTCGACTAAAATGCATAATATTAGGATTTCACATAATAACTACTAACCTGTTGTTTTACTGTTTTACTGAACTGCAGACTGTAATTCTTAAATGATTGTACTTCACTGATGTAACAGATTTGTCATCAGCAGGGCTAACTACTCTAATTCTTTGTTGTGCTGAATGGGAAGAATGTTACCACAACTTTGTGTAGTCAGTCTCTTGCTTGCTTGTGCAAATCTCTGATGGCTTTTCATCACTCACTAGCTCTTGCACACTTGTATCCCCTCGGGTATCCACTGAATGTTCTGATGGCCAATACTGGGTGAAACGATCTAAAGGAAGAGCTGGAGAGCATCTGCTGCTCCCTGAAGGCTTGTGGAGCCATTTGCAGTGAGTTTTTGCTCTGTATTCTGAGCCTGTACCTCACTGGATGGATCCCAGCTGCATATTAGTGAGTTGATTTTTCTTTACTGATACAAAGCAAATATGAAACTGTGAATTGTGCTTGAAGGGGAAATCTGACATTCCAGTCTCAACTGTTCTGTCTGGTTATGTAATAAAATTAAGGGCAGTTAACTCTGATGGCTTTTCTTTTATAAGATTTCCAGACCAATGCCTTTAATTTTGTACTGTGTGCACTGAGAGGGCTCCAGCTCACAGCGCAGGATGCACGTGGTGCCCGGCACTTCCACTCTTGAGCTTTGTTTAGAGGATACATTCAAGGTGAAGGGGTGCATGCTTGCAGGCTGATCCCATTGAATGAGGGCAAGAATTCTCTTTAGGCATCACAGGGCTCTGTCCTAAGGGTGTTCCAGTTCAGGAAGCACTTTCAACACTTGGTATTACTTCACTAGCATTCTCTTGAAAGAAGGTGGGAACTGGGATGTCTCCTTTTTGGCGGTCCAAGACCAGAACGTAATGTGCAGTCTGTTCAGACAGCTGGCAGTGAGAGAATGGAAAATTTTGAAATATTGAAAATATTTCATTTGAGAACGAGTGGACACTAGTGGAGCTGGGCTCCTTAATTTTTGAACAAACTTTATATAAAGAAATCAGTTGGATAGCATGAGGAGGAATTGTACTGTTAAGAAGACTTATTAGTTCAGGGTGATGTATTAACATGCTTACTCTGCAAGTCCTGTTCTTAACATGAAGTTTCTAGAATCAGTCTGGCCTGGTGTAAGAAGCCAAGAAGCAGTTTGGTCACTTGCTTGTCTCTTAAGAGATTTTCTTTAGTCTTTGACTTTGTGGAAGGCTCTAAACTTTGCCGCAGAGTCCCAGTGAAAGGTCAGTGTCTAGGGCTTAAGTGCTGTTCAATTTATGGCTGTCGAAGAGCTCTTGAACAACTCCATTGTCCAAAGCCCCCTCAGCGCTGGTGTACCTTGGACCATTCTGTTGTGTCTGAGCTCTGTTGTGTGACAGGGAAGGGCCTCCTGCCCTTTGCTGGGGGCAGCCCGGCTGTGGGAGTTGCGTGTGTGCACATGTGCACCCACGTAGCTCCCGTGAGCACTGGGGGGGTTTATCTGCCGTGGTCCCTCGGTGTGAGACGGGGCTCCTCCCCAGGCTGCTGTGCTGCTCTCCAGGCAGAGCCACAGCCCTTCTGTGGGTCTGAGGTGCTCCTGCCCGGGCTGAGCACAGGGCTGTTCGTGACAGCAGAAAAAGGACAGCGACCAGTTCTGCCAGGTTAAGCCACCTTCCTGTGCATAGACCCGGGAAATGCTTCTGGTCTGGGGCTCCTGGTGTCCTGATGAAGCTTTGTGCACTCCTTAGAAACTGCATCCACAGCCCAGCCCACTATTGTGCTGGAATTGCTGAGGGGAAGACTTGGAGGAATCCTGAGGAAGCTGGAAATGCTGAAGAGCTGTCTGACATTCAGAGAAGCTCTCCAGTAACCCAGACTCCTTAAGCATGCTTTCCTGATGTGGAAATTACAGACTACATGTAACCTCAACTGGACTGCTGCATCCCACAGCTTTGCTGGCTGTGTGTCTCAGTATTACTGTCAGGAAAACAGAAAAGGTTCCAGCTCTCTTCCATCTGCCCCAAGGGATTTGAGGGCTGAATTTGGCTTTTGTAAAACTCCTGATAACAGGAAAGCTGCCTGTGGAAGAAGGAATGTGTGCTCTGCTTGCTTTACTCGGATGCTGAGGCTGACTTTCCTTTAACTATTGAAAACACTACAAAGCCCTGAGTGCTGCCACCTGTGTCAGTAACACAGCCATCACTCAGAGGCTCCTGCTGCTGTCTAGAACAGGTCCTTTCATGCAGAATTAGGCAGAAGTCTGTTGTGCTGCCTCTCCTTTTACTGATGCGGAGGGTGAAGGCCAACATTCATACATAAAAGTGACTTGATCGTGAGCACAGCTAATCGGTAAAATAAATTCCTTGGGTAGACCAGATCAATCCAGCCTCTTTTCCTGCAGAGTCAGTGCTTACAGACAGGTGAGTTAGTCTGGGATCCTCACTGGAGCCTGCACAGAACAAGGAAGTTTGGTTCGTAGGAAAGTTTTAAAGCTCCATGCTTCTATTAATGTAAAAATCCAGTTGATGGGTGACTGGTTGCTACTTTGTTAAAAAGATTTTCGTATGTGCTGTGGAGGCCATCAAGATTTGGTAGAAGAAAGGCAGTTTGGTGCCTTCTTGCCCCTGTGGCAGGTTTAGAGGCAGTCGGAAGATGATGGATCCCAGAGATGCCCCCATTTGGGTGGTGTTCTGTGACCCCCCGGTGACCAAGGGCACTTGTGTGAGCACAGAGCTCTTGGCTGGGTGTGGTGAGGGTTGAGCTGTGCCTTTATTTGAATCAGTCACTTAACAAAAGCTGTTGGAAAAATGTACAGGAGGTATTTTTGCTCCCTGGTGCTTTGATCCCTGCATGCTGTATGGCTCCAGAAGGTGTGGGTGGGATCTGTTTCTGGCTGAGTCTCACCAAGGCTTGGTCATCATTTCCCTTCCAAGCACGAAGGAAGAACTTGCTTAGAGGTTCTGGACTCTATAGAAGAAAAAGAAGATCCCAATGAAGCAGTTCAGTCACTTAGGGAAGATGTTTTCCTCCATAAAAAACTGGAACAAACAGTTTAAAGGTAGGGGCCTGAATTTCAGCTAAGGAAAATCAGACAATTGGAGGTGAGACTAACTGTCCTTCAAATAAAATACAATAAGTGGGGGCTGAGGGGTAGATTCTCTTGACTTGCAGACTCTTAAATGTAGTTGGGATGGTGATTTATGGAATGTTTCCACGGAATGAGTATCTCTAGGGCTGCACTGTTTCAATAAATAACAGCAATTCCTATTTTACACTGGTCAGATAATGCATGGTAGTGTTGACTATCAGGCTCTGTAGGCTATAAATAGTACTGGGCTTTTATGCAACCCAGAAGAGAGGTTCCTTTCATTTACTTTTATTCCTGGTTCCTGTGTTAAGTGCAATTCACTTTGTAAATAAACACATCACTCGATTTTTGTGCATGGTTATGATGTATTGTGGATATAAAGATTGCCAAATCATACCGTGTGTGTCAAGTTCTGTTCCAGACACAACCGTAGAATAAGGTGGGGCCAGCGCCCGAGCCCGAGCGCAGGGTGGGCCGGGGGTGGGTGCCCGGGGGAGGGGCAGGACGGGGTACCCGGTGTTCCCGGGGCTTTACCGCCGCGTTGGGCGGGGGAGCGTGTCCCGGTGTCCCGCTGCTGTCCCGCTGCTGTCCCGCTGCTGTCCCGCTGCTGTCCCGCTGCTGTCC
>VWZW01007316.1:78827-119299 GCA_013397115.1 Edolisoma coerulescens | reverse complement strand
CCGCCGGCCCCGCTGTCCTGACGGGCCCCGTGCGAGACGCTGCCGCCGGTACGGGCTGCGCTGTGTTCGCTGCGCGGGGCCCCCGCGCCTGAGCCGCGGCCCTGCCGGGCCGGGCCGGGCCGGGCCGGGCCGGGCTGGCACCGTCCCCCGGGAGCGCCGGGGGTGTCGCGTACAGACACACCAGGGACAGAAGTGCCGGAGGTTTGAGAAGCGGTGTTTGTTTGTTCATTACATTCTTCTTCCCTGGTATAAGCAGTTATTAGGAAAAGTTTCCTTTGCCAGTGGGCTCCCGTACCTGTTTTTTCACGTGTTTGGGAGCGTTCTGATGCCTGTTCGTGCCCCGCCAAGCGTTGTGTGCACGGACACGCTGCCTTGTAGAGCTTGGTGCAGAGATTTCCCAAGAGAATGAGCTCGGTGTCACAGCACAGCTGAAGAGGTTGCTGCAATCTTGTGTTGGAGCAGCAGCTGCTTTCCTCCGTGGTGTAAGCTTAGAGTTGTGATGGACTTTTCATAAACTGGCAACCTTTAAGTCTCTCTCGTTTAAACTCGGGTTTCTTGAGCCAGCTGTCTGTATCAGAGGCCAGAACTGCTGGTTTCTGGGATTGATCCAAGGGACAAGCCTATGGCTCGCGTACAGGAAGGTGATTGTGACATGGGAGGTGTTTTTGTTGCAGTCTCAAACGCTTGCTCTTGTTTTATGTTCTAGATCTGGTGGGGGGACCAAGATTACAAACCGAAAAGCCGTGCAATGGCCTTGGAGGCTTCTGGAGTGTGCAGTCGCGTGCACTTAGTGCCCACAGAAATGGTGCCACCAAGGCGTGGGGTGACACGTCTGCACTGCGTGGTGCTGCTGAACCAAGGAGAATTTAGGCTGTTGTCCTCTTGGAGGAAGTTGTGCAGAGCTCGAATTTTGCAGGCAGGCAGGTGGGGTGTTGATCATGTTGGGGGTGATGATGGTGAACTGGAAGTGTCGGGGTTTTCCAAAGCAGCTCTGGCTTTTTATCCTGCTTGTTTGTGTTCAGTGCACTGTCCCTGCCCTGATGTGTGTGATGAAGATCTGTCAGTGGGAATGTGCTTCTCACCCCACCCTGTGCCCTTTATTTGCTTATCCCTAAGGGACTGTTTCTGTCCCTCTCTTAACTCTCCCTATTACCAGCCCTTCATTTTCCTTGGCACTCTCATTCTCTTGCTCCACTCTCCTTCCAAGAAGCATTTATCTCTGTGTCTTTCCCTTCCGATGCAGTTTCTAGCACTTTCTTGACCTTTTTCCAGGTTCCTGTTGAGAATGCCTGTGATGTCCCTGTGGTCAGCCAGCTGCATTGGCTGTGGCCCGTCCCCTTTGTCGCCCTGCTCGTGGGGACATAAAACCCGACTTGGCTGCCCCTCACACATGCTCAGGATAATCCTTTGAGCAGCTGGACGTTAGTCTTGGCTTTCCAAGGCTGAAGTGTTTGAATACTTTTCTGCATCTCCAAAGGATTATGCTGGCGAGAGTTTGGAGGCTGGAAGTGCCCTGGTTTTTCAGGTGTATTTGAAGCTGTGAGGGTGTGTCACCTTTTAGAAACAGAGGCTCGAAGGGAAGGGAGCTGGGACTGTAAAATCCCTTTGTCACGTGCACTGTGACAGTGAATTTAATAATTCCAGTTGAGGATAGAAGGTCTAAGTACCCCCAAGCATGTGCTGGGGAGCGTTGCAGGCAGCCTGCATCAGTAGGGAAGTCTTAGCTTTGCTAAGAGCAGACCAGGTGGCACAGGGAACGGCCAAGTGTGAGCCTAATGTGTATTTCATGGACACTCTGTACCAGCTGTGAAGCTGGGGGTGTCTGTGTGTGGTTAGCTGATCAGCACCACTGCCTAAGTGGAAACAGAAAATAGCATTGGAATTGTTTTGGATGTGTTTGCCCGCTCCTTTTTGCTGTGGATTGCACAGAGGCTGCAGGGTGAGGTCACCCTGTGCTGGACACCAAGGGGACCACACAGATCAGCAGAACTGCAATGTACTGACTGTGAGCAGCTTCCGACAGAGTTCTTGCCTTCGTGGATGTGGGGAGAGGGCCCTTCCTCTTGTGGGTGAATGATGCTGGCCCGCATCGAGCAAGTGTAGGACACGATGTTTCCCTGGGAGGAAGTAAGCACTGTTTTCTTGAAACAGCATGGCCAAAACCAAGTCAAAATGCATCCATGGCAAGCTGAGGCTGGGTATGGGCTCTGAGACTCTGTGAGTCTGAGGGACTGCTCCAAGTCCTCAGGATATGACTTTGCAGTAGTTCTGCAAGTAGAGGCACAAAGCAAAATGGGCATTTGGGGACTTTTTTCACTACTGTTTAAAATATCTTGGTTTTTCACACTAGGAACAGAAGCTTTTCTTAGAAAATGAAGGGAGGAATCAGGCATCCTGAACTATAAACTTCAGGATGAGTTTATTTTTTTCTCCACTTGACTTTGACTCAGCTTTGGATATTTGGAGATTTCAGAGTTTCCGTTTCCAAACTGGTTTTTTTCCCCCTCCAGACTGAAGTTTAAGCTGGTGTGTCTCTTCTCTCTCCCAGTCTAATTTACTCTGATTAATTTATGCTTCTGCCTGCTCTTAGCTCCAGCCTTTCCCACAAGAGGGAAATGGTCTCAGTTACTGACTCTTGTCCCCTGGGAAGCACTCTGGGCATGTCTCAGTGAGTGACACCTGGGCACACAGTGTCTGTGATGTCCAGGACAAGCCACGTGGAAAACTAAGCCCTGGGGCACTTTTCTGTGAAGGAAATGACCACAGCACCAAAGCAGGGTAGGCAAGTGGTCTCCATGAAGTCCGTGTACATTAGCTTTCTCTGGTGGTAAAATGACGCATTAATCTATGCTGAGGCTTATCAAGTTTGTGGCTTATCAGCACGGTTCATGTCATGCACGTGAGCAGCAGGATCTCCACCTCTCCAGTCCTGGTCTTGTTTTCTCTCCAGCTCCAACTGTAGCAGGTGCTCCCTGGGAACCTGTGTCCTTGTGCCGTGTTTGTTGTGAGTAGACCAGATCAGCTGGAGCTCCTTGCAGCAGCAATGCAGCTCAGCTGGGAGAGGAGGTTTCCCACTGCAGCTGGGTTGGGAGAGCTCTTGGCTGGTCCTCTTGCTGGGTGAAAGCAGGGAAGTCACTGCTGGGTGTCTTAGGGTCTTGTGCACCTTTCCTGGGGGTAGAATGTGCCTCTGCCGCTGTGCAGGTACAGCCTGTGAGAGCTCTAAGCACTGAGGGTAAAGTGCAGAATGACAAAATCCCGAAAGCAGGGACTGCTGGCATGTCCTGAGGCAGGGACTGAACCCCGTGCGTCCTCCAGTGAAGGGAGCAGCCCAGCAGGAGCTGTACTGAGCTGCAGCTCTTCCTACCCATCAGCCTTGCAAATGCCTTTCCTGCCCCAGGCCTCTCCAGAGCAGGGTTACGGTTTGGAATCTGTCATTTGCCCCCATTTCAAATAAATAGGCATCTGTAAGTTTTCTTCCAGATTTTATGTAGCAATTCTAACTAACCTTTTCAATTCCTGATAGAACTCGAGATGATTATGTGTGGTTAACATCAAGGATAGGTGTGCTGTAACTGCTGTTGCAATTTTAGTCACTTGTCATGAAATTACTGATAGATTGAAGGAAACATTCTCTTCCAGTTCCTAAAAAGAGGGAACAAGGGGCAAGGAGCAGCACTGGCTCAGGAAATATAAGTACAGACAAATCAAACTTACCTTCTAAAGCACTTTTCTGCAAAAAGGAGAATGCACCGAGCTTGTGTAGTCTTGGCTTGAACAGCAATTTCTTTGTTTGAAGCTTTGAGAGCCTTAGTCCTGTTTCAGCTGAAAGCTTTTTGGAGTTAGATTTGAGAGTGGTGGGAGGGGAAAGGTAAACTTCAATTCTGGACTGTTTCCAATTTATTTCCTCCCACTTCTTCTTGTACTTCCCTGCAGACAAATCAGACGAGGCCTGTGTCCAGAAGAACTAGAAATGCAGCCTAATCAAAACATTGCAAACTGAAACTGAGGGAGTTTTGCGGCACAGCTGCCAATTGTGAAGCTTCACTTGAGGACTGAGGAGGGAATGTGTAGCAGTAAGGAGTGGGCAGAAGGGAGGCACTGGTGCAGTTGGTTGGGATCAGGGAGCCCTTCTCTCTGGCTGACCATGCGGGTGCTCTCAGCGGGCGTCTGGAGCTCTCTGGAGTGGGGTGGTGAGTCACAGGCTGCCTTTGGTGGAAAGCTCTTTGAAAGCTGGATGTTCTGAAGAGATTTGTGATACAGCTAGGTTGAAAAATATGAATAGTCAAGTTAAATTCCAGATCAGATGTCTCCTGGGAGCTGAGCGTGCTGCCTGCTCTCGTGCAGCGGCTGCTCCGAGCAGTCAGGGCGAGCGGGGCTGCTGCGTGCTGTGCTGCTGGTTTGTCCAGCTCCAGTTCATCTCCAAGCAGAGCGTTGTTATTTGTGTAACAGTGTAAATGGTGCTCCATAAACCAAGAAAGAAAACAGTGGGGAGCATGGGGAGCATGCAAGTTCTTTCTGACCTGGGCTTTCCAGTCCTGAAATCATGTGTTGCACCCTCCCGAGTCGTGCCCTTTGGGGGCTGACCAGTTCCATGGTGTGTGGGCGCTGCAGTCTTGATTTGGTGCACGTGTTACTGCTACACTAAAATTCTGTTTCCTGCGTTATTGCCCACAGCTGGAAAATCCATTTGTTCTGAGCAAACTGCAACTGCCTGGCAAGTGACTGTGCAGGACTGGGGAGCACTCGAGCTCTGGCCTTGCTGCAGAGGCTGCCTCTCTTTAAAGAGGAGCTCGCTGAAGCGATAGAGCTGGGAAGCAGAAGAGCCTGCTGCTGGTGTTTTGTAAAGTACGGGGGTGCAGGGACGTGAGAGGCCACACAGCTCTGGTCCCCTCAGCAGGGCAGGGCTGTGCTTGTGTCTGGTGGGCTGGCTGTTGTCCCCAGTGATGGGTAGCACTCTGCAAGCATTGCTTTGTAGGCATGATAATCCTTTTTTTATTTCACCCTGGTTCATGGTTTCAGTTTCAACTCTTACTAATGCATCTTTCTTTCCCTGGAGAAAGGGAGTGATAAAACACAGAGGGAGGTGGGTGCAGAGTCTGTGTAGTTGCATTATGTAGTGAGTTGTGCTGCTGTTCACCCCTAAAAGCTGATGTCTTTTGAATCCTCAGAGGAGTCGCAGGTGTTCCTCACGCTCCAGCTGGTTTTCAGTTGTTCCCTTATGAAACTTGTTATTAAAATGGCTGAATTTTGATTGGAGATACCCTCTGCAAAGAATTTTCTTCTAATGCTGCAATTCGTTTTTCCAGATGTTGGTAATTAAAGTGCAGTAAACTTTCCTTTCATACGGCCTTGTGGCAGATAGCAAGTCTTGAAAGAACTGAGATAACTTTGTTCATTTTGGCATTCCAGCTGTAACATACAGCCTAATATTTCCCAAGCCTAGCAAGAAAAACATCATCCTTTAGGCTTCTTCTTTTTATACTGATTTTTTTCTCAACATCTACGCTTGAACCTTTTGCTTCTTTTTGAATATTGAGTAACTTTATTAGGCAATGAAGAAAACTTGTTTGAAAAACAGTGGGTGAACAACATGATAGGTACCCTGAAATCCAGGGAGCCCTGCTGTGTCGCAGCTCTGCTGTGTCCACATGAGACCCACGCCTTTGGCCTTGTGTGAAAGTTGGGGTTCTCACCTGTCCTGAGCCCCACGGGAGCTGTGCCACAGGAGCTTCATCTTTGCCAGCCAAGAGTTTTCTATTGCTTCAAGATGTGGAGAGGAAGTGAAACTACTGCAGGTGTTGATCCAATATGCTGAAGTTTTGGAGAGGAGGGATATGTGTGGATGTTGGCTTTGGGAAGCAGCAGTCATTGATCACCAAGGCTTGCCGCAGTATTTTTTTCCCAATGGGGAGTAGAAGTCAGATCCTGGCAATGTCAAGTACATTGCCTGTCTCTTTGGAAAAAATGGAAGTGGAAGACTGTGTCTTCATCTGTCTCTGCAAACCCATTTGCCATAATCTAAATAATCAAGACTTCAGAGAGCTTCTAGAACATGTCTAAATAGTTTCTTGGTATAGAGGAGTTACGATCGTTTGTCCCCAGCAGCAGCCAGTGAGTGAAGGCTTGAGTTACCATTGACTGCTGCTGGTTTTGGAGTAGTGGAGTCTGCCTGTGGTCATGCACAAATGTGACAAACACAGGGGTCCAGAAAGGCTGTGTCCTCTAAGCTTCTGACCTCCTCCTGGATGTTACAGGGTTAAACTTGGAGCGTGTGTTTTTAAACTCAGCCCCAGGGATGAGGCAGGTGAGCCTCTGGAGTCAGCCTGAAGCTTTTGCTGTTAAAGGTGTAGGAGGAATTTCCTGGTGTGAAGCTTTATCAGAAAGTTCACAAGCTCCCAGAATGTTGTGCCGTGATTATTTTTTTCCCTTGCTTTTTGGGGTTTGTTTTGAGCCCAGAGTCAGGGCTGTCCCCTGGCTCTGATCCACAGCATTGCTCCACTGGCATCCTCTGAAGAGCAAGTTGTGGCTGAGGTTTTTACAGCATCTCCTTTAGTTGCAACTGCTAACCAAATGTTGCAGGCAGGGCAGGAAATAGAGAAGCTCCTGGAGAGTGAAATGCCTTCCTGTGTGTTATTTACCAAATTTTAAAATGTTTTAGACGCTGTTGCATGGCATCAGATCTTATTTTGAATGTTGAGGTATAGGCCATAAAATGCTGTGTCACTTTTCTCACTGGACAGGGCTCCTTGCACCCTGACTTTAGGGCTGTTGTGTTCAGGTGACTTCTGAGCATAGGACTAATGAGATTTCTTCCCAGGCCCTGAGTGATGGGAGAGTTGCTGATGGGTCAGGCGTGGGCAGATCCTGTGCTGGCTTTTTGGGTACTTTTAAGGTGTTGCATAGCAGACCTGCAGGGTGACTTTGGGGAGTCAGTTGAGGTATAAAATCATGTATTTTTAATAAAGAACAAAATAATACTGTGGCTTTCAACCCTAAGCAGAGAGTACATTTAAACAAACAAAACTGAAAACAAAGCTCTGCACAGTTTGGGACTGGTTCCTGGGGTTTTTTGTTGGTTTTGGTTGGTTTTTTGTTTTTGTTTTTTTTTTCTTTAGATTAATCCACTTTTGCAACCTTCCAACGGTAGCAGGGAGTACTTCAGGCCACTCATTGCATCCCATCCATGTGTATCTCTGGTGGCAGTGTCTGAGGTGTGTGATCACTTGGGTGTGAGGGTCTAGAGGCCAGAGGTGGAAGAGGGGGTACTCTGCCAGTCACCCAGAGCACGGGGGCTACAGGTGCTGGTGCCTCAGTGGGCAGAACTGGTGCTGCAGGATATGCTGCACACCTGGCACTGAACCTGGGCTGTGGGAAGATGTGCATTAGCTGTATGAGATAGGATGTGTGGGAGCAGGTGCTTAGATGTGTGAAGGAAGCAATCCTCTGTACGGTCTCTTTCAAGATGGAGAGAGGTGTTCAGATGGTTGTAGGGTCCAGGATTTGGGAAATCCAGTTTTAGTGGTGAAAAGGAAAGCACTGATGTTTGGAAATGCCCTTTAGCAACTGAAAACCTTCAGTTCACTGGTGACATTTGCAGGATTGTATGATTGGAAAACTCCGTGTCTGTGTGCCCAAAGAGGCTAAAAGGGCTTTGGAAAGCAGGCTGGGAAGCCTTGCACCCCGGGGTCAAACTTCAGCTCGTGTGAGCAGCGGTCGGAGCTCTGATCTGCCATCAGTGAGTGGGAGACCTGCTAAAAATTAAAAAAAAGTCCTTGTGTACAGACAGGTTGGTTATGTTGGCTACACAGCTTGGTTATCTCAGGTGGCACCACGGGTGAGGTTACAGTAATCAGGGAAATGTGTTGCTCAGTGAGAGGAACAGACTCGGCCGCTGGCAGCGTCACGTGTGGGGTTTTCCTTGGTGGACGTGTCCCAGGGAAGCCAGTCTGTTCAGGAGCCGGTGCGTGTGTGCTGCACCCAAAGAAGGTGGGGCTGGTTCTAGTTCCAGTTTGCTCTGGATCCTGTCAAAGGCACAGGATTGCTCCAAGGCCTTAGACTGGTTGGGATATTCATTAGTGGGCAGGCCACAAGCAGCACGGCAGAGCCACGACCTGCACCTGGCAGTCCCCATTACTGCCATCATTTGGCTGAAGCTTTTCCTATTGTCTTTCTCATCTTGACTGCTTTTTGCTTTGTGGCTTTGGTCCAGGTGTTCACCTGGCCTGCTGTGGTTTCCCTGTCTGGGAGAAATAACTGTTTTGTCCATCTTTGAAGTCCAGATATGGAGAGCAGAGCTGGGGGACCCTTCAGCTCCCTGACTCATTCTTACTTCTGCTGGGCACATCTCCAGATGTGGAGAGCACTGGTCCAACCTGATCTCTGCAGTCTTCTGAGGGAATTTTGCCTGCCTCATTGCCCTTTGGATGACATGGACTGGATTACATATCTCATTGCAATGCGTGAGGACTGAGGGGGAGTGTCTTGCAGGCGTGTTTCACTGAAGCCGTGGAGCAGGATCCTGCACCAGCACCCGAGCGGTGACAGAGCACAAGCCGCTCTCTGAGGAGCTGGCTTGTTCTGCTGCACGTGTTTGAGTTTTGGAATTCTAGTGCAGAACTTGCTCTTCTGAGCCAACTTTCCACAAACAGGGTTTGTTTTTTTTCAATTTGATTAATATCTACAACTCAGCCCTTTATGTTCTGGATCTGCTCAGAAGCTGAGGATGCAAAATGTTGCTGAGAAGAGGCTTCCGGTTTATTTGCTTGTGTCTAACTGTGGCAGCAGAGGGGATGTTGATAATAAACCTAGTGTCTCTGAGACTTTTAAAAAATGTGGACAAGAAATGTATCCCCAAGGAGTGGGCTCAGAAATCATAGGTGCTTAGAAAAAAAATCAGTGTGTGGTTCAAACCAGCTGTTTGGGTCTTGTTTCTCACCCCGGGATTTTGACGTTTCTGCTGTAAATGGAGCTGGGGAAGGGGCTGGAGTACAAATCTGATGATGAGTGGCTGAGGGAGCTTGAGTGTTCAGAAAAGGAGGTACAGGGGGGACCTTCTTGCTCACAAAAACTCCCTGAGAGTTCAGCCAGGTGGGGGTCAGTCACTTCTCCCAGGTAATGAGTGACAGGATGAGAGGAAACAACCTCAGGTTGTACTGGGGAGGTTTAGGCTGAAGAAATTCCTTCATGGAAAGGGTGGTCAGGCACTGGCACAGCTGCCCAGGGCAGTGGTGGGGTCACCATCCCTGCAGGGATTTAAAAGCTGTGTGAATGTGGCACCTGGGGACATGGGTTAGTCCTGGGCTTGGCAGTGCTGGGGGAACAGTTGGAATAGATGATCTCAAAGGCCACTTCCAACCTGGACAATTCTGTGAACGCTGGGTTTGGGCTGGATGAGCTGTTGACAATTGTGAGAGAAGGCTGTGTGTTGATGAGCTGATCCTTCAGGGATCAGGAGAGGGACTGACTTGGCTGTACACCGTGGTTTGTGTTCCACTGGGTATGGAACTGGAACCCGAGTGCACTGCAGATGTTATCTTTGGATTTCAGTTACTTCTTTACTAACCATGAAAATCCTGCTGCTTTTCCTTCGGATTTGCTGAATGGCATGAGTCAGATATTAAAGCAGTGACTTCAGGTTCCACCCTGGGCTGGACCCCGACAAGGAAACGCCAAATAACTCGTCCCAGAAACGCGCGCGTTTCCTGAAGAACGGCAGGGTGGCCGTGCCCTTCCAGCCCGAGCAGGGCTGCCTGTGGCTGTCAGATGTGGAGCACAAAGAGCCTCAGTATAAATACTCCCAGGACACAGTCAGTGAGGGCAGTTTTATTCCAGTATGCAGAATGGACCTTTTTCCTCTGGACTTTAAAATAAACAACATTTTGGCCGAACAAATGGAACTGACCTTTTTATTAAAAGCATGCATCTTCTCATGCTTGTTTCAGCAAGAGGTTGTTAAAATTGAAAGAACTCCTTAACTTGCAGAACAGCTGACTTAAGTAATTCCAATAGCATTTATCATCTTACTTTTTTTGCTCCTTGAAGTTGGAGAGTCTGTAGCCTTTTTTTTGAAGAGGAGAAATAAGAAAAGTAGCTCTAACTTTGTGTGTTCTTTGCACAGGTGGAGAGAGAGGCTGAGTCTTTGAAGTTAATTTTTAAGTTGATGAAAAGATTCACATTCGTTTTGAAGAGGATTGACCTGCCCACAAGCTCAAGCTTATTCCTGCTCAGATGCAAAGGAAGGATTACAGATAGTTATCAAGAGCAGCTTTAATAAAGAAATTAGAAAGTCTTCTATTAGAAATTAGGAACTGTTCTGTAAAGTGAGGGAATGCTACCAAAGTTGGCATCTGGTGCTGAGACACCAGTGAAGGGCTCTCTCCCTCTTGAACGCATGTACGTGAGGGAAACTGTCCTGACAGATGAAGCCCTTGGTTGTGTGAGTTGCCTAATTTCCAAGACATTAAAAAGCACTTGTGCTTACCCAAATCACTGTTTTCAGGGCTTCAAGGATCACGTTCTTGTACCGGCTTTTTGTTTTTTTCCTCTGTAGTGTGGCCAAGCCTCCAACCAGGAACAAGCCCTCATTTTCTTTAGTTATTTTAGTTGGGTTTTGGCATAGTTGAATCTGACAGAACTGCAGTTTCATGGGAATGTCTGACTCCTGTTGTGCACAGAGATCTCAAAACAAAAAAGCCTTTCCTTGGATGGGATGGTGAAGATATTTTTACCCGCTCCTACCTCCTGGAGGCAAAGATTGCAGATTCACCCCATTCCCCCGAAATTTAACAACCCTAATTATTTTCATATATCTTCTTTGGGGCTGTGGTTATTTTATTTCCTTTTATTCCTCCCCTTTTTCCCTTTTGATTGCTTTCATTTGAACTTCTTTTATGGATTTATTTCATCTTGAAATCCAGCCACCAGGATGAGGCAGCATTCCAGCTCTGATCCCAGCAGTGCTGGCGCACAGGGATTACTGTGCGTGCCTTACATAAGGCAGTCCTGTTTACAGACACAGGGATTTTGGTTTTACCAGCAGTATGATGTTGTTGGATTGTGTTCAGCGTGACTCACTGTAACCCCAGCTCTTTATTTCTGCACAGCTGCCTCTCAGGAACCAGGTAAAAGGCGATTGGCAAAACCAGGATTTTTCTGAATCTGCAGAGCACACCTGATTTTGGGGATGAGATATCCCCTGCCAGGGAGGAACTTGGCTGGTTCTGGCAGCTTGGGCGAGCTGCTGCCTTCCCTCAAAGGCAGAGAGCTCTCCTGTCCACACGTGGCTCACCAGAGCCAGCTCCTGGTTTGCCGTGCTGGGCTTTTCTCTGCATCTTCTCTCCAGTTCTTGCATTTGCTGTTTGTTCCGTGTGTTCTCTTTTCTGGGTAAACGTTGAAAACGTGCTGGTGTGCTTTGCTGTTTGCACGTGGCTCTTGTAAAAGTCCTAATTGGTCTGAGCCCTTGAAAGAGAAAGGAGGCAGGCTGGCCTACTGCCCTTCCCAGGGAGAAATTTTGGTGCTTTTGGGAGGTTCATGTCCATACATTCACTGTTGGGACGTACCACAAGGGATATAGAAATTGAAGCATGTGCATTTCTTTAAAGAAATAAAGAGAAAAAAGATCAAAGATGGGGTGGGGGAGCCTTTTGGGCTTGGACAGTCTTTCAAGTGCTCAGAAAGCTCCTGAAGGCAGCTGAGAAGGGCCTCCTGAACCCAGCCACATAAACTGGTTTAGGTGCCCTGTTCAGGTGAAACTTTGCTGTGTTTATGGAGAGTATGAATATAAGTTTTCAGGATGGCTCTAGCCACAACAGCACAGGCCCATGGGGCTTCTTGTTTGCTTCCCCATCTCTGTGTCGGCACATTCAGTTTGAAGGGCTTCATCAGGTTAAAGGGTGGTTACCAGGAATTCTCTCTGGGAAAGGCAAATTTGCAATTCTGATGGTAAGTTATGTAAGTAGAACACTTGGAGCCTTAATTTTATGGTAAGGCAGCCTCACAAAGCCTATTAAAGGGGACAGAAGACTCAGGAACCGCGTGTCTGTTGGGGCCCCGGGGCGCTGCTAGCGCGGGCAGGGCTGAAGGAGGTGAGGGGCTGGGCACCCCAGGGTTCCGAGTTCTCACTGGTGCTGTTCTGCAGGTCTCCCGGGTGCCAGGCCCGGGACAGAGGGGCCCAGAGCTGCCATGACGACAGGGGACTGCTGCCACCTCCCCGGCTCCCTCTGCGACTGTCCGGGAAGCGCTGCCCTCTCCAAGTCGGTGGAGGACTCGGACATCGGCCGCCCGCAGTACATCACCCAGGTCACGGCCAAGGACGGGCGGCTCCTCTCCACGGTCATCAAGGCGCTGGGCGCCCAGAGGTGAGGCTGCTGCAGGAACGGGGCTCGGAGCTGCGGCTGCGCTCCTCCCCTCTTTTGGTGGCTCAGGGATACAGGGAGACAACGAAGTCTTGTTCGGAGAAGGAGTTTGCCAGGGCGCTAATAGTGAGTGTGAATCCTCGTGAGCCAGCTGCTGCCCCGGCCCGTGCCCTCCGGGGCTCTCCCGCTGTCCCGGGCCCTCCGCGGGGCTCTCCCGCTGTCCCGGGCCCTCCGCCTGGAGCCGCTGCCTTCACGGAAGCCCCGGCAGTGCCACGGCCTCGGGGGCAGCAGCAAAGGTGGGGCCGTGCTTGCAGGGCAGCGTGCTGTTCCTGCTGTTCCTGCTGTTCCTGCTGTTCCTGGGATGTTTGAAGGGCTGGAAGGGGAGCACAGCCCCTGTTCCAGGAACGTCCATGGAGTGAAGGCATGGTGTTGATCTTCGGCCACAGGGAGGGGAGGGTGTCTGTGTTGCAGGAACTACAGCATCCAGCTAGAGGGGACACGTGGCAGCTTCACTGGCTCCTCCTCCTGATGTGACTTCTTGTCATGTATTTTGAGCAGCTTCCAGAGTAGAGGACATTTGGCAGCATTGTTCAGTCCAGCTACCGAGAGCTGTCACATTTTGTGTTCAGAAATCCTGTCTGAACAGCTGTTATTTTTTTCAATGAATTTGGTCAAACATTTATTGGATGTGAAAGCAGTGATTGCCGACATGGGGGAGGGATGCAGGGAAGCTGGATGGGAATAGAGGCAAACATAATTGCTGCATCCAGCAAACCTGGAGCAGGTCAATAAAAATGTGAAAGGAACTGGGCTTGCTCTCTGGCAGTAGATAGGCTGGGTGAGAAGTTGTTTAACCCTTTAAGACTTGTGGGGGTGTAATAATCATGTGGGAAAACTGCCTGGAAACACACGTTAAAAACCCCCAACAGGATTCTTTATGTTTCTACGTGGACACCAGTTTGTTTCTTTTGGTGGTGGGTTTCAGTGTCTTCCTTGTCACCAGCACTTAGCACAGCAAAGCCAGGAGCAGTGTGGCTGCACTGGAATGTTGAATTACTGATACGGTGTCTACAGCCTGCTGGAAAACTGTGTCTGAGTGTGTATCATGTGTGAGTGTGACCGGGCCCCCACCCGGGGNNNNGGGGGGGGAAGGAAGGAGGGAAAATGAAGTCTGATAAGAATTTTTTTTCACACACTGTCAGCAAATTTTTTCATTTTGGATTGTTTGTTGGTAGCCAAGGTTCTAGTAATGTGCTGGAAATATGAAACTTCTCAAACAGGAAGAGAACGAATGAAATATCTTACAGATGCTTTTCTTAGGAAATGACAAATGCATGAGGGCACTGGGTGCTCTGGGGGATTGTCTGTCCGTGTCAGCAGGGCTCTGTGTGCGGGCTGTACTTTTGCTGTACTGGTGCAGCATTTTATGGCAATGAATGTTACAGAATCATCAAATAATTCAAATTGGAAGGGAATTCCATAGGATGTCTGGTCCAGCCTCCTTTTAGAGCAAGCCTGCTCTGAGCCTTGTCTGATGTAGTTTCCGGGATCTCTGAGGAGGAAGTTTCCACCACCTCCCCAGACTCCTGTTGCACCTTTTGCAGGGATTGTCTTGGCTGAAGAAGTCCCCTAAATAAAAGGCATGTAAACAGGAGGAGAGAACACGGGTCCGTGGGTCACCAGTGATGTTTGGCAGAGAGAAGGGGATGGTGTTCATTGGGTGTAATTTGCTTCACAGCCTTAATGAATAAAAGTCCAGTTGATATGAAAGCATCTAAATATTGAATTGAAAGTGGTAGAGAACTCCTGTGGCACACAAAGAGAGGAACCTTGCTTCTCCTTTAGCGAGCTGACATGCACTTCCTTGCTGGCTCTTCTCTTTCCTTCATGTCTCACCAACCTTTTTCCCCAGTGTGCTCCTTTTCCTTGAACTGTGCTTCCATGTCTCACTCTTGCTTTCTGTGCAAACTAATGGAAGTGGTGCTGCTGCTTTTGAAGATTGCTGAGTGCTTGCTCTGACTGTTGTGTTGCAATCCCACAAACTTCTGCAGTCAGGTGGGGTTTTTTGAGGTCAGAATAGCAGTGGAGTGTGAACTGTGATACGAGTTCAGTGTGGCTTTTGTTCTGTCAGCAATTTGTAGAAAAAAGTGGTATCTGATATCACTCACCTGGATTTCAAGAGGACATACAACAGGGTCTTTGAAGTAAAGATGTTCCTTTCTCTTCCTCTCTCGCACCCCCAAATCTGGGCAGCTTTGGATGTAAGAGGAAAATTGGGTGAAAGAAACAGCTGGTTGGAAGGTGGAAAGAGAGATACTAGTGAGGGCCTGGTTTCCATGGTCCAAGGAAGACATTCCTGCCCTGGGCCTCTGCTGTCCAGCATTTTGTTCCTAAATGATCTCAGTGATCGGTGAATGCTGAAGAGATGTACTGAACTGCTGAGAACAGCAAACTTTGGTGTCTAGAGCCATTTGGGGCTTCCCAGGGAGCCCAAAACATCCTCATCATGGGGCTGGCACATGTGGCACAGGGCTGCTAAGAAACCTGTGCCTTGGGATGCCAGCTGGGATGCCCCATCCCTGTAAGTGTTCCAGGCCAGGTTGGCTGCAGCTTTGAGCAAGCTGGTGTAGTGAAAGGTGTAGCACTACTTGTTCACAGTCAGTGGTGCCCGCTGAAGGTGTCGGGAATATCCTGGGAACAGATGGATGGTTTGAGTGCGATGAGCAGCGCAGGCCTCCTGCGGGGAAGGCTGCAAGTGCTCTGAAAGTGTTTGTTACTTTTTTTGGTGGGTATCTCTGGTTCTGTGAGGTCTGTGAGGTTCTGTGTGATTTTGTAGTTGAAACTCATGGCCCAGGAGGTGTTGTTGCTGAAGCACCAAAGCATTTCTGCAGCCACCGAGAGGCTGAGCGCTGCAGAGCAGTTGTTGCTCTGGGGAGGCTGTGCCCGTGGGATGCCAGAGAGTTACTGTGCAGCGGTGGGCAGAGGGTTTGTATGCTGGAGACCTTGGTCTGGATGCCTGCTTGCTGTGAAATATGTTGTGTTCTTGGAGAGGTGAGTTTCCAGGCTCAGTGAGTTATATCTTGATGTTGCTGTTCCTTGTGCAGTTCCTGCTCAGCCCAGGCTGCAGAGCCGAGGTGGGCTGAGAGTGGGTAGGTGATCTGGTAAACGTGGCTCTGATTGCCAACCTCATGAGTGGCCGCAGGTGGCTGGGGCATGCTGTGACTACTGTGGGTCATTTGGCTTCACTTTGGGCTTCTGGATTTGCATGAGTGCTTCAGGCTTGGTGTTGGGTCCAGTATCAGCCCCTGCCCGCTGTGAGCAGAGCTGTGGGACGTGCGCTGCAGTCACTTCTGGGGCCAGCTGAACTGGCCGGGCTGATGTGCCATCTTCTCTTGTTGTTATGGGTCTTCCAGATTTTAAATGATCTAAAATGTCCTGAGCACCTCCATGGTCCCCTCAGACTGGTTTCTTGCTGCAGCAGGCTCCTGGCATGCTGTGCCACACACTGCCTGCTGTTCATGTGCCTTTCTGGGGCTTGGTGGGACCAGGCCCTGTGGCTGTGTTGTTCTGCCTGCTCTGACTGTGATTTCATTCTGTTTGTCTCTCGTTCTGCCTCTTTAGTGATGGTCCCATCTGTCGAATCTGTCATGAAGGTGGAAATGGGGAGGGACTGCTTTCCCCATGTGACTGCACAGGAACACTGGGCACCGTGCACAAGAGCTGCCTGGAAAAATGGTTATCCTCCTCCAACACAAGTTACTGTGAGCTCTGCCACACAGAATTTGTTGTAGAGAGAAGACCAAGACCCTTGACAGAGGTACCATTTTCTTCCTGCTTCATTTTTATTTCCATATAATTTGAGAGAAAATGACTGATTGCCCTACTGTTCTTGCAGTTCTTGTCTCCTCCTCTTCGCAGTACCTTTGCACTCACGAAGAAGAATCTATTTGGAGAGATCAAGTCTCTTATCAGACCAAGATGTAGTTGCAAACACACAGCAATAGTGTTTGGGGCAGCTCCTACCTGTGACCTGCCCACGTGCCACCTGCCAGCGGCAAGCACTGTGCTGGTGGCTGTGCTTTAATGCCTGAGCATCAAAGTGCAGATGTCACAACATGACTGACTGAAATATGAAGTTCTCATAAATATTCTTTTTTTGCTGCTGGTTTTAATCTTATCTCAGTGTTGCATTAGTGCAGCTCTCTTGCATGTGCCTTCCTTGTCATGCTCTGTTCTGAAAAGTGAGATGTGGTGATTGCTGATACTGTTTGTAAAAGACCTGTCTTCCCATGACTAATATTGATGTGTGCTTCAAAGCCTTTGGGCCTTGCTCTATCCTGCTGCTCTGTGCTCCTCCCAGGAGAAAACAGGACAGGGCTCAGCTGGTCCTTGTGTTCCTCTCTGTACTGACCCTAGGGGGATCAGTCTGTCAGCCCCCCCGAGCTGGAACACACAGCCCAGGCTCTGGCTGGTGGGTTGGGTTGTTTTGTTTTGGGAACAAAGGCAGCATGGACCAGGCCGTTGTCTGACCTCAGAGTTCAAGTCTACATCCCCAAAAGAGGAATAAGTAAACTGGTGAGATACAATACAAAAGGCTTAAGGATTTGTTTTAGAAGATGGTTTAATATGTCTGCAATTGTGCGAGCTCTCCCGGTGTCAGTGTGCTGCTGGCTTGGCTTGGGGGTTCCTTCAACACGCTGTGCAACTGCAGAGAAGCGTCAGTCTGCAGCTGGGCATTTACACTTAACAATTTCGGGAGCCCCACGTTCCTGCAGCCATCAGCAGTGGGAGGATTGGGAGGTCTGGGAGCTGATTCTTAGCAACAGGCTCCTGTTACCTGTCAGCTGTCGGAGGTTTGTCACTGCCTGCCAACAGAGCGTGCGTGGAGGCAGGGTTGTTTCAGATGGGTAGTGGTGGCTGCTCTTGTCCACTCTCTCCTTCCCCTTGCCCCATCAGTTAGGTCAAAACTGAGTCACAACTGGAGTTCTAAGTTGCTTTTCACATCTCTGTTTCCATTCTCATCAATTCCAGAGGTTGCTTCTTTTTCTTCCCACCTCTCTCTGGAAACAGTATTTGTCCCCTCCTCCTTTCCACAGTCCCCAGCTCTATTTCTCACACTCCCATCTCCTCCCAGTGAACCTTGGAGTGGAAAAGAGTCCACCAATTGGGGAAGCATTCAAGTTTCAGTTTGCAAAATGGATATTAAGTTTTAATGATTGTTTAACTTACAACTGACTGTCATGGACTTGGCAGCCCCAGACAGGGGGAGGCTTTAGCCTACAGTGCTGACCCAAACCGTGTATTTAGCACAGTAGTTTGTATGAGCATTGCCTCGGTGGTTGCTGCTGTTGTGGTCTTACTGCTTCTCTCCTAGCTGCTACAACATATAAAATGGTGCTTTGGCCAGTATCTCTCACATGGTTGTTTCAGAGGTTGCAAAACACTGCTTTAAAACATTTAGGAAGGGCTGTATCTTGGCTTTGAGGACACAGTGCAGGCAAGCCCAGGGACAGTGAGTTTGCTAGGGCTTATGCAGGCCAAGTTGTGAGTGCAAGTCGCAGATGTTTTAGCTTAAGAGCTGGTAGAGTATTCCTGTCCAGAAACAAACATGTGGGAGTGTATTTAGCCATCTTTCACAATGCTGTGGCACCTCGTAACAAGTATAGGCTTGGAAAACGGCACGCTCAAATAAAAGCTCAAAGGCCAGTGTGTATTGGAGGAGTTTCTCCTGTGACACCAGCTCTGTGCCTCCATCTGGCATGAGGAGTTTGCTGGGAGAGTGGGACAGAAAAGTCCTGTCTGTACTCCAGTGTGGGTGAACGAGCATTCCAGGATAATCAGTTTTAATTCCTGTTGAAATTTGTGAAAAGCCCCTGTGGACTAGAGCCTGTAAGGGTGTGGTGATCAGCAAAGAAACTGAGTGCTGAGAGGTGATGGGTGGGCAGCATTTAATGAACTCAAACACAGGAGAACTGTCACTGTGTTTTCGGAGAGGAATAGACTCCTTGAGCCATCACTGCCAGCTGGCAAAGGCTTTGGGATTCCAGTGATTTGTTACTTCTGGTATTTTGGGGCTGTCTGTGAGCACAGTGAAGGGGATGATCTACCCTGTTGTGGTGTCTGCTGGGGAGCAGCTTGCCTAAAGTGCCTTGTGAGCCTGGAGGCTGGTAAGCACCTGATGAAAAGTCTCCAGGTAGCTGGTGAGTGATCCCTGCTGCAGAGCAGAGCCTTCGTGGTCCAGCCCCAGAGCAGTTCCCCTGCCAGCAGCTCAGGGGCAGTAAGGTTTTCCATGGCTTGGAAAGCAGCACATAGCCTGGTTTAACACACCTCATGGTAGCAGGCTGCTCTTGCCCTTCCTCCGGGGCCGGCAGCGCGTCCCCCCAGGCGCGGGGGGCTGTGGGTACCCGGGAGTGCCGAGCCCTGCACAGTGCCGCTCAGCCGAGCAGCACACGGCTCTGTGCCTGCCACGCGCGGCCGGAGGGCTCCTGCTAGAGCAGAATGGCTCACCTGCCTGGAAAGACCACCTGGTTTTGTTGTATTGCTTCCACCATGCTATAAACCCTCTGATCCTTGCCTGGAGCCTGGGGAAAGTGTCCTGGAGTTCAGTTTCTCATTTTCCTTGGGAGCTATTACAGCCACTCTGAGCTCCTGCACCACCGCAGTCTGTGCTGGGCAGAGGCAATGACAGTGAGCATGTTTCACCCCGTGAGGTTTGCTGGGGCTTAGAGGTCAACTGACCGAGTGTGACCGCTTTGGGAAGCTCCCGCTGCTAGCGGAGGCTCTGCCCTTGGTGCCGAGCCCTTTGGAAGGAGCTGGTAGCCCCTTGGCCAGCTGGCTGGCACTTGCCATTAATGCTCTCCCTGCAGCCTGCAATCTCATCCCCACACCAGACCGGGCTGCAGCTTTTCACCAAATACTTTTGGGAAGTGTCATCCCCAAGTTGTTCATCTGTTTCTGAGAAGAGGGCTGGGGAAAGAGGCTGCTTAGTCATTTAAAAATGTCACTGTTCCCCCAGCCACCTTATCTGGGAAGTTCTCTGCCTCTTGGTTGTGGGGAGGGGTGGGGAGTGTTTTGAAACTTTCGGGGAAGTGATGTTTGTGGTGAGTGTGCTGCTGAGGAGCCCTGATAAAAATCCACTGCTCACCAAAGCTGGGAAATCAAAATAGAAATTAAGAGCAGAGGATAAATGGGTGGAGACCAGGACTAGGAACGATGCGGGAGCACGCTGCATGGCAGTGGTGTGGATGAAAGGGTCTGTTCCATGTGTGAAAGGCTGTCCAAGCATTCTAGCTCTCCTTTGCTGTCACCTGGCCACAAGGGAATTCAGTAACATGCTACCTGCTGCTGCTGGGCCTCTGAGGAGAAAGCAGCTCTTGCTGTTGGCTCTGCCATGTCCTGCCTTTCCAGCCTGCGGAAACTTAGCGCTGGTCATAGTGGCTGCAGCAGTCACTGGTCAGCATAGCTGATCTCTGGGAAGGGACCATCAGCTTCATTAAGAACTGGCTTTGTCCATGTGGTTTTGAAGATCCTTCAGAAGGAGAGGGTGTGAGGCTGATTGCGGGCTGCAGGAGACATTTTGGTGAGTGCAGGGGGGAAGCTACATGGTCAAGTTGAAATGCTTCTGTGTGAACTTCCTGATTTCTTGGAAGTCAGGAAATGCCATGACCAAAATTGCCTTCGTTTTTACTTCAGGCCTCTTATCTATCCATGTTAGCGTGGTCTTCATGGTCACAGGCTGTGTCTTCCAGACGCAGTGCATGGATGGAAGATGCTCACTAGCTAACTTTGTTAATCCTGCTGTGTGCTCGTGTCCCTGCTCACCAAGACCAAACTATTCATCTTCTCACGAGCTTCTCCAGGGTACTTACTGCTGTGACATCTGAGCACTTCACAAACAGTGACTGAATTTTGCAGCCTCCTTTACAGACGAAAGGTGTCAGCTTCGTCCAGTATAGATTAAAGATAATTTGTTAATAGAATTGTATTTTTGTTTTCTTTAAGCAGCCATTGATTTATGTTGTGGTCTGTTCAATGTAAAAACAGTGTGCCTGATCTCTGAACCCAGAGTGGGGAACTCGTCTGAGTCCAGAGCCAGCTCTGGCAGCCACAGGCTGGCCCATGGGTGTGGGGGAAATACCTACTGCAGTTCAGCCTAGTTGAGCTATTTTTTAACTAGGAAGCTGGTCAAAAGCTAAAAAAACCATGAAAGGCTTTAGTAAACTGTCAGGCTGTGAGATAATGGGCTGAGTGCTTTTTGGGGGCATGTTTTGAACCCCTGCAGGTGGAGATGGAGAATTGACCTGCAGCCCTGGGTGGAGAGTTCTGTAGCCAGAGGTGCAGGATGCTGCTGCCTGTGCTGTGAGAGGACAGAATGGATTCTGCTGGGCTCTGAAGTGGTCTCCAGCACAAGACAGTTGTGGACCAGGGTTCCCGAGTGAGGAGCATGTCCCCAGCAGAGAACAAAATGGCCAAGCTTTGGAGAGGGATGGTTTTCCAATACTTGATTTTCCTATATGATTGTTAATTTAGTGGGCCTCCATGTGTTTGCAGGGAAGTGATCTGACTCCATGACACTCTAGCCAGCATGGCTGGCATAGTCAAAAAAGGCAAAATACCTTCTGTGTTCCCTGGAAGATTTCAGCATTTGATAGTTAGATGAAGTGTTTGAAGTGTAAGTTGCAGCACACACAGCTTTCCTGGAGGAGGTACTTTCCTCTTTGTTCTAATAATACCATGCACAGGAAATGCCCAGTTACTGCTCAGGATTCTTCTTCAGGGAGTATCTGTACCTTTGCTGTCCAGAGCATGGTAGAAGGAGGAGCACAGGCCTTTGGACCTGAAGGATTGCTGCAGCTTGGACAGCTCTTTCTCCCAGGCCACAGGTGGTCATACAGTTCTCTAGGCATGACTGAGTTTATTTGTCCCAATGTTTCATGCCTTAAATGTGCCAGACCTTGTTCTTTAAAGTCCTATACCATGTATGGAGAGAAGGGAATACCTCTTGTGATCAATTAATTCCTGCCTCCTCAGAAGGCTAAGTTAGGATGTGTCAGCTTGTCTGGAGGAGCCTGCCTCTTCCTGGCTGTAGGAGAACCAGGCTAAGTGGTGTTACAGGCGACTCGTGATGAGTCAAAACATTGCCTCCCCTGCCTGTGTCCTTGGTGTTCTCCCTTCCACATCAGCTCTTCTCTTTGGTCTGGGGCAAAATCCATCACAAACTTGTTTTCTCTTACCAAGTGCTCTTCCTGCTGGAGACACTTTGTCCTTTGGGATTTCAGGCAGAGCTGCGTGGATGGAGGCATTTGGGACAGTATTAGATGTGTTGTGTATTTCCAGACAGCATTACCAGGGGTGACAGTGTGGCTGTGTTTCTACAGCCACGAGCCCTTCTGCACAGCTCCTGGCCTTCTCCCTGGCTGCAGGCCGCTGCCCACAGGGGGAGGTGGGTGTTTGGGTTGTTCTGTATTGGTGTACAAGAGCCCACTCCTGCCCATTTTTACTTTCCCAGGTTACCAGCGAAAGTATTTCCTTATGGCTGCCTTGTTTTGTGTGTTTTGCTGTGGCACCGACCCTCTCATTTCCCTTTTCAGTTCATTAACCACTTGTAGAGTGTTTTAGCCTCAAGCTATTGTTAATTTTGTTCCCTCTGAGTGTTTCTCAATGGGCTGAAGAGAAACACCACCTGGGCAGCCCAAAGACTCCTGTTTGGGGCCATCTGCCCCTGCTCTGAGCCAGCTGTGGTTTCCCAGCTCCATGGGCTGGGCGGGTCCTGGCAGGGGGGTCAGGTCTGTGCCCCAGCCCAGGTCTCTGCAGAAATGTCCCAGGGCTGCAGGTCAGGCAGGTGTCAGAGCAGCAGCTGTTTAGTCCCAGCAAAGATCACTCCATGCTCCAGAGGAAGGGTGTATTTTTGTTCACACATCATGCAAACACCAGGGAGAGGAGCCAGGAGGTTTCAGGTCTCTGCTCTGAGACTGGACACAAACTGCTGGTGCAGAGACCAAGGCTCTGGCTTTGCTAAAATTACTGGGAGGTTGAAAGTCAACATACCCTCATGGTGAAAGCTACCAAGTGTAATGCAGGACTTGTCCATAATGCTTCTCCAAGCATTTAATACCTTTGCTAAGGCAAAACTCATTTAAGACATCACTAAGATATCTCACTAATTCCAAAAAAGATTTCTCTGGTGAACCAGTCACTATTGGAGCAGTCCAGCCACACCTTTTGTTTCCCTATTTCTGTTCTTGCAAGAAAGTCTCGTGAGGGAGTCCCAAGAAAATTCTGCTTCCGTGTCTTCAGTGCTGGTGTTTTCCAGCAATGTGTGTGTTAACAGCTTTATCTATAAATGGGCTGCTTTAGTGATTCTTGTGTGCTCCTTGCCTCCACAAAACAGCTCCTCCTTCCGAGGGTGCTGTGCTGTACAGGAGCCTGACAGTTTTTTGCTCCTCCTGTTTTTCTTGGAGTTTATGGTGCAATTTTGATTAAAGATTATTACTTTTCAATGATTGCTAATACTTTTGGTTCACTTAAACTGGATATTTTATGTAGGTCAGTGGATTATTTTTTTGTCTCTTGAAAGTACAACTTTCAAACACAATGTCACATGGCAACGAAATGTGTTTGAAATTCTCTGAGGTGTTGCTTGACTGTGTGGGTCAGGCTGGAGTAGGGGACACCTTCCACGGGTCTGTCACGTGCAGTCCTTCTGCTTTGTGTCCTGGGTCTCCTGCACCTCTGTGGCTGTGGGAGGTGCTGCAGAGATGTCCCTGGAGCACCAAGAGGGAGGTTTGCGGGCAGGAATTGTGATGTTACTCCTGCTTACGTCATTAGGGGAAGAAGTTTTGCCTCTGGGCACAGTGCCCGGTGCAGCGCTCACTGCCCCCCCTCCGGTTCAGAGAACTGAGCTGTGATGTGAGCTCTCCCCCACCCTTCCTCCAGCCTTATCTTCCTTGCAGACAGACTTTTCCCTTTGCTTTCCTCGAACTCTCCTGCTGAACTCACTGCACCGTTGTCTGACCTGTGTTCCTCTACCCTTCCCCAGCCCATCTCTCTCCTTGCTCAATGCACACCTCTTTTAGACTCCTGGATCTAGTGAAAAACAAATCCCTCTTGGTTCCAGCTGAGTTCCCACTCCTCTAATCTTTTCCTTTCTCTCTTTACTTGCGTTTGCTGTCTGGAGATGCTGTTTGCAGATCCAACACGAGATCCTCTTGGCACTTCTCTGTGCAGTCCCAGGCGCTGCTCTGCAAACTGCAGTGGCCTGCTTGGGCCAAAACAGGAAATGCTTCATCCCATTCTCTTGGCACTCACCAGCACTCGTGTCTTCCTTACATGTCCATCTTCACCGCTTAGTCCACGCCTGTCCGTGCTGTGATGATCCACAAGACCGTGGGGCTTTCTCTGAGGTGCAGCTGCCGGCGGTGCTGGGATCCCGTATTGGCGCCTGTCGTGGTGTGGCATTTGCCATGGAGACACCAGCCATGGAAGGACGTGCTGCTCTGGAGGGAAGTGTCCCAGTCACCTGCAGCATTGCTTGGGTCTGGTCCTCTCCTGTCCACCATTTCTAGTGCTCCTGAATCTCTCGGGTGAGCCCCGAGCCCTGTGCTTCCCAGCAGCTGAGGGCGTAGGGAAGGCTTTGATGCCCGTACAAGGAGAGATTTGGTGTGTGGAGGTTTGTGGAGTGTCGGTGGCAGGTAGTTAGGGAAAGGAGGATCAGGAGGGGAAGCTTTGTGCTGCAGTACTTAACTGCTTTGCTTGCAGGGCTAGGGGCATTTCTGGGTCTTGGCTTCCTGAACTTTGGGTACTCTGTCAGAAAACATCCCTTCCCACCTTGGTCTTGGAAACAGGACCGTTCTGCTGGGGCTGCCCATGGAGCCCGATGGCCTGCAAAAAGGTTTTGGTGCAGGCCCAGAGGAGGGATGTGACAGTCCCTCATCTGAAGCTGTATTTTTTCATTCAACATGTTTCTCAGGACAGGGACAGGGCTAATACTGCTGCTGTGATCAAGGTCACATGATTTTTTCTGGCTTTTATAGCCAGGCACCAGGTCAGCAGTGGAAGGAGAATCAGCAGGCACCTGAGAAGCCACAGGGTAACTGTTTGGTGGGCAGAAAGCACGTGGGATGTTTTGTAATGCAGCCAAATACTTGTGTGGTGCTGTGGCTTGCCATCATGCTGTAGCTGTGAAGCACGTGGGGAGCTCTGGCAGGGTCAGCTGGTGAGGCTGGCCGGTCACACTGGCCCTCACTCGTGCCCACCAGAGCGAGTGGTCCAGGTGCAAGGCTGGGAGAGATGTGAGCACGTGCTGGTGCCTGCGGTGCCGTGCTGCACTGAGTGCTGCACGTGATGTGTTTGTGAAACGGGCTGACAGCTCACAGCCATGGACATTTGGCCACACGAGGTAAGTCAGCTGTAAAAATCAATGAAAGCTAATTTTTAAAACACCTATTTAAAGCCCCCAGACAGACTGCAAGGTGCTGAGTGCTGCTGGGAGAGTCCCTCTTCTGTCCACTCCCCTTGGTCCCGAGGGGCAGGATGCAGCCCAGCCCTGAGATACATGGAGCAGCAGGTGCTGGGATGGACAGGCTGGGAGACTGCTCTGACATGCTTTGAGCTCTGCTTTTGGCTTCCAGAGGAGCTGATGATGTCCTGGTGCCTTTTACCACCTGCTCTTTTCCTACCTCCCATCACCTGGGCTCACCCAAGCTTCATGGGTGCTGCAGCACCCAAAGATCAGCTTCTCATCATCCCATAGCCCTGCTGTGGCTCTAAGAAATGAGATCCCTTCCACAACCCTGCTGATCCCAGTATCTGGGAAAGCCTCAGGATCATGCCAGAGGACAAAGAAATGTGGTTGTACCCAGAATTCTGTCACACAAGCAGAGAGAAGTTGTTTCAAGCAGGATCTAGGACTCGGCTCATAGCCCAAATGGGCAGCAAGCAGCCACCTCTGCCTCTTTCCCTTCAGTCTCAGACATGACTGCAGTGTGGAAGCTGCTGGAAGAAGACCAAGTTGTGCTTTTGTTGCTTTCCCATGCTTACTTGATAGTTTTCCCTACAAAAAATTTTTAATCTGCCTGACCACTTTATGGATTGTTTGCAAAGTTTATTTAAAGTCCCATATGCACCAATATGTTGCTGTGCCAGAAATGCTGCGCCCTTAGGGTGGCTTATTGTGTTCCAATTTTTTACTGTGTCAGTGCATATTGGCAGAGTGAATCAACTGCTTCAAAAGGAAATTAATTTGCTTCCTGTCTTTGTATGTTTGGGGAGGAGGAAGGAGTTTCAAAAGTCACAAGGAATATAAATAGAATTAAGATGCAGTAAAATACCTATCTGCCTGAGCTTCTTATTGTACAAGGGTCAAAAGTGTCCCAAGATGTCCTGTTGCAGGGAATGGGGTGCTCTGGGCTTGCTGCTAGAGGGAACTTGGTCCAGCCAGGGTGATTTGGCACTCACCTGAGTGCTGTGTCACCAGGCAGCCCCGTCCTGGCTGGACTGGGGAGAGCCTGGCACGTGGCTGGGTTTGAGCGCTGGGGCTGCGCAGGAGGTGCTGTGTGTGGGAGCAGCTTTCCTGTGCCAAGGAGCTGCTGTCCACCCTCGCTTCCTCCCAGGGCTGCTCAGACTGCATGTGTGGTCTTTATCATCCCCACACAGCTCATCACACTGATCTCCTCTGCAGAGCCATGCAAGGGGGGACGTGCAGGTCTGCCTGCCTTTTCCCAGCTCCTGTCCAAAAGACAGCTCTGCCTGCTCTGAAAGCTGCCTGGTGGAGAAGGGCCTGGTGGTGCTGGTCAGCAGTGGCTGAATNGTGACCGTCCCCCTGTGCTGGGCACTGGTGAGGCCCCACCTCAAAGCCCGGGGTGGCCCCTTATTCTGAGAAAAGACAGTGAGGGGCTGGAGCGTGTCCAGAGAAGGGCAAGAGAGATGGGGGAGGGTCTGGAGCACCAGGAGCAGCTGGGGGGGCTCAGCCTGGAGAAAAGGAGGCTCGGGGGGGACCTTCTGGCTCTGCACAACTCCCTGACAGGAAGATGCAGCCAGGTGGGGGTCGGGCTCTGCTCCCAGGGAACAAGGGACAGGATGAGAGGAAATGGCCTCAAGGTGTGCCAGGAGAGGTTTAGGTTGGATAGTGGGAAAATTTCTTCATGGAAGGGGTTGTCAGGCACTGAACAGGCTGCCAGGACACTGGTGGAGTCACCATCCCTTGATGTGTTCAAAAAATGTGTGGATGACTTTGAGGACATGGTTTGGAGGTGGTGCTGGGTTGATGGTTGAACTTGATGATCTTGGAAGTCTTTTCCAATCTTAGTGATTCAGTGATTCTTTGAGGTTTTCTTCTGGCTGTCTGCCCATCAAGTCATGCTCCGAATGGCTTCAGAATCAATGAAAGTTCCTTGGCTGTTACCACAGAAGTGTTCAGATGATTGAGGTCACATCCCTAAAATATCGTGGTTATGAGTCCTCCCAGCTGAAATTCCTGGCCGGGCTCATACCTCACGTCACTGCAGCATCCTCTCCTCCACTCATGGCCAACTCAGTGTCCCGTCCCAGGTGGGGACTGCTGCTCCTGCAGCTCTAACCAGCCCAGCTATCCCCCTGTTCCATGCCCGGGTTTGCCAGCTCCCCCTTGTCTTTCCCATTTCCACAAAAGTTGGCTGTGCTTCCAGTCCCGTTCTTCCCCTCCCGCTCTGTCTCGCTGAAAACCCCTGCTGCAGTTAAATCTGCACTCACCTGTGTGCCCCCTGCCCTGCTGCCCTCTGCGCCTGCTCTCTCTGTGTGCCTCTGGCCAGCCATGTCCTCAGGTTACCTGTCCTGAGGTCTCACTGATTTCTTGCATACCTGCCTCCACCACTTCTGTATCGCTACTTCAGTGGTGGTTTCTGAGTGGGAAAAGAGCTTTGTGTGCGGAGTTCTCAGAGGGGTCCCTTCCCAAGCTGTCTGCTCCGAGGCAGGTGCTGTACTCCAAGTCTGCCAGTAGGACTGGCCTGACAGCCCAGACCCTGATAGTCTCTTCCCTGTTCTGCCTGTGCCTTTTCAATAATATTCTCCAAGGTTTATTTAAAAATAAAATTTAAAAATCCTGAATGAGGCAGTCATCTTTGTGCAGGGAAGAAGGCAGAATCTGCAGGCCAGCACACATAGACCCCAGTAAAGATGTGCTGTAACAATTTGGTATCTGTAGGAACCACAGCTTCTTGCTATTCTAAAAAAGGAAAGGAAAGGCTGAAAATAGCATAATCCCAGGAAAATAGAACAATTGCTGTTGCTGAAGTTAAATATCTAAAATGAACCCACACTGGAAGCAAGTCAGGACTCCCAAAAGAAGGAAACAGTTGGAGATTGCCTGTGAAACTCTAAAATGCTGTGATCCTCCCAAAGGAACCTGAGGGCTAGATTTGGGACAGATGCTCTTCTAGCTTGGCCTTGCTGCAGACCCCAGTGCCCCTGTTTCCCACAGCCCCTTCACCAGTCACAGAGTCCTGCATCTGTTTCTGTTGAAGCTCAGTCCAAGACCTGTCAGATGAATGTTAAGCCAGGCTTTACTGAACTGACATCCTGCAGTGCCCGCTCCTCACCACTCCAGAGGAGAGCCCAGGAGCTTCTGTATTCGTGACTGCCTTCCCCTGTACACATTCTTTAGCTGTTTCTTCCATTTCCCTTGTTAGTTGTTAAACCTGGACTTGACACTCTCCGGCTCCGTTGTGGAGAAGGTTTATGTGGGTCAGGCAGGCCCACCCAGCCTGCGCAGTGCAGGCGAGAGCTCCCCAGCTCCTCTCACGGGCTGATCCCCTTCTCCCGTCCTTCCCGCAGTGGCTGAAGGACCCCGGGCCCCGCAACGAGAAGAGGACCCTGTTCTGTGACATGGTGTGTTTCCTGTTCATCACTCCTCTGGCGGCGATCTCGGGCTGGCTGTGTCTGCGCGGGGCCCAGGACCACTTGCAGTTCAACAGCCGGCTGGAGGCCATCGGACTCATAGCACTCACTATAGCACTTTTCACCATCTACGTCCTCTGGACGCTGGTAAGTGCCAGCTGCCGGGGTCCTGCTCCTGCCCTGACAGGAGCTGGAAGCACTGGCTCACACCTCACGGGTGCCACCTGCTATTTCCTGCCTCCCTGTGTGAGAACACCTTGGGCTCTTCCACTTGAATGTCCATTTAGTTATCTTCCTGTGCGAGCTGCTGAAGTTGTTGCTGAGAATGGAAAACCACTTCCTGGTCATCTGCTTTGCAGACTGTCACAGCGTTCCCCAAGTGTCAGGTGTCCGGCACAGACCTGCCGGGGCTGGGGCTGGGTGGGAAGGGCTTGGGGCTGGGTCAGGCAGTGGCCCATCTGTGGTACAAGAAGAAACAAACTTGGTACCTGGGCAGTGCAGGGGAAAAGTAAAATCTGGAACGTGTTTGACTCCTAAATAATTTACCATCGTGTCCCCCTGTGTTTTGCTGCTCAGCACAGACTGGCCGTGCCCAGCCAGGCAGACTGGCCTTGGGGATCTCTGGCCACAACTAAACAAATTCCTACGCAGTATTTTTAAGGTGTGGGTAACACAGGAGGTGTGTGCAAGGAACTCTCTGGCCCTGAGGAAACCTGTGGCTTCTCTGATGCTGGGTTGTGTGGCCGGCCCCGCATCAAGGCTTGGTAGCCAGCCTGCCCTGGCCCGCTGCTGCATGGGGATTGCTGGGAACCTGCACTTGAGCCAATCTGGCTGTTGAATTGATCTGTGCTGGGAAAGAGCTTCCTACAGATGCCTCGTTTGGCATCTCTGGATGCCCTGAATTCGGGGGCGAGGAACTTGTAGCTTGCAGGGAGCTGAGAAGAGCAGGAGAGCGAATGCGGGTCTGGGTGTGGCACAGGCGGAGGCTCCTGGGGCTGTGCGGCCTCTCCCCAGGGGCTGCCAGCCCGGGGACTCCCTCTGTTTCCCATTCATTTTTTTTGTCTTGTGTTGCTGGGTGGACCTCTGGGTTTGGATCTTGATTTTGGCTCTCCTGTTCCAAGCCCTGTGTGTGCTCATGCCCTGTCAATGCCCTTTTCCAGCTGCTTGCTGGGAAACACCATTTTGGGAAGGGAAGAAGTGCAGTTGATGCAGGAGAAATAGTGGGACCCCAAAAAGCTGGCAGTTCTGTGGGCAATAGAAATTCCCCAGTCCATTTCCCTGCTGTGTTCCAGTTTCTCAGAGTAACCCCTTCCCCTGGGGCTGGACACTCCTTACAACTCTCCCCCCACAGACTCAGGGGCCAGGGCAGGATGAGCTGGTGCTGCAGCAGCCCCTGCTCTGGGGGCAAGAGTGCCTGGGGGCAAAGCTGGAGCCACTCCTTGCATGGGAGCCATGGAGGAAAGTCTCCATGCTGCATGTTCCTGCATGAAGCTTGTTTCTGTAGGAAGCCAAGCTAAAATTGGAAACCTTAAGAGGAAGTGTTTCCATCTTCTCCATCTCGGGCCTGGTGGGGAGGAGCTGGAAACCTGGAGGAAATGGAAGAATGTGTAGTAACGAGTCCTGACTAAAATGGCTCTAATTCTGCTGTGCTTCACTTTCCCTTGAGCAGAGGAGGACATTAGGTGAAGCCCCTTTATTCATATTCAGCTCATTCAACCCTGGGCTGTGCAGTACAAGGGGCTGATATGTGGGAGGGGGTTCATGGCAGTAATAAGCGTGAGGGTTGTGAGAGAGGCTGTAGCCAAGGCTGCAGCTCCTTCGTGAGGAGCAAGAGCCTTCCTTGAGGTTTCCACCATTAGCTCTCCATTCTCTGAAGAGTGGGAGATGTGTTTGTCAGCAAACAACCTTATTGCCACAGTCCCTCTGCAGCAGGAAGGAGGGGTGTGCACAGATCAATAAGCTCAATTACCTCAGTGCCACGGTGGCACAGCTTCATTTCTCATAAGATGTGTCGTAGACCCACCCAGAAGTAATAGTTTTACTGAGTTTTCCGTGTCAGATGCACTTCCTGCTACGTCCTAGTTGCCAGCTAAATGCTTCCTGTAAGAAAGCCTGGTTTAGATCAGTGGCTGACTGGATTTGGTATTTAAGCCGAGCTCGAAGCTCCCCTTGCAGGGCTGCTCTGAAACTGCAGGGCCAGCTCCTGCCTCTGCTGGGCTGCTCCGGGTCCCTCCAGCCTTCGCATCCTCCCCTGTCTCCCTCCGGGGGGACAAGTCTCCCAGGCCACGTTGTTGTCAGAAGATGAGTCCAGCTGCTGTCCTGTTGTTGCAGACCAAGGAGGGAAGGTTTTTGCACAGGGCGAAGAAGGTCCCCTGGGATCTGCGAGATGGGAGGAGGCTGGTTGGATTCAGACCCTTGTTTTGCCCGCCCAAGGTGCTGGCTGCCGCCTGGGGCTGGATGAAAGGGCGAGTTGTAGCTCATCCCCACCACATTTCACAGCCCAGACCTAAACCCAGCTGAGCAAACCCCGTCCCGCTCTGCTGGTGCTGCCCAGAAGGCCCCTCTGGCTGTGCCCTGCTCAGCCTGGTGTCACCAGGAAGGGATTGATTGCTTGTCAGAGGCTGGGGACATGGAGTGCCCCAAACCGTGTCGGGGTCAGTGCTGTCTCCCTTGCCTCAGGATGAGGGATCCCCAGAGGCGGAGGGGAGCTGGCATCCGGCTGTGCCGCTGGCAGGAGTGGCGGGGTTGGTGACAGAGCTGCGTTCTCGCCCGCCAGGTCTCGTTCCGCTACCACTGCCAGCTGTACTCGGAGTGGCGAAGGACCAACCAGAAAGTCCGCTTGATGATCCCAGCCTCGCGGAGCCCTCACCCCGTGCCCCACTCCCTCCTCTCCGCCAAGCTCATGAAGAAGACCGCGGATGAGACCACCGTCTGAGCCGTCCCGCGGCCGGCCCCGCTGGAGGGTCGAGTGTCCCCGTGGGCCCAGGGAACACGGCAGCTCTGGGGGCACTGGAAAACAATCATCCCACCCAAAGGGACTCTGCGCTCTGCACGTGCTTTAGACCTTGGCAAAGAGACACATAATCAACATCTGTGTGTGAAATGGCCCAAAAGAGCCTGATGGCAGAAAATGCCTGTCTGCAGGGACACTTTCCTATAACTAAATACCATACGTGGAAAACATCTCCCTCTCTCTCTCTCTATATATATCTATATATAATATTATTTTTTAATGGCCATGCATATTGTGTTTCAGTCCTTTTGTGTTGATGTTCTAAGCTTCAGGATAGAAGCTGGCAGCCTGATCTCATTCAGAGGTTAAATCAATGCCTTTTCTCCAAATGAACATATGAAGAACACTTCTCATCAACCATTCTTGAAAGTCCCCTTCTCCTTTGCACTAAATTGGTTTTGATATACTGCAGCAGCCTTCCCGTTACTCTTTGGTCTCTTTTGTGGTGTTCTGTCCTTTCTAGAAAGTTGAGTGTTTTTAATAATTTTAATCCCAGAAGGAGTAAAATGACGTAATACCGAATGGAGACATTTTGTATTGTAAAGTACTGTAATTTTGAGAATTTCAAAATCAGTTTCAGAATGAGAGAATCTTTTCCGGTGCAGACATGATCTCACAAAATGCTTTCCTTGAGATCCTGGCTCATCCCCAGGACTCGGATGCACTCAGCCCTTGGTCTGTCTGGCAAAGGTAGATGGAGGACCGAGGGTGGGGAGTGATGGCTCCGTACTAGCTAAACCCACCATTGCCTTTTGCTTTGAAAAGATTGAGAAAGGAGCTTTCCTGACCCCCGAAGGTGGGAGCTGGAGTCTCTGTTTGCTGATGTCCTTTCACCACCTTGAGGCTGGACCTCCCGTAGCATCAGTTCCACACGTACCTTAGGGGACAGGCCATGCCCTGCGGCGCTGGCAGGACACAGGTGCTCTTGGCTGTCTCTGCGCTTTATTTGCACATTCCAGAGGAGCTGCTGGGATTGGGTTCATCCCTGGTAGCACTGCCTGCCTGTTGTGTCCTCTAGTGAAACCCCCCCCGTTTGCTGGTTCCCAGAGAACAGGCTCTGGGTCCCTTGTCCTGTGGGGCTGGTGTTCCTTCTCCTCCTCCTCCTTCTCCTCCTCCTCCTCCTCCTCCTTTCACCTGTGTTTCCAGCACATGCAGCTCTCGAAGCCCTCTGTCTCGGAGTGCCCCTCTGCCAAGAGTCTCCCTGGTTTGGCTTTGGTCCCTGCCTCTGCCACCTCCTCACCCTGCCAGACAGTGTGCGTGCCTGGTGCTGAGCTTTCCTGAGCCTCCCGGGTGGCGTGGGCTGGGTCCTGCCGGCTGCTCCAGAGGTGTGTGCAGCTGCTCGGCTGGAGCCTGGGCTCTGGCTCCATGGTGGTGAGGGTAGAGAGCAGGCAGGAGGCAGGCTCCAAGGGGCCTGTGTCCTTGCAGTGGCTGCTGGTGGTCATACACTATGTCCCTCTGCCCCTTTGCTGAAAGCAAGTGGATCAGTGCAATGCCCTGTGAGATGGAGATCTGTAATTTCCTGAATTCAAAGCACCATGTGCACTTCCTCCTCCTCTTTGTCTCTAGATGCAAAGCAGGCTGTGTTTCCTTCTGTGTCCCCTCACCCTGGGCTGGAAGTTGCTGGTGGCCTGAGCAGCAGGGACCAGGGTGCTGTCTCGCCACACAGGATTGCTCCAGCTTTGGGCCCTGTCTGCTCTCCTCCATCTCCTCTCCCAGGGTTCTGGTGCAACTTGGGGATACCCCGGCACATCTTGTAGCAGCCTCTCTGTGCCCTGAGGGCTGCTCTGAACTGGTCTCTCTTCCAAGCGTGGAGGGCTGGTGTGACCATGGGGTGAATGTCCTCTCCTACATCCAGGCTGCACATCTCTGCTCCCCTCTCTCGGCCAGCCCCCCGACCGTTCCTCCCCTTCTGCCCCATACCCATGGGTGTCTGCCCTTTTCCCAGTCATGCAGGGATTACTCTGCCCCCAGTACTCTTGGTGGAGAGTCTGCTGCAGCCCAGCTCCAGTCACAGTCCCTGCTCTAATCCCACGCAGGCGCTCCCCGCTCTGCACACCCCTTCCATGGCAGCAGGCTCTGCACCACTGCTCTGTGCCTTGTCCTGGGTGCCCCTTCCTTCAGCCCCTTCCCAACAACCTCCTTGTCACCAGGACATCACCAGTGAAGAAAAATGGGGGTTGGTTTAACTTTCCCAGCCCTGGCTGCCTCCCAGGAGCTTGGCCCTGCAATGCACCGAGTTCTGGCAGGTGATGAGCGATGCTCTCTCCCACAGCACGTCCCCAGGGAAAGGACTTAATGGAGCCAGTGTTCCAGTTAGGAAACCCACTGTCAATCCAAATATGCAACTGTGAAAGCCAGAAGCCCCTGGCTGGGGCAGTGGGGGCCCAGCCCTGTGCTGCTGTGTGGCCGCAGCTGCACTCAGCATCCTTGGCTTTGTTGTCATTGCCAATAATTGGAGTTGTCGCATGTGCCCTTGCAAGACCCAACAGTGACTCTTTGAGTCTTGTCCTCCTTCCCAGAGGAGATGTTCAGCTCGTGGATGTGGGCAGTCGGTGTCTGACCCACCACGTTCCAATGTGTTCTGGGGAAACGGGCTGTGCAATGATGTAAATAAAAGTGAGACAAACTTTGGGCTGTTGTGTTGTTACTGGAGGGGCCAGGGCTGCAGAGCCCAGGCTGCCTCCCTGAGAGCACCCCCAGTACCGCCTGCCCAGGGCAGCTGCCCTGACCAGCCCCCAGAGCCCCAGCAGAAGGATTCAAAGTTGGACAAAACCCAGGGCTTTAGTCATGTCTGGGCAGTTTCTTTGTCAGTGCACAGAAGCCTGCCTGGCGTGGGCCAAGCAAGGCAGTGATGTTTGGGCCAAGTCAAGAGTCCTTTGGCCGCTGCTTGGGCCAGGGGTGTGTATGGGGCTGCACGGAGCGACCCTGGTACTGCCCATGATGCTGCCCCTGGGAGTTGCCTGACCCAGGCCTGCCCACGGCCCTCCAGCCCAGCCCCTCGCTCCGGGGCCCTGGGAGACGCCGGATGCGTCTGCGAGCCCACGCTCTCACCTGGTGACCCTGGTGGGGTCGTGGTGGGCTGTGTCCAGCTGTGTCTGAGGTGTGTCCAGCTGTGTCTGAGGTGTGTCCAGCTGTGTCCGAGCTGTGTCCAACAGTGTCCAAGGTGTGTCCGACTGTGTCCGAGCTGTATCAGAGCTGTCTGACTGTGTTCGTGCTGTGTCCAGGCTGTGTCAGAGCTGTCCCCAAGTGTGCAGGAGCTGCTGGCAGCTGCAGGGCAGGAGCCTTGCTCTGAGTGCTTGCTGCCCGCTGGCTCCGAGAGCCATCCAGGGCCAGCACCGTGGCAGGGGCTGCAGGGCAGTGTGGGCAGGATGCCTGCCCAGAGCTGGGTCTGGAACCTCCGGGCAGAGACTTGGGCAGCCATCGGTCCCTGTTCTGTGGGGCAGTGAGGAGCCCCAACATCCCCTTCAGCCTTGGCCCCTGGCCCTGGACCTGTGTTGCAAATCTGGTCACGCCACTCTTGCAGCGGAGGGTTGGAAATTGTGAAGCTGCCCGTTGAAAGTGCTACTCAAAGCACTGCAACACCAATGTTGGATGCATTTCCGAGGTCCTGGACAAGGCTTTAGCCTTGGGCAAGACCTTAGATGAGTTTCCTGGCCAAGCTGTCAAATCAAGGGTTTTCTGGGCTTGTTCATATTAAAAGAAAAAAAAGTTTAGAAAAAAAGAGAGTGCCATGGTTGGCTCAGCCAGTCCTTTAAAATAAAACTGTGATGCCACACAGCAATCTGACAGGGTGGGGGACAGAAAAAGTGGCATCTGCAACAGCGAGAACAGCGTAAAAGGAACAGAAATCCCAGAAAGGGCTCACCGGGGGAAAAGAAACGCAGTTTAATGGGAAGGGCGTTCAGTCACAGCTGCTTGGCTGACGTGCCAAATCCAGGCAGGCTCTGTTTGGAGCATGTCTGACAGAACAAGGCTGAGAAGAGCACGTTCGTTGAGGTGCCTCTGCTGCCCATTGCTGCAGCCTTTTCCCCTGGGAACAGGAGGGTCCCCGGGGCCTGATCCCACCCTGCTCTGGACTGAGGGCTTTGGGAGCTTGGGAGCTGCCCTGTGGCCTCTGTGTCCAGGCACCGGCTGAGGAGGCAGCAGGTCACTGCCGTGATGTGTTGTCTGTGCCACGCTGGGTGTGGGACAAACCTCCCAGCCCTGGCTGTCTCCCCAAAACCACTCAGGGCCCACGTGGGTCCAGCCTTGCTCAAGGACCACGGCGTTCCTTAAGCCTTCCTACCCATTGTGGCACTGAAATGCAGAGACCTCTAGCACATGATAGCTGAATTTAAACTCCCTTGAGTTGTCGTAGTGCAATTCTACACGAAATTGTGTATTTCTCACACAAATGCTGCAATTATGCAACTCAGCTCCCAAAGAGTTTTTTTAAATTTAATTTTTGGGGGGCACATCAAAAAGGAAATCAAAGCACAAAATTTACCCCCTCCAAACCACAAAATTCCAGTGAAGAGGTTCCTGGACACCAATCTGTTGAAAAACCCAACTTTCCTCCAGTCTGAGGAACTGAGCTGGCTTTCAGAAGGGAATTTCTTCTTCTTGATTGAGGTAGGTGCCCCTAAATGCACAGCACAACTCTTTTGGGGTGTTTTGCATGACAAAGGACAAAAATACAGAACTAACAAATCTTCTGCCATCTCCATCCACCAATGTTCTGCTGTGAACCTCTGTCATGGTGTAACGCCAGCTGACAAATTAACACTGCACAGCCACTCAGTCACACACCCCCCTCCAAGGGGAATGGGGGAAAAAAGGAAAAAAAACCTTTTGATTTGAGATAAAAACATTTTAATAATTGAAACAAAGTAATATGTAATAATACCAATGATAATAATAATAGTAATGAAAAAAATATAAACCCCAAGTGGAACAAGGGATGCCCAATACAGTTGCTCAGCACCCACTGATCTGTGCCCAGCCTGTCTCCCAGCACCAATCGCCCCTCCCAGGCAGCTCCCCCAGCTTACACACTGGGCAGGACGTTCTGTGGTATGGAATATCCCTCTGGCCAGTTTGGGTCAGCTGTCCTGGCTGTGCTCCCCCCAGCTCCTTGTGCAGCTCCTCGCAGGCAGAGCATGAGACACTGGAAAGTCCTTGACTTGGGTAAACACCACACGACTGATGGTTTGTTGTTGCTATCAATATTATTCTCACCCTAAATCCCAAACCCAGCACTGTGCTGGCTACTGAGAGTAAAGATAACTCTATCCCAACCAAAACCAGGACAGTGTCAGAGGTTCCTGCCCATGGAGAGTAGTGCCTCTGGGAGCAGAGATCCCTGCGTTTCCCCAGTCTTGGTGCTACCACGGTGGAAGAGGCTTACGGCAGGGCTCTGGGGGCAGATACCTGGGCCTGACCCAGTGCTGCAACTCTTAGCAGCTCCTGGAGTAGAGCAGGGAGACCAGTACTGTCACATGGGCCCAGATGCCACCACAACGACGACAACTGAGGTGGCCCTAAAGAGGGTCCAACCAGAAAAGTGTTTGGAGAAGAAATCTAGGCTGGGCCCAGGCAATGTTCCCGTTCACGTGAACTACATCCACCTTCTCCTCTCCTAAGGACAGGATTTAGCAGGATCCTGTGAGGTGGGACTTCGATGGGGCGAGATCAGAGAATGGCAGATCTGTGGGAATTGCCTCTCCTGTGGATTTCTGACACAGCTCAGCTTCATGCTTTCCTTCCTGGGCTGCCCCCAGAGCTGCCACCAGTGCTCTGCTGCAAGAAATGTGTTTGGTGCACGTGTCAGGCAAGGAGAGGCTCTGGATGTGTGGGGAAGATAAGTGTTATCATGAGTATCCAGCTATGTTTGGGTTTTTTTAACTTAACTGAAAAAAACTGGAGGCACTACTCCAGCACCCTTGGAGGAGCTGGGCCCTGCCGTATTTTCCACGGCCTCGCACAGAGCAGCTCTGCAGTGCCACTCAATGGTGGTCCCTGCCATGGGACCACCGGGCACCAAGCTCCTCCTGCACCGACTCTCTGTGCTCCCCATTGTCCCTGCAGTCCCGGCCCAGGGGTGGGGGGATGAAGGACGCTCTGTGGTGGCATCCACCCGTCCCCACCTTGGTGGCCAGAGGACCCACATGAGGAGAAGCCGGCAGGACGCAGGACCCTCCCAGTTCCCAGCACCAAGACCCACGATGTTTGTCTTTCCAGTGTCTCCCCTGCCCCCCCATTTCCCTCCCTGTCAGGGGCACAGCTTGAGCCACGAGCCCATCCCCACCCAGAGCCACGGGCGCAGCCTCTCCTCAGGACACAAGGCCAGGCAGAAAGCAAAGATTGGGGCTTCATTCTCAGCATCAGCGAAAGTCACCTGCTTGTCTGTGAAGTCCAGGCAGACCTGGATGGCCCTGGGGAGGCAGGTAAGGTGCAGGGGGGTCCAGTCAGGATCGGTGAAAGCATGGTACTGTCCAAACCACTGCCCCACAGCCCAGATCCCCTCCTGGGGCGTGAAGCTGAGGACCCCCTTCCTCCTGACAGACTCCTGGGCCACTCCCACAGCCCACCACTCCCCTGCCTCGGCCACCTCCACCTCCCAGCAGTGTCTCCCCTCAGCAAAGCCCTGGCTGCCCAGCACACATGGCTCCGTGTCGAACCGCTCGGGGTTGCTGGGCAGCAAGGTCCACTCGTCCCCCCGTCCCACCCCTCGCTGGTCGCTGGCCAGGATGAGGAAGGGGTTGGCGGTGTCTGGGTCCAGGGTCACGTCGGCTGGGGACAGAGGAGGAGAAGCTGCTCAGAACAGGCAGCCCCGGCGCAGCATCCACCCCAGCAAGAGAAGGGACAGGGTGAGTTCCTTTTCCCTGCAGTGGGAAAACCCCCCTGGCTGGACTGTCCCTGGCTCCATGCTGCCCCAATCCTGTCCCTGCCCCAGGGGCTTGCACACCTCCTGGCCAAGGGGACCTCAGTTTCCTGGAGGAGGAGGCCCCTGAGTGGGTGGATGCACACCTGCAGTGCAGACAGCTGGACCTGAGCTTGGGTGTCTCTGGTGCTGTGAGAGCAGAACAGACAGGTCAGGGCACAAACCAGTGCCGACCACTGGTTACCTCAAGACCCATAACCCATAGCTCCAAAGCCCCAGGACCCATAACCCATAGCCCCAAATTCACATCTCGTTCTGTGAGCAATGTGGGGGGCCAAGGATGTCAGCTCAGGAGCCTTTGGTGCTGGAGCTTGGTCTACAGATAAGCACCAAGCATTCAGCTGGGAGTGTTGCAGCCACCAGGTCCCAACCCATGAAAAGCCCAGGCTGGGACAAGCCCCAGTGCTTCACCCTCCAATAGTTCTGCCACAGCAGAAGCAGGATGCATTTTCTCCTCAAGAGAGGACAGTTCCCCCTCCTCTTCCCTTCTCAAAACTCACCTCTTCCACTCATCTCTTCCACCTCATCCACCAGGGTGTCACTCTCTACTCTCTCCATCCTGGATGCCAGCATATCCACAGTCAATCAACAGGGGGGGAGACAGGATTCACTGCTGAAAGTGGGAATTGCAAGACTCAAAAGACTGCCTGAAGATGATAAAGCAGAGAAGGAGTGATGGAAAGGTCACAGCATTCAGGCACTTTATAGACAGCCAGTGCTCACCTGCTCAGCCTGCAGGCTGGCTCCAGAAAAGCAGGTTTGGGATGGTTTGGAAGGTCTTCAGTCTGCTCCCCACTCCTCTGCTCTCCTCATCAGCTCATGGCTGGACTGGGCTTGCCCAGCACTTCCAGCTTGTTTGAGCAAGCAGGGCACAGTCCAGGGGGGCTGGATGGCCTGGAGACCAGAGCTGGTAGTCTGTCTGGGGACCACCCCACAGAGCTTCCCCCTCCCCTCCTCTGGGCAATGACCTCCCATGCCCTGAAGCTGCTAGCCCGTGGGGGACCTCATCCAACATTGGCAATTCCTCCTGTTCCTGCAGTTCCCAGTCCTGTTTACATCACAGCGTCTGCTGCATCTCCCCTCCCTCGGCCCAGCTGCAGGTGGGTGATAAGAGCCCCTGCGTGCTGGAGGAGTCTGTATCTCCCTGTGCAGGATGCTCAGAGCCCTCCTGGGCCACAGCACCACAGGCACCTCCAGCCCCACGGGAGGGCACTTGGGGACACCAGCCACAGAGCAGTCGCCGTGCTCTGGGTGTCCAGGCTGCATCCTGTGAGAAAGGGAGGTCTGGCTCCTGCCCTGGCTGTTTGCCCAGTTTTGTCCTGCTGCCCATGGGTTCATGGTGGAGATGTTTGCAGGGCATGTGCCGCCCCTATTGCTCAACTGGTAAATTTGGGACAGCACGTGCTGGGCTTTGCATCCCACCTCTCTGTTCTCCAGGCTGTTCGTGTGTCCAGGGACAATGGCCTTATCCCCACTCACAGGGAACACGGGGCTTCCACTCTGCTTTGTCACATCACCCTGGAAAGCACCGCTTGAGCACAAATAAAGCAGGATGCAAGGACAGCTGCTGCCAGGTGGCTTTGCAGACGCCAGCGTGGACCCTCTGCTGCCTAACACTCCTGCGTGGAGTTCGGCTGGCTTGAACAAGCTCTCTGACTGGTTCCACTTTACCCATGACCAGTCCCTTTTGCACCCTTTTGGAGTGCCTGACACCTTGTCCTCCCCAACTCCTTCCACTCCACATGGCTTTAGTGCTCGCATCCTTCCCTTGGCACACCCAGTTGTCTGGGACACCCAGCTGTGATCCCCTGCTTCGCACAGGTATGCAGGCTGGATTCCCCTGGAGCGATGCTCATGGAATTGTGATTCCCTCGGTAAGTTATGAGGTTCGATTATTACACTTCTTTCTGCTGTCATTTGTTGTTGTTGAGGGTTAGGATTTTTCCTTTTGTTTCCTTCTCTCAGGGAATTTTCTCCCATTTGTTGCAAAGAGACAATAACGACCGGTACTTAGGACAGACAAAAGATTTAGCCAAGGAGAAGGGGGAGGAGTGCAGCTGGCTGCACTATCGCAACTGAGGGGCATTGTCTTGGGAAGGGCGGAGATACCCCGAGGTTTGGGCTGGGGGAAGGGGCGAGGTGCAGGTGCTCGCTCTCTCTCGCTGTCGACATCGGAGGGGAGACAGGCTGCGGTCACTGTGGGGAGAATTTGCCCCCACTGCGGGGTTCCGCCTCCTGCTGTCTGCTCCTACGGTGAGTGAAACTCTGCTCGTAGGAGCAGCTGTTGCACTGGGACCTTATCAACACCCAGCCT
>VWZW01007316.1:65879-78425 GCA_013397115.1 Edolisoma coerulescens | reverse complement strand
GTTGTTTGCCTTGTTATACACATCTATAGACTAGGAAAGAACTGTCACTCCTTCTCCCGTAGCTTTGCCTGAAAGCCCCGTAATTCCAAAGTTACAATAATTTGGAGGGAAGGGGGTCACATTTTCTATTCCAAGGGAGGCTCCTGCCTTCCTTGTCAGGCACCTGTCTTTCAAACCAAGACAGTTGTCCAGGTCTGTGTCTCTGTACCCTTCATTTTTGGCTTCCCTCTTTTTCTTGTCACCCTTTTTGGCCAGGTCTCTGGTCAGGTCCCTTTGTCCCAGCAGGTGCCCCGTGCCCAGCCGGGCTGAGCTCTGCGGGCGCTGCCTTTGCCTCTCTCAGGGCAGCAGATTTCCCCGAAGGAACCATCCTCGATGGCCTCGCCTCTCAGCTGGGAATTTCTTTTAAGCAATTTTTAAGTAGGCACTGCCTCTGGGTGTGAATCCTGGCTCCATCACCTCCTTCCTTCCCACTGCCTCCGGGCTCATGCCGGGGATGTGCAAACTGCAGCCAGTCCAGGCAGCGCTGCGGGAGGACGCTGGCACACACAGCCCCGGAGAGTCTCTGCAGCAGGGGTGTGTCTGTGCCCACTGCCAGAAGGGCATGTCCAGCGCAAAAGCATTGCCAACCCCCAAATTACTCAGCAACTTTCACTTTTGAGCAGAAGCAGTGCAGGAGGAAACGGGTGGCAGGCTGGGACAGGTTGACATTTTGGTTTCCTTTTCAGACAGGGAAAGACTTAGCTGGGACCAGAGGACCTCTCCGAGGTGCAGGGTGATGAGCCAAGCAGCTCCTCCTCCAACTCAGAGCCCAGGAGAGAGCTCAGGGTCTCCAGGTATGTGGCATCTTTTGGGAATCTGCAGATGGAAATCGCCCTCTGGCATCTGCCAGAACTGCCCGTGGTTTCCACTTCTTGTTAGCAAAGTGGAACCAAGTCAGTGGGCAAAAAGGGGGCTGGGAGAGCAGAGCAGGATCAGGTCCTGTCCTGGCTGGGCCTTGGATTAGTGTATTGGGTATTTTGCTTCCCCTGGTCCAAGGCCACTTCCCGCTCTCTTTGAGGTGCATGGAATGAGACCTGGTTTGGTCAGGGCTTCTTCTCGTTCTGCACCTGTTCCTCTCTTTCTTAATGCTGAATCAAAAAAGCCAGACCACGCTGTCCTTTGCTTTCTCCTGGGAAATCCCCACAACCTTTTATACCAGTCTGGTACTTTGTGTATAAAACACTAACCAACGTCAGGCTGAAGATGGAAAATCAATTTCAACCTTTGGCATCTGAGGTTCTTCACAAGGCTTTACAAAAAGGGGCTGGATTCAGCACTGAGTCCCTTTAACAGTGAATTCTGCCTTTCTTTTTTTTATCTTCCCTTGGCTTTACTCCCCTTTGCCCTTTCCCTCTTCTTCCTCATCTCCAGGTGGTGCTCCAGTGAAGAGGATGCTCTCCAGTTCCCAGCTCCACTACTCTCTGCTGGCTTTTGTCATTTACAGTTTAGTTTTCCAAGTTCGTGAGCAGCACTAGGTGAGAATCCCCTGGATCCTGCTGATCCCTGTGGCACAACTTCCAGCCTGAATATCTTCCCAGCTGCCAGTGCAGCAGCTCTCTGTGAACAGAGCCCAGAGCAGGGTAAGGCCCTTTCCATACACATTCTTGACTTCTGGGAGCACCAGCATCCCTCTGGATCCTGGTGCATCCCTCCGGCCATGGCAGCACAGGCGTTGGCACAACCTCACTGAACTTGGGTGAGGATTAGATGATGACGAAGAATTTATTATAATTTGCTGCCATTTCTCTCTCTGCTTTTCCTGTTTCCTGCACATTCCCATTTATTGCACTGTGTCCAAGGTGTGTTGGACCCTTTGGAAAAACCAGATCAATGAAGGAAAAAATCCAGCAACAACAAACTCAGTCTGGGCTCTTTTATGTTGCTGACCTGAAGCAGCTTCTTAAAGGCAGCCCTGGCAAAGGATGCAGCAGAGCACTTAACTTAAAAGTGACCTTGTCAAAAATGTTAATTTGCTTTTGTTTCCCTTCAACCAGAACCACTTTCTCAGTGAGCTGAGTGGCCAGTTAATTATAAGCCTTTTTCTTTTACATTTTCAAAGATGCCAAGAACACCTGAGACATTTCTACTTTTTTAATAGATCTTTGTAAAGGATAAGAAGAGATAAGGATATTTGAATTTTATTTGTAGCCAAGTTGTCACTTGCTCCAGCCAACCTCCCAGAAACCTTCCAGCCACTTCCATCATTCCTTGTCCTGCTTTCTGCCTGCCCTGAGCTGCATGGGCACCACTTGTGCCCTTGAGAACCAGGGGTTTGAAGAACTCTCCTGGCAGCGCAGGACAGCAGAGGGAGGGGTGGTGGCCTGGCCCCAGCCCACTGCCCGTGCTGCAGGGCAGGGTCCCTCTCCCAGCTGCCCTCAGCACCTCGTCTGCCCCGGCACGCGCGCTGCCCGCGCCACGGCCCGGCCTGGCAGCACACGGACAGCGCCGAGCAGCGTCTGCTGCGCCCGAGCTCAGGTGCCACGGCAAACTCACCGCTCTCTCTTCTTCCTCCGGGTGTTTCTCCCAGCTCTGCTCAGCGTGACAGGACACCCCAGCCCCATCACCGTGGCCAAGGGCGAGAACGTGGTGCTGCCCTGCAGCTTGTCCCCAGAGCAGCACGCGCAGGACACGGAGGTGACCTGGTTTCGGGAGCAGTTCTCACCCTCTGTGCATTGCTGCAAGGGGGGCCAGGACCAGTACGGGGAGCAGATGCTTCAGTACCGAGGGCACACTGAGCTGCTGCAGGATGGCCTTGCCCAGGGCAGCACACACTTGAAAATTTTCCATGTCCAGCTCTCTGACAGAGGGAATTACACCTGCTTTCTTCAACGTGGCTCAGATTATGACTGGGCTGTGGTGGAGCTCAAGGTGACAGGTCTCTAGTTCGTGTCCCTGGTACCTCTAATTTACTTGCTTGCTTTTTCCCTGTCCTCCTGCCCAGAAGCAGTTTGAGGTGGCTGCTTTGGAAGTAGGGTTTTCTTAAGTCCCATGTTTGAAAATACCAAGAATGTCTGAGAGAGGTGAAATTACCCACCGAGGGGCCACAAGGAGCTCGTGAGATATGCTTCCTCCTTCAGAAGTGTTCTTGCTATTGTTTTCTTCATATAAAAAGGTGTGAGAAAAAAATTAGGCATTGGATAATAAAGGAAGAATGTTGTGGTTCGTGCATTTATGTTTTAATATCCATGTGGATATTAAAACATAATATTAATGTGGATTATTTTGCTGCAGAAGTGGCCTCCAGAGCAGATCTCTGTTATGCGAATGAGATTGCAAGAAATGTCCTGACTCCGGGTGACACTTGTCTGGAAAAACTCTTTGATTTTTCTATGTCAAAGTTGGCCCTGGTCAGGGAGAGAAACAGCCAAACCACCAGATCCCCCCAATATTCAGCACCCCTCAGGCTCACCTGAGGTCTCTCTGTTCCCGCAGCCAGCGGCTCTGCCCCGCTCATCGCGCTGGAGCGCTACGAGGCCGGGGGGATCTGGGTGTCCTGTCGCCCAGCCAGCTGGGACCCACGGCTGAGATTCCCGTGGGTGGCAGCTCCCATCCCAGGAAGACACTACCCTGGATGAGAATGGGCTCTTTGCAGTGGAGAGCAGCATCATCCTCACCAGAGGTGTGACCCAGGAACTCTCCTGCTGCAGCATCTCCCGCACAGACCCGAGCAGGACCAGCCCTTTACGTATCAGGTGAGCCGAGGACGGGGCATCGCCCTGCCGACGTGCCCGGGGAGCTGTGCTCAGCAGAGCACCCCCGGCGTGCTCAGCACGTGGCCACTTCCATTCCACTTCCATTCCATTTCCATTCCACTTCCATTTCCGTGTGCCAACAGCTGCGGCTTTTGACAGGCTTTGTGTAGGTGTGCTCCTAAATCCACCACTTCCATCCAGAAGTGCGGGCTGGGGGGAAAAGGAACAGCCCTCAGTGTGGCACAGTTTCTACAGACACCTGGCTGAAATAAACACTGGAACTAAACAAAAAAAGGAAAAAACAACCCATGCCCTTAGTCTCCCCTGCTGCTAAATCCTGTTCTACAGGTTTAGTATGAGAAATAAATCCTTGTGTATTTTAGCAGCTGCAGATATTGAATGTACTTTTAATTTTCCCTTGTTTCACAGAAAAGCTCCTTTTTCACTGGATGACTGATTTGGGGCTGGAAATATATCAGCAGAGATGCAGTGGTGAACTGGACTAAGCATACACCAAAATGCACTGCAGCAGCACATGCTTTTCCATTCTATTTTGTTCCTCTTGTACTTTGAGAAGGAACAAGTCTTGGAGACTATTTTTCTGCGGAGTCGTTACCTTTCTCCTGGTGATACTGCTCTGCATTGGAGTGTTGCTGTGGATGTACATGTTACCCTGTTTCTGATCCCCTGTTGACTAATGAAATACAATATTTAGTTTTTTCCAAAGGAGGAGAAACCATGATGTAAGTAGAAATAATGTGGTTAGAAATCCATATTCCCTTTCAAAATCCCCAAAAATGCAGACAAAATGTCATCAGCCTCAGACAAGTGCTTAATTGCCAAAATGTGGGGGTACTTTTCATCTTTTTTTTGCCAGCTTCTGGAGTATAGTGAGGAGCTGATTTTCATCCTCAATGGGATTCAGATGGAATGAGCATGTATGAAATAATCTCCTTCCCATTTCTGGTCTCAGAGTAACCTCCCCTTTGGGGATTTCATTTTTCAGATCCTTTTTTCCATGATGCCCATCCTTGGATGATTGCCACGGGCGTGGTCCTGGTTGCTGCGGCCGCCTTCCTTTATATCACTGCTTATACCACACCAGACCCAGAACTGGCACTTTACCAGCTCTAGACACCCATGAGCAAGGTCTGCAAGGAGAAACTGTACCGGCAGCACTCAGGGGACCCTGTAAAAGAAACGATGAGTGCTCACAGTGGGTGACTCTGTTAAGGGACCATGAGGCCTTCAGCACGGAGCCATGTGAGGCAGCCCACCTTCTGGCAGCTGAGTCTGAGATGTTGAGAGGGTGCCACAACCTCTCAAGAGCACAGACTGCTCTCCACTGCTGCTCTTCCATGTGGCACAAATGACACACAAGCCAGAACCCGGGCAGAATCAAGAAAGATTGCAAAGCCCTGGGGGTCCAAGTCAAAAATATTGGTGCCCAAGTAATCTTTTCCTCCATTTTACCCGTAAGAGGGAAGGAGATAGCCAGGAATAGATGTATAATGCAAATCAATTTCTGGCTTTGTGGCTGGTGCTGTCATGGGGGTTTGGACTTTTATGATAACAGGACATTCTTTGATGACTACAGCCTATTAGGGAGGGATGGGATCCACATGTCTAGAAGACGTCAGGGAACCTTTGGCAGCAGGCTGGACACCTTGGACAGCTGGGCTTTAAACTGAAGGACTTGGGGGCACAAGGCACTGCTTCTACATCACATCCAGGAATAAGCCAGGACACCCAGAGCAGTGGCAAATCACCTTTGTGGCCTCCCAAGATGAGAGCAGAAGGCCAACCACCTCAGGGGTGGCTGTGGTGCATCCTTTTGGACCCCTCCTGGTGTCAGGACACACACAGCATGGGGAACAAATGGGAAGGATTAGAGAGCTGTGTGTGGTCACAGGCCGTGGTCCCAGTGCAGTTACAGAGATGAGGTGGGACAGTTTGCACGACTGGAATGCTGCTGTGGGTGACTGCCTACTCAGAAGGACGGGTCAGGCAAGGTGATGGAGCTGCTCTTTACATGAGAGAGCAACTAGAATGGATCAAGCTGTGCCCAGGGATGGATGAAGACCGAGACAAGAGCTTATGGGTAAGCATTTAGGGACTGGCTTGTCATGGCCAACAGAACTCAGGCAGTGACCATCCCCCTGTGCTGGGCACTGCTGAGGCTTCACCTCAAATCCTGGGGTCAGTTTTGGGCCCCTCACAACAAGAAAGACATTGAGGGGTGGAGTGTGTCCAGAGAAGGGAACGGAGCTGGGGAAGGGGCTGGAGCACAAGTATGATGAGAAGCAGCTGAGGAATCTCGAGGGGCTCAGCCTACAGAAAGGAGGCTTACAGGGGACCTTCTGGGTTCCATGAAGGGTGGTTCACCTCATTACAGCCTCACTTTCTGCAGCACCAGGAGACCCCAGATGAGATGGTGACAAAGAGGGGAAACATGGAGAAATGCCCCAATGCTCCTGCCGATGAAGGCAGGACAGGGTAGACACGGGCACAAGGGAATATCTCCTCATCAGAGATTGGACTGCTGAGGAGGTTCCTCACCCTTGTACCCATGGCCTTCACAGCAGCGACTTTGGTGGGTGGGGGAACAGACCAGGGGCTTAGAAGCAAAGATTAGTTTAAATTAGGAAATACCTTTAAGACCACCAAGTCCACAAGTCCAACTGTTAACCCAGCACTGTCTGGTCCACCACTAAACCATGTCCCCAAGTGGCACATCTACATGTCTTTTAAATCCCTCTAGGGATGGTGACTTTACCACTGTCCTGGGCAGCCTGTGCCAGTGCTCAGTGCTTTTCAACTCCTTTGGTGAAGAAAAATTAGTGCAGGAGATGAGGCTTGCCCTGAGAATACCCCCTGCCTGATCATGGTGTCTCTCCTGTCGGGTAACCTTGCTCTGGCTAAGGCATCTGCGCTGCAGGGGATGTCAGGGAGGAGCCCAAATCGCCTCTCCCACGGCGTTTCTGGTGCCACTTTCCTCTCCCTCCCTGCCCGTGTCTCTGCTGCCTGGAGATTTCTCTGCCGGGAGCTGTTTCTGGTTCCTGCGACTCCTCCCTGTCAGTGTCCACAGAGCCCTTCCCACCTGCTGAGAGCTCAGCACTGCCCTGCAGAGACCTCTGGCAGCAGCACACTGCCCGGGGGCAGAGCTCTGTCCTGGGCCTGAGGAGCAGCTCAGCCAAGTCCTAAGGAGAGCTGAGGTCTTGGTGCCTTCTCCAAAATGCAGTCTGCCAACAGGGAAGCAAGAGGAGAAAACACAACACACAGACTCCTTCCCCTGCTTTGGGGAAGTCATTCAACCCCTGCTTTGACATTCTTGAAAACTGCCATCAGAAATGTCCTGCGGATGATGTGGAGCTGTGAACAGCCGTGTTCCATGTAGCACCCTCTCAACTGAAACAGGACCCTGCCCTTCCCAGCACTGCTCCTTCCACCCCCAGCTTCTCCCCAGAGCGCTCTGGGGAGCTCCCCAGGCTGGCTGAGCTCTGACCCTGGCAGGCAGCAGAGTCCCTGCCCTGGCACACAGACTCTGCTCAGGACAGCCCTGGGCAGCCCTGGGTACACACCTAGCCCCACACCCTGCCAGCCCAAGGTGCCACATTCTCTGCCCCTTTTGGCCTCCCTGGAGATGTCCCAGGGCTCCAAGTCTGACAGCTGCTGAAGGGCAGCAGAATCACTCTCAGGAAATCATCTTTTAGCTGATTGAAATAACCACCAGTCATCCCTCTCTAAAGAGAGGAGAGAGACTGATTCTGAAAGCAGGTTTGTCCTACCAGAGATGGATGTCTGCAAAAGGTGTAAATATTTCCCTCTGGTCTCTGGTATTCTTGACCTGTAACAAAACAAGGACCCACTGGCAGTGACAGGGAGGTGTTGGTTGTGCAGGGCAGGGACTGAGCTGAAGCAGTGCAGGCATCTCATCCCCAGCTGGAAGCCCTGGGGATGAAGCAGGATTCAGTTTTCCCCATGCAACCCAGAGACCCACCGTGCTGAGGGATGTCAGGCAGCACCACAACTTCCAGCCACTCCAGCCCCAGACCTCTCCTGCCGTGCTGCTGTGGTTCAGTACAGCACAGTTCTGCCCAGCTGCTCGAAGCCAGCCTGGTGCCTTGTCCTGGGCTGGCAGAGAGAGGAGGTCACTGGTGTAGGCACACGTGTGACACTCTTCAGTCACAAGCACACACGTGTCTGGATTCCCTGAGTACTGACACAATCTGCTCTCTGGCCCTGGTACCCCCACCCAGATCCCATCTCCCTGACACACCCCATGGGTCCCCAGCTCACTGACTGCTCCATCTTGGTGCCTCCTGCCAACATGCAGCACTCCCACAGGCACCCCACACTTGCACATCTGCTCCGGTGCCAGCACAGCCGCTCTGCCCCCAGATCTGAGGGCCCCCAAGTCACCAGCTGGTCCAGGTTGAAGTTTGCTGGTGAATGCACATGCCAACCAGTGCACATCAGGTTTGGGGAAGACAGAGACACCCAGAGAACTTCTCACGCACCTCACTCATGCCCAACCCCCCAGTAGGTGGTTTTCAGGACACACACCATCCTCCCCCCAGTGTCGAATGGCCAAACCCCCCACCCCTCCACTGGCTGCACTGGGAGCCATGTCAGCTGGCACCACAAGGCAGGGGTGCCCACACTCCCTGCTTGACTCCAGTAGCCAGCACTCAGCCCACCCACAGCAGCCCCCCAGGAGCTGGCACATTGTCCTTTCCGTTCACAGACAGATCATTAAGAGAACATTTAAGAGGAAGATACAAGAAGACTGGACATCCCCTGCATCCTGTAAGCATTAGCCTCTGGAGAGACCATCAGGTGGTCTCCATCAGATGTGATGCCATCAGGATGTCCATCACTGCAACTTCTTCAACGAGATTGGATGGGACAAATCCTCTTGTGCCACCATGCAGTTCTCCCACATACCAACCATCTTCATCCATGTCTCCAAAGCTGTAAACATATTGTCCAGAAATGAGAGTTTAGGCCACTCATTGGGACCATCAAAAGGATCATAGCTGTATTGAGCTATGAATGCTCGAAGCTCTGCTGGTTACTTTCTCATAGCCTCCAGGAGGATAGATTCCTTGTCTGCTTCCAGGTTAGCCTGGTGCAGCCTGCCAATGACAGAGTTGAATCTTTCTCTTTCCAGCTGTTCCAATTCCTGAAACAGCTGCTGACTGCTTTCATTCAGCTTCTCATACTGACCATTCAATTCAATCAGCCAGGCTTGAATCAGTTGTAGAGTTGTCTTTTGTACTTCTGCCTCAGTCGTCTGCAAACACTTGCCTTCTTTGACTTTCATATGGACCTCTGACTTCAGTTCCTTATGTTGCTTCTCCAGCTCTTGATTTCTTTCTGCCATTTCTCTCATGGCTTTCAGTTCACGCTCTGCCTCTTCCAGCTGGGTTTGCAGACAGACATTCCTGTGGATGGCAGAACCTTGCTCCTCTGTGACTTGTCATTTCAGGTCAGCATTTTCAGCTTGAACCTGTTCTGTCAAAGCCAGCTGCCTGCAGGGGTGAGCATTGTCTCCAGTCAGGCGGGTGTTTTCATTTGTTGTCACTGTGAGCAGCACCTGGAACTGCCCACAACTTGGGCTGCAGGCTCTTATGTGAGAGCAGCCCCCTTCGCCTGCAGCCACATGGGCCTGAGGCTCCTCAGCTGCCTTCTGTGAGAAACCACGCTGCTCATCCTGTGCCAGCTTGGCTCTAGCGGGCTCTCCCATTTCTCCATCCCTCTGCTGAGGAAATGCTGCCATGAACAGTTCTTCAGGGGAGCTGTGGATGCACAGTGGCACTTGAATACTGCTCAGGTGATGGAGGCTCACCTGCAGTTGCATGGATTTCCCTTCCAGCTGCAAGGTGAGGGCAGCTAGTTGAGCATTTATCTTCTGCAGCTTCTCTGCCTCCTTGTGCACTTCTGGAGAGTCCTGCTTTTTCAGAAGGTGCCTCTCCATCTCAAGAGCACTCTCTTTCCAGTCCAGGTCTTCTAAAGGACTCTGCAGGCAGGTGTGCTGCTCCAGGAGCCAGCTGCATGTTCTTCCAAGCAGCACCAAGCCTTCCCCCTCTGGCACCTGGAGTTGAGCTTCTGCCACAGCCTGGCATGCTGCTTGCTGTCCAGCACTGTCCATGCTGCTTTCTGTCCATCTTTCCTGTTGTGCCCCCAGTGCCTGGGGCCCATTTCTGCCAGAGTAGCAAGAGCTCTGCATCTCCTGATGGCCGCGGTGCCCAGGAAGGCCTTTGAGCTGGGCAAAGTCTGGGGAGGCAGCAGCTCGCCCCTGAACTGCTGCAGGCTGGCTTTGCAGAGCCTCCTCTCTGGTGCTAGCTGGAGGTGGTGGACACGGATGGGCTCGTAGCTGCCCATCTCCCAGTGCAGCTTGCCTTGGGCCACCCTGCCTCTCCTGCCGGCCTCATCTCCTCAGCCAGCTGCCTCTGCACGTCCCACACCTGGTGCGCGGGCAGGGGACAATCCTGCCGCAGCAGCTCCTGTCCCGCACGGAGCTCGGCCAGCTCCCTGCCCAGCAGCTGCCAGGTCTCTGCCCCGGCTGCCTCAGCACCTCCTGGGCCTGCTGCTGTCCCCGCGGGGATTGGAGCCGCTCTGCCGGCAGCTGCTGCTCCCTCTCCAGAGCTGCCTTCAGCTCCTGGGCTTTGGCAGTGGAGCAGCGGTGCTGCTCTTGGGTCCAGGGCCGCTCTTCCTCCAACTCAACCCACAGTGCTGCCAGCTCCCCCCTCCTCACCTCCTCCTGCACAAGGCTGCCCAGGGCTTGCTCCAGGCCCCAGCAGGGCAAAAGGTGACTGCGTGCAAGAGGCCCCCAGCCCCCAACACACCACGTCATGGTGTCAGCCACCAAGCTGGTGCCAAGGCCACCAACAGTTGTGTTCCCTGGCTCTGTGAGGGGTGCAGACCCCTGACCCTGCTGCAGCCATTGCCACCTTTCACCAGTGTGAACTGTGAGCTGTGGTGGGAGAATGTGGCCTTCTAGGCATGTTCTGGCCACAAGCTCTTAATGGACAGGTGGGGCAGTATGGCCTGAGATGGAATGTTCTGGTGTTTAGCTCCTAATGGAAGGGCCTTAGATGGTTTGTTGCAGCCCCTCTGCACACCAAGCAGGGGTACAGCATTTGGCATAAGATAATGTCAAAGACAGATGGCTTCCAAGACATGCTTAAGACAACTCAACCAACTGACCTCTTCTGTACAAGTGTTTGCTGCTGGAAGAAACCAGACCCAAGTGGATGAAAGCATCAAATTTGCAACAAAATTGTGCAAACTCAGCTCATAACTATACCATTAAGAGGGCAGCAGGTAACTTCATCTGTGCTATCTTTGATACAGGCCAGGTGCCATCGACCTTCCTGGCCATCTGGGCACACACCATCTCATGTTCAGTTGCTGTCGACCAGCACCCTCAGGTCCAAAGAAAGCATCAAGTACTTCAGCCTCTTCCCCATTGTGGCAATGTTTCTCAGTGCATCCAATAAGGGATGGAGATTCTCCTTGGCCTTCCTGTTGCTGATGTATCTATAGAAACACTTTTTGTTATCTCTTACAGCAGTGGCCAGATTAATTTCTAGCTGGGCTTTGGCCCTCCTAACTTTCTCCCTGCATAACCTCCCAACATCCTGATAGTCCTCCTGAGTTCCCTGACCCTTTTCCCAGAGGTGATAAACACTCTTTTCCTCCCTGAGTTCCAGCCAAATTTCTCTGTTCAGCCAGGCCGGTCTCTTCCCCACCGGCTCGTCTTTTGGCACATGGGGACAGCCTGTTCTTGTGCCTTGAAGATTTCCTTCCTGAGGAATGTCCAGCCTTCCTGGACCCCTTTGCCCTTCAGGGCTGCTTCCCAAGGGACTCTCAATCAGTCTCCTAAACAGACCAAAGTCTGCTCTCCAGAAGGCCAAGGTGGCAGTTCTGCTGTCTCCCTTATTTCTCCAGTATCAAAAACTCATTATCGCCGTGTCCAGACGGCCTCAGCTGTCACATCCCCCACCAGTCCTTCTCTGCTCACAAACAGCAAGTCCAGCGGGGCAGCTTCCCTGGTTGTCTCACTTACCAGCTGTGTCAGGCAGTTCTCTTCCGTGCACTCCAGGAACCTCCTAGACTGTTTTCTCTCCGCTGTGTTGTATTTCCAGCAGACATCTGGTGAGTTGAAGTCCCACACAAGAGCGAGGACCAGTGATTATGGGGATTTTCCCAGCTGCTTATAGAATGTTTTATCTGCCTCTTCTTCCTGGTTGGTCAGTCTGTGACAGTGATCTTCCCCTGATCTTTAACCATAAACCTATGCATTGAACCTTATCATTGCCATCATTAAGCTCGAGGCAGTCAAAACACTCATACACAGGGTTACCCCAACTCGGTTACTTCCTTGCCTGTCCCTTCTGAGCCTACAGCCACCGATTGCAGCACTCATCACGTGAGTTATCCCACCATGTCTCTGTGATGGCAACTATGTCGTCGTTTTCCAGCTCCACAATGGCTCCCAGAGTTAATTTTCTTCCCAGTGGCTGGTACATTGTTGTGGTTTTTGATTCATGAAGAGAATGATGTTGATCACACACTGATTTTGTTGTTTCTCAGTTGTGCTCACCCCAAGTCAAGGACTTTTCAGCGTCTCATGCTCTGCCAGCAAGGAGCTGCACAAGAAGTTGGGGGGGACAGCTGACCCAAAGTGGCCAGAGGGATATTCCATGCCACAGAACGTCCTGCCTAGGGTGTAAGCTGGGGGAGCTGCCTGGGAGGGGCGACTGCTGCTCAAGAATGGGCTGGGCATTGGTCAGTGGGTGGTGAGCAA